>VZRS01012505.1:9849-63228 GCA_013398055.1 Ifrita kowaldi
CCCCCCCCCCAACTTACTTCCTGGAGTTAAAGGGTTTTTGTTGCCTAATATTCACTTGTTTCAATTTTTTAATGTTTTTTCAGAGTTCAACAGCAATATCAAAACCGCCTCTCTTTTGCTGGGATTGTTGTTTCCTTGGTGTATTCAGTCGTGACACTGTATGCTGAGCAAAACAGTGGGTGGATTTGGATGTTCAGTATTGCTTTTCCCTTGTAACTGTGTATTTCTGTGTCTCTGTGTAGAAGGGAATTAGATTGCAGCCCTGTGTTCCCAGTTAAAGTAAGAACGTTGGTATTTGACTGTAATATGTTTGTAAATTTTGGTGTGGGTTTTTTTGCTTCTGTTAGTTATTTTGCACTTTTTATGTTTAAGAATTTATTTTCTTTTTTTTTATTTTTTTTTTTCTGGAAGTAACATTCAATTCAATTCATCTTATTCAGCAGTTCTCGTATTCCAGAATTCACTGCTAAGTTGTCTTTCTACTGACTCCCAGACCAGTCTAGGCTATGTTTATTATATAGTCTTCATTAGAGAGATACGGTTTTTTTAATGCTATTAATTTAAAAACTGATTTCAAAATGCAAAATACATTTAAAAATGTATTCAGTTTTATTTAGGTAAAAGCCAGTTGTATGAAGAAATTGGTAAATTAGGAACATGTACTTTGGATTTCTAGTAATGAGATTTCCTTTAAATATTTAGTCCTTATTTGAAAATAATAATTTGAATTTGAGAAGTCGCTTTTTGTAATAAATAATGCAGGTTGAGAATTTTTAATAAAATTTAAGCATGCTTATTACGATTCTTTCATGATGTTGTTATTGAAAGTTTACATAGTGAATAATAAGTAGAAAGTCAATATTACAGTGTTTGAACCTGTGGCTTAATTGTTCGCTTGTTTGGGGTTTTTTTATGTGCAGTTTCTATTTATTCTGGACTCGATTCAGTTGAATCGAGCGTGTATAACTACAGAAAGAATGTCTTTACTCTTACACATACTTGGAAATGTGTTATTATAAAGGCAATTTCTCATTAGGCTGTTTTGTCTATGGACTGTGTGCAGTTCATAAAGTTTTCAAATAAGTAGAAAGTTGCTCTTCTCATCAGAGGAAATGGTTGGGTGTGGAAATCTGACAAATAAAGAAATAGAGATAATGTATTTGGGGAAGTATGTACAGAGTTGAATGTGTATTTTCTTCTGCAAATGTTTAAATTTGTGTGAAATTTACTTTTAATCCATTTGAAAATTAGACAAAATATGTAATAAGATATTTGAATTAAGAGTGACTCCATAGGTTAAGCTGTGTAGACAGTGATGGAGATTTAGTGGGTATTGAGTATCCAAGGTCTTGTGTATTCCCTGACTGGAGCCCAGTAACCTTTCTTGGCAGAAGTTGGCTAAAACAGAGAATCAGTAAGGTTGGAGGAGATGGTGCTACAATGTAAATCTGGTAACTGGGGGTTCTTTTCATTGTGGTTCTCAGGTAAATATCATTTTAAAAAAAATTATTCCATTGTTTTTCGGCCAAGAAAAACACCAAACTTTAAACAGTACTGAGTTTGGTTCACCGTAATGGAAAACTGGTGGTGTGAAATAGTTGTGAGAATAAGCATCAATTATTTTTGTGTTGTCTGGGGTTTTTTAAAACATGAAATAGCTTTGTTTTTTTAAGGCTGATGCTGAATCAAAAAACAGGCTTCTCAGAGGTATCTAATTACTTAATTTGCATATTTCTCCAGAAGTTGGAAGGAACAGAGAATCTGCATATGATTTATAGTCAGACTTAACAGGTCTGTTATGATATTGCTCAGCTCATCTGGCCATTCACGTACTAAATGTGTAGCATTGCTTTCTATCCTGTGGGGGAGGAATGACAGAACAAAACAGAATAAGGCTTGTGCTTAAACTGCACTAAAAATGTCAAAGGTATTCATCTCCTTCCTTCTCCTCCCTCTTCTTTAAAAGCAGAG
The DNA here is from genome assembly GCA_013398055.1 of Ifrita kowaldi. NCBI lineage: Eukaryota > Metazoa > Chordata > Aves > Passeriformes > Cinclosomatidae > Ifrita > Ifrita kowaldi. The sequence goes on from VZRS01012505.1 coordinate 11,821, forward strand.
AGAACCCAAAGCTTACACTTGAGTCTGGGTTGTGTAAATGCTTAGAGCTGAATTTGCTTCCAGTTACGTTGTGAGAATTCTGAAGGAGTCATTGGGCTGTTTGGTGAAGCAGAGGATGTGACTACTTGTGCTATGATTTTGGAATCAAGGCATCAGATTGCAATGCTATTTTAATATATTTTTGCTTTCAACTTGTTTGGTTTTTGTTGTTGTTGTTTTGTGGGTTTTTTTATCCAGAAATGTACAAATCTCTCACTGTGTGCTCCTTTGTCCAGGGCAGGCACTGTGTGTCACTTACTGGTCTCAGGGGAATACTCTGGTGACAGTTGTGCTTGGCTGGCCAGGGGGAGACAGCAAGTTATTTTAAACTTTAGATTTTACTACTGTCTAACCTCCTGTTGTATATAAGAATGCATTGGATTTGGGGAAAAATACGACCTTGATTTTTTTCTTATTTTTTCCCTCCGTGTTTTTAGTTAACAATGCCCTTCTGAGACTCAAGGGAGTTAAATGAAAAGACTAGTTTGAGAAGGTTGAAATTCTTAGTTACTGAATGAAGAGCTGGGCATGCTCCACATTGTTGCTTTCTACAAAACATACGGACGCTGCCACTTCGCAACAGTAAAGAAATTGGGAGGTTGGTTAAAGAACTAAATACCAGATCTCTTCCTTTGCTGTGGTATCTAGTCAAAGGAAACCACTGTGACCTATCAGGTGAAAGAAAGGCTTTTGCGTTCTTGTAGTGCATCTGAGACACTCAGATTGTTGGGTGGGCATCAGTTCCAGTCTTCTCTTCTGGTGGAGGTGAAGAGCCCTGAGCATAGCACAAATACCAGAGCAAGCTCAGTGTAGTGTAGAGAATGTTGCAACAGTTCTTTTGCTACTGCTTTACTGAGTTATCCACAAAACTCCATAAATCCTAAAAGAAGAGAGAGGTCTATTAAAGCAAAGGGCATGGATTTTGGAGGTTGCACCTACCTTGAGCTGCTGGACAGCATCCTTTTGTTTTTGAGAAGTGAAATAATCCAAACCTCATTAAGACTAGAATGAGTTAGTAACTATTTTAGGTTGAAGCTGCCTTTGAGCTCTAGTGTTTTTTTTCTTCTTCTTCTAAAGCAGGATTATGAGGATAGCTTCCTAAAAGGGAAATGAAATCAGTGCAGTTTATCCTACCAACCTTAATGGAGTACAGTAAGGCAGATCAGTGTGGAAATGATTTGGCTTTAGAGAGATGCTGATTGCTTAAAGTGTTTAACATGCATGTGTAACTTACATTTGGAAGGACATTTGTCACATAGAATAAAAATAAGGTATTCTAAAAAGCTGAAATTGTGAATAGGGACTTCTGGGCGAAAAGCTTTGAGAAGTCAAATACTGCTTATTCCTGAAAGTTTCAGGAAGTGTGCCTCATTCGTTTTGTCTCATATGCAGATTTATACCAATTTTTCTGTATCTGTACCTGATGAAAGTGACATTTACTTGTAACTTCACCATCAGCCAGCCATGCAGTGTCAGCTTTGAAAAGGCTGCCTATTAGTCAAGGACCTCTTTCCCTCTACTTTGTATACTAAAAGGCTGATTCTATAAAGCCACTGCATTGTTTAACATGTTCTTGTTATAGCTTGCAGTCTCAGGCTCTGTGAAAAAGGCATCCAGCTCCATCAACACAAAATTGGTCTTTTTATGCTCATCTGTGTGTAAAAAGTTACATGTGCTCCAGCCAGGAGTTGTGTTAATCTCATCACTTGGATTTGAAATTTTCTGGCCTGGTGTCAGAGCAACAAAAATAAACAAATGTTGTGACTGATGACCTGAATACTGCCAACCTGCCTCTGCAGGCAGTGTCATTGAGTTGAGTAAGGTGTCCAGGCTGCAAACACAGCTTTGATTAACCTACCAAAGTCATGACTTAAAGCCTTGGAGAGAGAGTTAAAGTATGGTTTTTCGGAGGAGTTAGTGCTGTTAGGTAGCTATAGCTGACCTGCGAGTGATTATAATTCATTAACCTTCCAATTTAATTCTAGAAAAAAAAGAAAATTAGAAAAAATGTTAGAAAAAAATCAGTTTAAGATTGTGTCCTCTGCCCAGAGTGCACTGAAGAGCATGAAAGTTATTTGACAGTATGAAGACGGCTGCATTATTAGAATAATATATTCATTAGCTATAAGTATTGTTTTTTCAAATGTACAAACTTTGAATAGTACATTGAGTTGGCAACAGAAGAATTTACCAAGTAGCTATTAGATTTTTAATTTGGGAAAAGCAATAAATACAAGAAATATAAATAATTAATAAAAATATATTGACAAACATATATACATATACACACACAAAATATAAATCTAGTGAAAGGTGTCTCTGCCCATGGCATTGGGTTTGGATTTAGGTAATCTTTAAAATCCCTTCCAACCCAACCCATTCTGTGACTCTAAGCAGAAATTAATTTTGGTCATGAAAAGGTTTCGTGTAGGTGGCTGCAATTTTCCTGCTGTTACCTGTAGTTTCTCAGGTGTTAAACCCACCTGGTTTGGAGCTCTCTGTAGGATACTCTATCCTCTGAAGAGGATACTCTGAAGATTTCATCAGGTAAAGATATTGGATACTCCTCAAGGCCTTTGAAGCTGTACAAGAATTTTGGCAGGAGTGCATCAGTGCATTTTAGGATGGACAACTGTATTCATATTCTAGTCTTTCTATTATCTCTTTTGGCTTATCCCATTTCTGGCCCAATATGATGGAACAAGTGAATCTGAAATATTGAGACTTCCTTATAGAGATTTGCTGTTCAAGCAGTTCCATAGACAGGGACAGCTACAGCTTTATCTGAATGTTGATTCTTTAAATGTTACCTTACATACCAATGTTTCTTGCTGCAACAGTTGCAACATATGGAAAGTTTATGGAAAGAAGGGTAACTCACAGCTTTCCTTTCACCAGAACTTTTTTTTTTTGTATCCCATTAGTATTTTTTAATAGAGAATGCTGAAGTCGCTGTAGAATGAAAACATTTCAAAATGTCTGCATTGTGCAGTATCTAAGGCACATCTCCCCAGAAAATCAGTCTGGGGCTAAGCTGAAATAAAATAATGTTAATAGAGGATGATTGTAGTCTTAAAACAAATCATGTTGCAGAAACAAAAACCTAATTCTAAGGCATTCTTCCCTCTCTGCCCCCAAAACGAAAAGAAAAAAAAATGTGTAAAAATCATAAAGTAGGGCTTATACGACATCTGTATATATAAATATGTAGCTACATACACATACATGTCTGTATGTATTTATGTTGTTGGCAGATAATTTTTTATTTTAAGGTGTCAACTGCTTTGCCCAAGGATATTGGGCACAGCAGTTCCTTGACTGTAGGACATGGTCAAGCATCTATTACATGTACAGGTGTGATCATGGATAACCTCAATGTGTCAGTGTTATACTGCAATAAACATAAATAGATAACATTAATATAATGTGGTGTGTAACTTCTTGATGTGACTGTCTTGCAACACTCCTGTAGGCAGGTATTCATGCAAAGACTTGTCAGAAGATACCACAGAATCAGCAAGGTCTGTGTTATGTTAACAAATTCTTCTGGAATGATAGAAAAGACAGGCATGCTTCATAACTTGTTCATTGTATATTATAGCAATTATTCGTGTCAAAGAAATTTATAGTCAGGCCACCAAAGCTTAATTCAAAACTTTGAAAATGGAAGTTGACGTTTTCTGCTGTAGTGAGTATGGTTCATATTTTTCTGCACTGTTGTTGTGTATTGACTTCTGTCTGTTCCTTGTTTTTTTCTCTATCAGCTTTCTCCCTTTTTGTGTCTTACTTTTTGTTCCTGTTTGTATGTTCTTGTGTGCTTCCCTCCTCAGTTTCGTGTGTGAAGAGTCATATCCTCCATCAATTTGTGTTTGCTGGGGATCCTGAAAGGTGGTTCTGTCACCCCCTCACTCCACTTCTTTCTAATCTAGGGTTTTTCTTCTAGTTTCAGATGCCTAAAGTGAGGAGCAGCTGATGGTCATCAGGCCAGAGAATATTGAATGTTGTGCTTCCCAGTATCATTTTCTCCTTTCTCAACTGGTCATATTGGGTGTAGAAATGTAGGGAATAAAGTGTGCAGGCAGTCTGCAATTGATGTTGCTTTTTGCAGAGTTGTCACTTATATGGGCTGCTAATAAACTTGCACAGGTCACTTGGAACTAGTGGTAATTACAGTCTCTCCTGTCTCTGCAGGAAAAGGAATACTTCTACTTTATGAGTGTAAATACACTTCGTCATCATTTTCTCAATGATGCAGAAAAATGTGACTATTTAAGACAAGGTGTGTTACAGAAATTGTCTGCATCCTGTAAAGCTTTTCCATATATGCAGTTATCAACAAAATAGAAATCTTTGATTCATTGTATTGAATATAGAGTATTTTCAAGATTTGTCATAGAAAAACTCATCAGAGACTTAACAGAGAAACTGTGCTGGTCTGTTTGTTTAAAACTGTTGTTTGCAACACTACTATGGCAAGCCATCACAAAAGTCTTATGGGTATTTCAGAAGCAGGAAACCTGATATTTAAGCAGTTGATTTAGAACTTTTTTCCTCTTCTCTCTGCCTTAATAATTGCTTAATTCTAATATGTCAAGTTTTAATTCAAATAGATGAAATTTTCTTTGGTAGCATAAACAATTGGGTTTTATTTTTTAAATTTTATGTTATTATAACTCATCCTATTGCTGATTACCCCATGATTGACTAAAGTGAATTTAAATTTTGTAGTTATTGCACAGCTTCAGCTCACTCTGAGAGGATGCAATTTTTTGGTAAAATTGTTTGCTGAGCCACCTGAGTAAAAAACTGGTGAAAAATTCAAATGGTGTATCCCTGAATGTGTGAAGTGCAGTAGTGTACCTTTTATAGAAGTGTCTGCAGGCTCAGACAACTAACATGATTGTGTTGCTTTTATTGATAGCAATTCATTTGTTTAGAGCAGGCATTTTTAATAGGAAGAAGCCCATGCCAAAGTGAAAAGGTAAAGAGAAGTGAGGGACACATTTAGGCTAATTTTGTGACTAGCCATTGGAATGTGTAACAGCTGATATATGAGCGTAGGTAACATCGAAATTTTACAAGTTCGGTGTGAGTAATCCAAATTTGATGGGCTGGTTGTTTGATGTTTTTAAAATTATGACTTCTGTCTTGAGACTTTTTGCAACTTCTCGCTTTAGTGAATTCTTACTGATCTGAACTCCTGCAAAAGTATGTGCAGTGTTTCATTTTGTAGAAGTGGAGAGACTTGTGTTTTGACTGTTGTAAATGTATCTTAGGAACAAAGCCTGTTCTGGATGTTTTACGGGTGAATTCAGTGTGTAGCAATGAGTTTGTCATGTAGGAGTAGGAGTTAATGCTGAGAATCACCTTGTGTAGGAGCTATTAAACATCTCAGGCTGGAACAGCATTAAATTCCTGTTGAGCTGGTCAAGATTCAGACTGGTGCCCTGCAGATAACTCACTGTCCATAGCGATGTTTGGAGATACTGCTTCTTTGAGAAGTGTTAATCTCACACTTCGGAGAAGGAAGCTCACTTTCTCAAACAGATTGTGTACGAAACAAGAGTCCAGTATTTTTGCACTTTGTTAGCTCAGTTTTTCTCTTGTATATACCTCAGCTTCTAGTAGTTGCTAAACTTGGAAATATGAATGGCAGACTGTATGTAAAAGTGAAGAAAAAGCTGAAGTTTATGATCTATTAATTTGCAGTAGACCTCCAGTGCTTTATAGTATATACTCAGTGTCACGTTTTCTTGTATCCTTTCTGGCTCATTTTGATTTCCAAAATAGGATATCGCTACCAAAATCTTTTTGCATCATAAAACTGCTCTTAGCAGAGCCAACATAGAAGTTGATGAATTAGGAAATCTGACAGTATACTGTTCCCTGCTGGGTTTTTCCCAGCCACAGGCTTATTTCACTAATGTTCAGTCAGAAATCATAGATCTTATGTCCTAAGAACATTCATTGTTCTCATAGCCATGGATACAACCGTGATACTTGTGGTAACCTCAGGATTATCTGTGAGCTGTACAAACTCACTTGGCGCTTGCAACTTCTGGTTGTGCCTGGTGTTCTGCAGAGCCCTTCTGGAAGCTGGTACTCGTGGCATAGTAGCATCATTCCTGAACTATCCCCTTGCCTTGGAAACTTTCTCTTTTGTAACTTCGCTCTGTAGTGAGAGCTGCTTCTACTTGCTCATTGGAGTGAGAGAACCATCAATTCCTTTTAAGTATTTAGTGCTAGCCTCTCAGTGTATGAGAGGCTTAGAGGAAAGATTAAGGGAGACTTCTTACCAAGGTCTGTCATGACAGGATGAGGGACAATGGTTTTAAACTGAAAGACAGTAGTTTTATACTCGACATAAGGAAGAAATTTCTGATGATGAGGTTGGGGAGACACTGGAACAGTCTGCTCAGACAAGTGATGCCCCATTGTTAGCAGTGTTCCAAGTCAGGCTAGACAGGGCTTTGAGCAACCTGGTCTAGTGCCTCCTCAGCAGGGCTTTGGAAGTGGGATGATCTTTGAAGGTCCTGTCCCACCCAGACCATGCTGTGACTTACTTGGTAGAAGAATTAACTGGCCAAGAACCTCTTAGCTACTTGCTAAAATGGGTATCATTGTTCCAGTTAAGTGGTCTTCTCATTATCATTCAGTTTTTACTATTTCGTGGTATAATGTAGGTATTAAAAGTAAATTCTTCTTTGCAGAGATTTGACTTGTATATGGGATAGAGATGTATTTCACCCCTTTTGCTTCCAAAGCAGTGGAATAAATAATGTCTCTATATAAATGTTTAGTTTGAAAAGACAAGTTTTGGGTCCCTCATTCCAAGGACATTGAGGTGCTGGAGCATGTCCAAAGAAAGGCAGTGGAGATGGTGAAGGGAACACAAGTCTCCTGAGGAGCAGCTGTGGGAACCAGGTTTAGCCTGGAAGAAAGAAGGCCTCAGTGGTGACCTTATCACTCACTTCACCTGCCTCAGAGGAGGTTCTAGCCGCGTGGGGGTCTGTCTCTTCTCTCCGCTAACTAGAGGTAGAACAAAGGGAAATAAACCTCAGGGAAGGTTCAAGTTGGATATTAGGAAAAATTTCTTCACTGGAAGAGTGGTTAAACATTGGAACAGGCTGCCCAGGGAAGGGTGGAGTCACCATCCCTGGAAGTGTTCAGAAAAGGAGTAGACATGGCACTTGGTGATATGGTTTAGTGTTATGGTGGTATTCAGTCAGAGGTTAGGCTTGATCTTGGGGTTCTTTTCCAATCTTAATGATTCTGTGATGTAGATGGAAGAGCCAAACAATAAATTAGTAACACTAAACATTAGTTCATTTAGATGTTGATGGCCCATAAAGATGGCAGAGTGTAATTAAAGGGAGGAAAGCAAAGCAAATACTAAAGCACACAAAACAACACAAAATACATGCCTAAGAGGGAATTGTGATTTTTTTACATTTTTGTAACAACCTGTGTAATTAACATGCTTGCGCACAGGTTACAGATGAAACTTTGTTATGCTTGAGTCATGTTTCTAGGCAGTGTCACTGTTCTGCCAAAAATTGGTTTCCTCTGTCCAGGTTTCCATTACCTCGGAGTTAGATACTGCTTTTGTGTGATAAAGACACCCCACACTGTATCACAATAGTCCTTGTTTATAGAATCTGTGGAAAGAGTTTCAAACATGGATAAAACTGATCACTGCTTAAGTTTAAGCTACTGGGAAAAAAAAAACCAAACAAGTGAAGGAATGATTTTTGTTGCTCTACACTCCTTTTTCATCCATCTGAGACAATAGTATTCTAATCATGCTGACTTTAATGATTTACTTTCCATTTCAGTACTCTGAACTGTTCTAGGTCATCACATGACACATCTGGGTAACTGCTGTGTGGATAAGTGGACAGGGATATGGAATTGTCAGGAGAGCTTGTATAACTTTACCGTAAGAGATCAATTGGTTAACAGTGATAGCTTGTCAGCTTTATTTTTAGTTTCATTCTGCTGTGTACCTCTTCACTGTGCTTCACATCGCCTTCCTACCATCCAGCGGATTATGAGTCTGTTGATCTTTTACACAAGTGAATGACTGTTCATCAGAAGACAGCTTGCCAAACCATGAAGCTGTGGTTTTACTGACATAGCCAGTCATTCAGAGCACGGGCAGCATCATGCTGAACTCAGCTTTAAATGTTGACTGCTTTTATTTTGCTTTGTTGAACTTTGTATGAACTGACAAAATGTCTTTAAGTTTTGGTGTGTCTTTCCTGCTATGTGAAGCAATACAGTCCCAAAGCTGTGGGATGTATCATCCTGTAAATAAAGAAAACTTCTCTAACAAGTGGGCATTCTGATTTCTGAGGTGGGAAAGTTGTGCTTAGCTATATATAATCCTAAAAATTATTTTAGCTGGACTGTTGCAGGGAAAAATAACCCTTGGTTTTTGTCATGTATCATGTTTATACAGTGAGTGTGTGACTGAAGATGGTTGTGAAGAAAAATTGCTCATGGCACTGTGACAACACTTTAGTTTCTCATATTTCTGAGATTTTGAGATCTTCCAGCTAGTAAGTCTTTATGAAGGTGTCACATAACCATAAAATCATTTGCCTGCCTTTGCTGCAAGAGCAATCCAAGATTTTAGCTGGATTGATAGGGAGTGTTCTGATATTTGCAGGATGAGTTAATTGTTTTTGTTTGAATGATTAAATAAATGCAAACTTAGTGTACAAATCTGTTGTCTTTCCTTTTAGTATTGGAATTAGTAGATTGTGATGATTTTAAACAATTCCAGCCAGTGTAATTTTCTACTGCAGGCAGGCACCTTTGGATCTAAGGTAACAGTGGTTCTAGAGGCTGCTTAAGGATTAGAGGTGGGATTACATGATTGCATCTGCAGCCAGGTCATATGCTGGGCATGTTTACAAGGCTATAATTGATGCCTATTTAATAATAGGTATGTGTGGGATGGGTTGTTAAAAACCGTGTTTTTGCATAATTAATCCTTTGTGTGAAGCAACCTGGTTTGAATTTTTGTCTTCAAATGTCGTGGTTCTATACAAGGTTATTTACAAAAATGTTGCTCTTCAACAGCTTTTCTTCTGTGTGTTTGCAGCCATTGTAGGAAGTACCATAATAATTATACACCTTAACATCTACTTGAGTACTGAAATACAGAAGTGGAATTGGGATGTGATGATGCAGTAATGGCTGAAATCATATTTAATTGTTAAAACCACAGTATTAGCTAAAACCCCAAAGATACTAATACTCAGTCTAATAAAGTGCTTTCTATATATGTTGGCTGAGCTAATTAGTCTCTTGTCTTCTCATGTGTTGCTGTTGGCAAGCAGTATATGGGCAGTATCCTGGCCTTTGGAAACATTTAACCAATGCGTCAACGGAGATGGAGGGTATGTAATCATTCCCGTGATAAAGAGCTGCTGCCTGTAATCAGTTGGTCTGTCATAGTTTTCAGGAAGAGTTTTTGTAGAGGATAGTGTTAGTGTTGCATGGACTGTGAGTGAGTGACAGGGAGTCTGAAGTGCAGTTTCAGTTCTGACCTGGTATCTGGTGGTACCTTTGGAGCTCAGCTGACAGGCAGCTTTCTTGCAGTGCCACAGCATGGCCTCTGCCTAACTCCAGTATTGACGGCACTTGGTAAAACTCCATCCTGGTTTAGTGCTGTTTGTACAAGAACAGCTTTGGCTTTTGTTCCAAGTCTGTTTCAGGTGAAGGTGTCTTTTCGTTATGGCTCTAATGGATCAGATGACTGACGTGTGCTGGAAAGAGGGAGGTGGTGTTCTTGGTTCTATATCCCTTTCCCGTTTTTACCTTCTCATCTTCCTGTACACAGTGGTGTGATGTTCGAGGGGTATGCATTGTGCAGGAAAAGCTTGTTAAACTAGTAAAAAGTGTTTGATTTGGTTTTTAAATTGTTTTAACAGGTTGAGCTAGGATGGTTGAGTTGACTGGGGGTGGGAAGAAAGGTGGAGAAAGTTGTTCAGTTGCATGTGAGTTGTAACTACCAAGGAGGCCACAAGAGTGGTGAAGGGTGAGGAGGAGCAGCTGAGGTCCCTTGGTCTGTTCAGCCTGGAGGAGACTGAGGGGAGACCTCACTGCAGTTACAAGGTCCTGATGAGGGGAAGAGGAGGGGCAGGCACTGATCTCTGCTCTCTGTGGCCACTGACAGGACCCAAGGGAATGGCTTGAAGCTGTGTCAGGGGAGGTTTAGGTTGAATATTACAAAAAGGTTCTTCACCCTGGGAGTGGTTGGGCACTGGAACAGGCTCCCCAGGAAAGTGGTCACAGCACCAAGCCTGACAGTTCAAGAAGTGTTTGGACAACCCTCTCAGGCACATGATGTGATTCTTAGGGCTGTCCTATGCAGGGCAAGGGGCTGGACTTTGATATTCCTTGTGGACTCCAGTATATTTATGATTCGGTAAGCTGATTTTTTAATAATTGTGTTCTGCCTCTTGATTTTTTCCTCTTACCCTTCAATGCCCAATTATTGTTAAAAACTCTTAACAATTAACTTTAAATTGTTAAGGACTAAGAAACTGTCTTCCAGGCAGCCTGTTTACTGGAAATTCACTTAGGAATCACTTAATTGTTCCATACATTGTAATTGTATAAGTGCACATCAGTACATAAATTTATATGTTTTCCAATAGTATTTATTGGCATAATTTACTTTTCAATTGAATCTTATTCCTGATAATTTAATGTCTTCATTTTAATTGATTTAGTGCTTCAAAAATGACAGTAGTAGAATAGATTTTGTTCTCTACATATTTGAACAGATCTGTGGGGAGGATCAAGACTATAGTAGTTCTGCTTTTTTATTTATTCTTTCAGAAAAGAGGCATCAGTTGATTAATGGAACTGTTGGTTGTTTTCTTAACTTGTAATATACACAAATGACTTAAGGAAATGATTAAATGTAAAGTACTGTTTTCATGTACATATCATTTGGGCATGTAAGAGGTGTGAAAAAACAGATTATTGTATTTGTTTAGGACTTGAGTCATGGTTTGCATGAGATTCACTGAGTGTCTCCCAAGGTTGGCTCTGTGTGTTAACACAGTGGGACCAATTCTGTGACAGTATGCTGTGGTTTTGCCGTTAGAACTGCTGTGTATGTAGCACTGTTAATTTATTCCATCTTCATGAGATACTTTTCATCTAGAGTTTAGGTACCCTCAAATCATTTCTGAAAGCTACAGATGAAGCCTCTTGTTTTCATTTTGACTTTGGGTTGGTGTTTGATGCATTGAACTTTCGGTAATTACAAGGCTGGTCATGTAATGCACCTCAGTGTGTCCCTTAGCCTGTGAATGCTGTGGAAGAAAGTCTTTGAAGGATTGCTTTCCTAGCCTGTTGTGGCTCAGCAGGAGTTCTTGTCTAAGCATCTCAGCTGTGTAGCCTTTGCTGTAAGCCCTTGGCTCTCTGAATAACTTGCTTCTCTGCCTGCTGTGTGCTGTGGAGCAACATGGGAAGTGGGTATTGTATTCCAGCCAGTTCGTGCCTGCTTAGAGTGGAAAATGTGCAGTCAGTTGTAGACAGGTCAAGCAGAATAAGCTGAACAAAATGCTGGACAATAGGTAGGACAAAAGGCTGGGCTTGTACATAATGGCAGTAGTGAATTCTGTGGTATTGGCTGGGGGGAAAAAAAAACCCAACAAATTTCCACAGTAGCTTAGCCATGTAATCCAAGGATTTCAGAATGATTGTGTGTTTGTTCATGCTTCCCAACAGTTATTTTGGGTTTCTCATAGACTTTTTAAGGCTGTGTAACTCTAAAGGCTGGAAGCTTCAACTCCTCAAAATGAAAATGGAAATTTGTTACCGATTGTGTTTAGAAGTCTGATAAAATTCGTAGTTGGCCAGTAACTGCCAGTTACTTTGTGTTATACCTCTACTCACCACACATGCTTGGGAAACGTTAGAAAACAAACAAACAAATTAACTTCTATTGTTTTAAAACTGTAGTAGAAAAACACTGAATGTACTGATGGTGGATTTTCAGTCCATGTGTTACATTTACACAGTCACCCGTGTTACATTTAAATTTTTATTTGAAGAGAGAAGTGATGCAAAGGCTCTTGCCCATGCAAATGAAATTCTTACCATTATTAACTTCTGTTTCAGATGCTGTAATTTGTTATTCAACGGAGGTTTTAGCTGCAATTTATTCTAGTAGGATACTCTTTCATTACTGCATTTCAGCGTTTGCCTCTGGGGATAAGGAGAGTTGTCTAGAAACATGTAGAGCTTGATTGCTGTCAGGTTTTTTTGAGTATTCTTGTGATGCTCTGCCTTTCAGAGTATGATGTTTGTTTGTCATTTACAAAAACAGTAAGTTTTATGAAAGATCCCCTACTGTGAGTGTAGATAGGAATTGTCTGGTAGAAGCTGGTGGAAGCTCCATTTCCTTTTAAAATAAAGCATTACTGCAGTGGACAGAAATGAATTGTGATATACAGTGTAAGTTTGTTGTGGTACTTCTTAAGTCACAGCAAGATAATTCACATGTTTCACTGTTCTTTAAACTTGTCTCATTTATCTTGAAAAACTGTGTGATGTGGCAGGTGTCATAGTGGATGCTGGAATACATGAGATGGGACAGAGAGGGACCCTTTCTGTGAGGACATGTGGTGTTCAGTGAATGCTGATGGCAGCTGAGAGCTGTCCACATACAAAGCCAGCAGACCGTGGACTGGACCGGACTCCTGCTTTTTTTACTCCTAAAACTTTTACCAAGGTTTTTTTTTTTTTACCCTAAACCTGACACTTTCCTTTTCTTTGAAGATATATATTCTATTTTCTTGCCTATGAAAACAAAGAGACTTTCAGAGGAAAGTTATAGGAAACTGTTGGAATTTTAGTGCCTAGAGGTATGTGTGCGTTTGCTGGTCTGTTGTGCTGCTGGAGACTGCTGCTGGAAGTTGAGCTAACAAATGAAAAGCTGACTGGAACACCTGTGCCATGTGCCATCCACAGATGCACTGAGGTTGAGATAAGCATGATTTAAACTCGGGACTTTGGGTAGCTAGTACATTATTAAACACCAGCTCCGCTGGTATCTGATTTTCATTTCCTTTTTGAGCACAGCAGTGCATTCTCTGCAGTTAAGAATTCCACTGAGCAGTATTGTTGGAAAGGCTTTTGAAGTTTAGCAGTGATAGATGTGTAACAGGGGCTGTGTCATGCACCACCTCATGCAAAGTTTTTGTGAGTCTTTGCTTAGACCTCAGCTGCCTTTTGCTTACTGCTGTGATCTTGAGCCACAAGCGAAACAAGCATTTGTTGGCTCAGACTGTATTTACCTTCCAGTAGTCCTTGGATATTGAAGTTCAGATAGAATCTTTTTGCTGTTGGATACAAGAATTTTGAAATGGAAAGTGTAGGGGGTTTTGTTTGGTTTGGTTTTTGTCACTCATCGTGTTAGTATAAATATAACAGGTACTTTACAAAAATCTTATGTAGGTGCTTATCTAATTCTGAAAAGGATTCTTTAAATTCTGTTTAATTCTTGTTCAGTTTCACAAAAATTGCTTCAGGCTTCTTGGATTCGTAGTGATGTAAAGACAAAAGAGTTTGAGCCCTATTAATAGATGAGTATTTTTGGGTAATTATGCTACTTAGTTTTCCAGACTTTTATTTCTAGTGTGTTATAAATAAGACATCTATATTTTGTGATAACTTCAACCTTTTCTGCAAACTGTTCAGAGTTTCACTGGGAGTAAATATATAACAGTTCCATTTTATGCAGGTCAGACTAATTAAAGTTTTGCCTACATGGTGTCACAATGGGACTGAGTAAAGACCTGCACTAGCACATTCTCTGCTATATAGAGATACCTGTGATATGTTAAGTGTTTTAATATTACTATTTGAGACATGATTATTCCCACCCTTGTGTTTAGGCTATTGTCTGTCTTGATAGCTAAAACAAATTACATCTTGAATGCTAAAATGCATTGTGGTAGTTTTTCTACAGAAGCAGTTTGGGAAGGATGAAAAGTTGCAATGACTTAAAAGATTGTGTTTTCTTTCTTACAGAAAATGCCAGAAGCCTCAGAAGACCACAATCATTGGAAGGCCTGTTGACTTCCGTTTTCTGGTAATCTGGAACATCATCCATCTGGCATGGCGCAGGGCAGCCAGCAGCTTGATGTGCAGGTACTCCATGATCTCCGGCAGCGTTTCCCTGAGATACCTGAAGGGGTGGTATCTCAGTGCATGCTTCAGGTATGGTAAAGAATCTGTGTATTTTATTTTGGTATGAAATATGAGTTTAGTATGAAAACCCTTTTTAGTAGTACACTTGGAGCATATATTTTCATTCTCATGGTTTTATTTTAAATGTTGGAGGACTCCACTACTTGCATTTCTGTCTTGTCTTTTAAGTGCAAAAATTTTGTCATTCTTCAATGTTTGTGGGGTTTTTTTGCATTGATGTTTTTTCATTGTCTGTGTGACCTGTGACTGTATGCATATGGAATGAAGAAAGTGGCTAATGGGATGTTGATTGATGATGGCCACATAAATAACATACATATACTGGAGGAGGTTTTAGTAAACAGTCACTCATCCTTCCAAGATAAGGAGCTGGACTTAGCTACAAATCTGATAGTTTTCCCTCTTCATGGTATCTTTTTCCCATGGCTCTCCAGAGGTTTAGTTTTACTTTTCTCTTTCTAGGTCAGGTGGTGGTTCTTCTTCCCACACTCCTTTTCCTTTCCATGTCATCCTTCCACCTTCATCTAAAATCAGAAATTGAAAGTGATAATAAGTTACCACATGTAATAAGTAATGGTCATCTGGGAATATCTTCAGTTAATGGGAAGATTCAGGAATGGAACAGGAACATGCAAGATCTGGTTTGGCCTTGTGTGGCCATGGCTGAAGTTGTAAAGCTGTATTTGTGTCCTGCCTGTCCCTGGTAGATCAGTAGGTTTACTTAGAATAGGAGTTGTAACTTTTGCATTTTGTCTTCTAAATCATACAAATAAAAATTAATTGCTTTCACACAAATGTAAAGCAAGGGAAGCCCTTCAGTTTAAAGCTTTACTTGTCCTGACAGTCATCTCTTCTGTACTGTTAAGTGCATGATTCTTTTGATGAACTGTGTTTCTCATAGACATTTTTAAACTGACAAAATTAAAGAACCCCTAATGCTGCAGAAGCATATGGTGTTCTGCATCTATAATATGGCATTCTGAATAGCTAGTTAACATTGCACGGCAAATACTTGTTATGTTTTTAAGTATAGATTTTGTTTCCAAACCCACTTTATATTTAAAGATGTGTGAGCTGGTTTCCAATAACCATTTGCAATAAATGCTCTAGATTTAAATCAGTTTCAAGTTTGAGTTTTAGGCCTGTCAAAAATTGGGGGTCCTTTGAAGTGACAAATATATTCCATACCCTGATAAAATCAGATCAGAGCCTATCCTATATAGGTTCTGCTTACCTGCACCCTGACCAAGTGACCTAAGGAAGCTGAAGGCTCTGTTCATGAAATTCTGTTTACATGGCAAGTGGCTGATGGTAGTGGTTCACTTTTTTGAGACTGTTGTTTTGGCATTGTGGTGCTGGTTGTTACTACAAGGTCTGGTCCCCACATATTCTGGTCTTAAATTTTTAGTGATATTTCTGGATATATCCACTGACCATTGAGGTCTAGAAGGAGAGCTCAGCATGAATGGAGGTTGTCAGGAAGAAGTTACCTGTAGAGTGAGAGCCATCCCTATTTAGGTGCTGGACTCTTCTGTCATGTTGAGCTATAAGTTTTCATATAAGATGCTTGAATATGTGTGTTCATCTGATAGTGAAATCATATGAATTTTTGGGAAAGCCATCTTCACTCTGGTATTAAGACTGACTAGGTCCATGAGAAAAGAAATGTAACATGACTGTTCAGCCAATGGATAAGCTGTTGAAAATTGTATTGCAAGGCAATATGTGTATTAATATGCATACAAGTTTATATATTGATAGTGTTTAAAATAGAAGTGCAGCCAGTATTAATGTATATTCCTTAGAATGGTAATTTTAGCACACTGAGGAAGGCAGGGGTGTATGTTTATATATAAATATGTACACACTTGCTGTGGAAGGAGGTGCTCTCTGTCACAGAAGGTACCTTGGGTCATGTGTAACAAAGTTAGGGTGCTAAGGGCCAGATTTAGTTGAACTTAAAGTGAAGTTTGTTTTCTTTAGCTACTATTATGATTAAAATCTGAACCACAGCTGAGGCAGGCTGTTACATGATAAAGTGGGGAGGAAAGAAGTCCACCATCTGGAACGCTTTCTAGTGATTTTACTTGTTTGGAAAAGCTATCACTTGTGTTGTTCTTTTAACAGACTACATTAAGCTAAAATGAGTGGAGAGGGCAAAAAGGGAAAAGGAATTCCCTGTTATATTTCTCATTTGATTAATAATTTATTCTCTGTATAGTTTCAGCTGCTAGCACCACAGAACAAATCAAACATTTAAATGGTTATTTGGTTTCTCACTGATGTATGAATAAACCTTTTTTAACCTTAAGCTTGAAATTCTTAAAGGCAGTTTAAATTTTGTTGGAATTGTAATGTTCTTTGCGGAATCACCAGTACTTCTTCAAGCAGTACTTTGACTTTATTGTTTAGGTACTAAATACTGTTCTACCAATAAAAGCTGGTTTAAAGTGTTGAGTTTTTAAACTTCCAGGTGAAGAGAAATACTCAGATAAACAGTAAACTGAAAGTGAAAACAGTAGACACTCAGATAAACGTTAAAATATTATCTGCATTTTTGTTTTGCTTTTCCACGGTTTGCAATTTTGGTCTAGTTTAATCTGATTTGTGTTGTTAGTAGAAGTAGTTAATTGTACAGACCTGTTCCTTGAGGAACCTGCAAAGAGTTGTAACCATTGCTTTCCTAAAACTGGACTTGGTTTTTTTAATATGTCATAGTGTAACTAGTGTTACCAGAGCATTTTTCCAGATGCAGTGTGAGCTACGTATTACTTGTACTCCATGTAGCAAGTATCATCTTTATTTCACAATACCTGTGTATGAAATGTTACCCCTAGTTGTGTCCAGGCAAGGCCTGGTTGTGGCCTCAGCTGAATGTTGAACACGGAGTGGTGGCTCTTTCCTGTGCTCTATGACAGTAACAGGTGTCTGTTCTTGCTCCTAGAACAACAACAACCTTGATGCCTGTTGTCGAGCCCTTGCGCAGGAGAGCAACAAGTATTTGTATATGGAGTACCACAGCCCTGATGACACCAGAATGAATAGAAATAGCCTTTTGCACATTAATCTGGGTATTCATCCTCATACCAGCTATCATGTGGGGGATGGAGCTCAACTTAATGGTGGTCGTACACTGGTACACAGCTCAAGCGATGGACACATTGACCCGCAGCGCACGGCAGGTAAACAACTGATATGCTTAGTTCAAGAACCACATTCTGCTCCCGCCGTTGTGGCAGCTTCTCCTAGTTACAATCCATTTTTCATGAATGACCAGAATAGAAATGCAGCTACTCCTCCTCCACAGCCACCTCCACAGCCATCTTCCATACAACCAGGAATGAACACGTCTGCTATGCAAGGCCCTCCTCCCACGTATATGCACATACCTCGGTACAGTACAAATCCCATTACTGTTACAGTATCACAAAACCTCCCCTCTGGACAGAGTGTACCCAGAGCTCTACAAATTCTTCCACAGATTCCAAGCAATCTTTATGGGACTCCTGGCTCTATTTATATTAGACAAACATCTCAAAGTTCTTCAGGACGACAGACTCCTCAGAATACACAGTGGCATTCATCGCCACAGGGCCCAGTTCCACATTACACTCCTCGTCCTCTACCTGTATATCCACATCAACAGAACTACCAACCTTCTCAGTATTCTCCAAAACAACCCCAGATCCCTCAGTCGGCTTTTCGATCACCACCGGCATCCCAGTGTCCCTCTCCCTTCGGCTCTCCTCAACACCAAGTTCAACCTCCTCAGCTGAGTCATCAGAGTTCACATGTTTTCATGCCTCCTAGCCCTTCCACTGTACCACCCCATCCATATCAGCAAGCATCCCAGACTTTTCAAAAACAAGGTGGTCACTCTGTATCATACCTTCCTCCGTTTGCTGGACCTAGTTTATCCAAAGGTTCCATGAATAAAATAGAAATTACAGTTGAGCCACCGCAAAGACCTGGGACTGCAATGAACAGAAGCCCTTCACCAATAAGTAATCAACCATCTCAACGAAACCAGCACCCGCTGTATGCACCCACTACTCCTCCTTCAAGCTCTCCATCCAGAGGTATGTCAGGACAACCCAAACCTCCATTTAGTGTTAATCCAGTATATATTACCTACACTCAACCAACTGGACCTGCAGGTGCACCAACACAGTCTCCTCGGGTAATGGTATCTCAGCCAAACCCGACCATTTTTAAAATCACAGTAGGTCGAGCACCGACTGAGAATCTTTTAAATTTAGTGGACCAAGAAGAGCGTTCTGCAGCACCAGAACCTATTCAGCCTATTTCTGTAATCCCAGGATCTGGAGGAGAAAAAGGAAGCCATAAGTATCAGAGAAGTTCTAGTTCTGGATCAGACGACTATGCTTACACTCAAGGTAAATGTTTCACCCTGCAAATTGTGGTGTTGTAAAATGCATTTTCAGCTTGATTTTGCTACTTAGTAATTGAGAATTTTTGAACCTGTACAGAGAAAAGTAGAAACTGTGTCAAAAATCAGTTTTTTCTGATTTTTTTTTTAATACTTCCAAATTTCAGTCTAATACATGAATAATTTCTAAGGGTCTTAACATTGCTGTGGTTTTGATGTTAGGGGACTTCCTTAAAACACTGCAGTTAACAATGATAAGTAGTTTGTTCATATACTGTGTGTCAGTTTTGTAAATTCCACATTGAAGAACTGCGTCATAAATTTACATGTGGATTTTATAATTTTTTGTATTTGTTCCATATTCAAGTGTTTTAGAACACCCAAAGCACTGGCTTCTGCATTTGATTTAGATTGAAGAATATTAAATGAAAGAGGAGAGAGATAAGAATTCAGCTAAGAAAACTTTGTCAGTAAAAATATTTTTTGGAAAGGTAATAAAATAATACTTTGAAGAACTTAAATCGAAAATTCACTTCTTCTACTTGAAGTTTTCAAAGAGAAGAAGAGATTGGCAGACAAATTTTAGGATGTATGTTCTGCTGCACAGGGATAAAACATAGTTTTAATGCCATCTAAAAATGAAGAATTCAGTAATTCAGTAAAGAAAAAAAGGGGAATTAAACCTTAAGCTGAAAACTACTTTTCTTGGAGTCATCTGCTGTATAGATTTGAAACATTTAAAATTGAGCAGGTGAATCAATCAGCAAGCATTCAAACCAGTCATTTGGGTAATGACAGAATAATAACCTGCATCAGGTATTTTCTGGATTTGTGCTTGGAAAAAAGAGTCTATCCCTCTGTTGTTCCTTCTAGCCTTTTTTTTACTTCAGAGAGCTGAAGTGAGAGCTTATAGTGCTGCCCTGTAGTTCTTGATTTCGTATTTGACTTACTGCGTTTTGAGCTTTTCAAACTCATCAACAAATCTGTTTTGTACCTGGTAGACACAAGCAGAAATTCTGTAGACCCAGTTCTTTAGTAAGAATGAGTGCCAGTAGGTCTGTGGCTCTGAGGCCTTGTGCTTTATTTGGTAGCGTTACTATTACAGCTTCAGTGAAGGTTGTCATTTACGTGAGAAAAATACAAGTAGCTTCACATGACTATGAAAAACATGTTCTGAAATGTGAAACCTGGTTTTGCCTTTGTGTCTTCCACTAGATTTGTGTATCTGAAAAGCAAACCAAATAAATGTAATTAGTATATTCTTTTTGGGGTGTTTGCATTGGTGGCAATACCTACCTACCAGAGCTTTTTTTATTGCTGCACTCTGAACTCTTGATAGAAATAAACTGTAGAAGAAGAAACACTTTACTCTTTACTACCACAAAGGAGTCCAAGAAAAGAGTGTATTTAAGAGCTTAATTTAGGGAACAAGTTTATTTAATTTTCTCTTGAATGTGAACCATGGTAAAAAGTGTTACCAAAAATTCATCCTGCTGTCTGTACTTTGACTGCTTCTTTGTAATATGAGTCATGTTCAATGAGTTGTACTAGAGTATAATGTGAAGCTGTGAAATGTAGTCACACCGTGTTAAGTTGGAGGAATCATGCAAAGACAAGGTTTGGTAACAATAGTGGAAAATCATTCAGTCTGGTATCTGTACATTTTTTCTTAATTCTGCGTGCATGACTTAATGCTACTTGAAAAAGTAGAGAACAGTTCTGTTCAATAATTCTGGTGCCTGAAGTATAAAAACACCTGATGTTATTCTTGGCTAGGCTTTTGGGTGTTTATTCTTTGGCTGTGAATTGGTGAATCCATACAAAATCCAAATTACAGTGCTACATTTTTGTGCGGAATGCTGATATCTGCTTCTAACAGGTTGGGATGTTCTTCTGCTTTTGCAGTAAGTTGTCATGTTGCTGCTTATTTTTCTAACTCCTTTTAGCTCATATTCATATGTGAATATTCTTGTATATTATGTGCTTTTTCCTTTGCCTTTGTTGGATGGGCTGAAGAAAAGGGCGAGTGCTGGCTGGGGCTTTTCATGAAGTAGCACTTCGCAGGTTCTGCAGCGTCATTATTTTGAACAGTTTGCTGGAACATTTTTATATGAGCGGCATGTTTGTCTGAATACCCACATCAAATGTCTTATTTTTCTCTGTCCTAGCAGACTTCAATCAGGTAAAACCAGCCTGATCAGAAAGGATTAAGCGTCACACTAACTTGGCCAGCTTTGCATCATGATGAAATACTGAGAAATGCTCTTCTTTAGGATACTGAATATTATCTTCTAGCTAGTCAAAATTCTTTTCTTTGGTTCTCTGGGAGCCCAACATCAGCTTTTGACTGAGAGCCATAAATTTCAGTACCATGATGAAAATGAGGGAATGACTAACAGCAGAGAGAGGTTGGAGAAATCAATCTGTTGTAGAATTAAGAGTCTGAAGCACCTGAGCTGACCCCAACTTTTTATTTTCTGGATTCTCTAGTAATTTTGTAAAAGCTCTATAGTTTTGCCTTTGAACCCTGGGGAATTTACAGTATTGAGGATTATAGTATTCCCTAAAAAGCCAGGACTACTTAAGAGTTATACCACGGTTTGTAATAGCAGTAAAAAAAACCAATTCAGGACTGACATTTGGCTAATGTCTCAAGGCTGGTGTGTCAGCTGCTGTTGAGTAGCAGGTATGAAGTGTGTGTTACCTTCTGATCTTACCTCTGGTTTTTGTTGGTTTGTTTTTTGGGGTTTTTTTTGTCAGTAGAAAATTAGTATAACTAGTTTGCTGTTTCATCCTGAGAAGCTGTCTCCTTGTACAGGTGCCTTTGTATTTTTGAGATGAGAAAGACCAAATGCCAAAAAAGAAGCTTTGACCAAAATGGTAATAACAACTTCAAGTTACTGTCTAAAATGTGTTTTTATTCTGGAAGAACTTTCTTCTGAATTGTAGTTCATTTGGCATGAAAGCATCTTCCCACTGATATTTGGCTGCGTGTCTACGATCACTTTTTTTTTTCCAGAAAGGTCACTCATGAATCTTAAGCATAACCTAAGAATTCAGTGTTCCAGGTTTTTATGTGCTAGTAACTATTTCTTCTATGTAAAACATTAGCCTTGCTGTTACATCAGCGAGCAAGGATGGAGAGATTAGCAAAGGAACTGAAGCTTGAGAAAGAAGAGCTCGAACGCCTGAAAACTGAAGTCAATGGTATGGAGCATGATCTGATGCAGAGGCGGCTTCGAAGAGTCAGCTGTACAACTGCAATTCCAACAGTAAGCAATTTGTTAGT
This sequence comes from Ifrita kowaldi, assembly GCA_013398055.1. NCBI lineage: Eukaryota > Metazoa > Chordata > Aves > Passeriformes > Cinclosomatidae > Ifrita > Ifrita kowaldi. Next base: position 33,780 of record VZRS01012505.1, read on the forward strand.
ATTTTAATTCAACATATACATTTATTTTTTGTGTTTTAATGAGACTAAAGTACTGTTCAGTAAATACTTCAGAGTATAAAATCTTCAGTCATTAGAGATTATTTAAATATTTGATTGGTCATAAGGTAATTGAACCGGATGTGTCCAGTTTTCTTAGTGTTCCCAACAAAACTTCAGAAAGTTGTATGAATGTGCTCTTGTGGACCACAGAACTGGATACGGTTGCTTTCATAACAACCAATAAAAGTATGTCCAAGTCTACTCAATAAGCCCGAGCCGTACAGAGCTTGGTGTTCATGCAGGAAGGTTTAACTTTTGTTTTTAAAAAGGTATTTTGTTGTTTGAGTTGTTGCTTCTCATAGACCATATTTTCTCATTTGGCATCTGCAGGATGTGCCAAATAACTTTTCACTGGCAGTGTTGCCTGAAATAGTTGGAACTCTCCTATTTTCCTTGTTGATTCTTCTTATCTGTATGACTTCCACCTACAAGTGACTCTAGCTCAAACGTGTGTGGCTCTGATAAGGGAATGCATCTGGCTGAAAAATAGCTTCCACTGTGCGCAGTTGTTAAGCAAATCAGCTCAGACTTACTGGCTGTGTTGACACAAACAATGCACACAGGTGTAGGCTGGAAGGCACAGAAGGGCTGTTGGCTGCTTAGCTACAGGGCAGCATTTGGCAAGGAGGTACCTGGGAGAAGTAGAGAGGCACTGAGTGTGCCAGGATGAGGTTAGGAAAGCCAGAGACCAACTGGAGTTCAATCTGGCACAGGATTTTAAAGACCAAAAGAAAGGCTTCTGTAACTACCTAGGTGACAGCAGGAAGACCAGTGAAGATGTGGGCTCATGGATGAGTAAAATGGGGGACCTGGTTATGTAGGACATGAAAAAGGCTTCAGATACTGAATGAACTTGGCACAGTCTTCAGGAATCCCAGGTCTCAGAGACCCTGGGAAAAGCGTGAAGCAAGGAAGGTACACCCTTAGTGGAAGAGAATCAGGTCAAGGAATGCTTAAGCAAAGCAGGCATACACGAGGTCATAATCCTGGATGAGATGCACCTATGAGTGCTGAGGGAGCTGGCAGGTGTCATTGCAAGGCCACTCCAGATAATCTTTGGTTGATTAATGATGTTTGGGAAAGTGCCCAAAGACTAGAGGAGAGCAAATGTCACTGCTGTCTTCAAGAAGGGGAGGACCTAGGGAGCTACAGGCTGGTCAGCCTCACTTTGATCCTTGGGAAAGTGATTGAGCAGCTAATGCTGCTGCCCATTTCCAGGCACATGAAGGACAAGAAAGTGATCAGTAGTAGTCACATAGATCCACCAAGGGGAAGTCAAGCTTGACCGATTTGGTAAACTTCTAGGATGCAAAGTCTGTCCTGGTAACCTAGACAGACAGTGGTTATTGTCTGTCTGGATTTTGGCAAGGCTTTCAACACTGTCTCCTATAAGATCTTTATAGAGAAGCTGATGAAGTGTGGGCTGGATTAGCACTTAAGTTCATTGGAAACTGGATGAACAGTCAGGCCAAGAGTGTGGCAATCAGTGGCATAAAGTCTGGTTAGAGGCTTGGCAGAGGAATTGGACCAGATGACCTCCAGAGGTTTCTTGCAACCTCAAATGTTCTGTGATTTTGTGACCGTGATGCTGGAATGTGTCCTGGGATAAAATGCGTTAGTGATTGATGCTGCTAGCATTAAGAAACCTTTGCATTCCAGTAACTTATGGTTTCTTAATGATATGCAAATATATGCACTTAAATAGCTGATTATTCTGTTAAGAATAATTACAACCTTTCATCATTGAATGATTTAAATATACTGGGCTAGAAGGTTTGGCTTCTTGGGTTGATGCAAGTGAATAAACTTTTGACCTCATTCAGTTATAATCAAGTAATAGTTAATGTGGGCTGCAGCTTGTATTCTATTTTCTGATCATCTTGATGCAAGGTAGCATCAGGTAGCAAGTCATCCATTTATACAGAATTTAGTAATGTGTGTAGTTTTATAAACTTGAGCTCAGCTATGTCATACTAACGAATTCTAGTATTAAGTAACTTGTCTGTTTGTTCTACTCCTCACATGCCAATAGAAGAATGTTTTTTTGAGGGCAAATGAATTAGGAGTAATGGGCCAGTTTGGCTTCTTTCAGTGCCCTGTCTATACTCAGTTTTTAATAAAGCTGTTAACAAAGATATAGCGATGTTATTTCTATTTCAAATAAGATGCTGACTTTCCCACAATTACAGTTTTGGGATGTTTCTTTCTAGCCTGAGGAAATGACCAGATTGAGAAGCCTCAACAGACAACTCCAGATAAATGTTGACTGTACACTGAAAGAAGTTGATCTCCTTCAATCTAGAGGTATTGAATTGATCCATTTTGGAAAACATAATTTCAGTATGGTCACGAATGTTAATCTGCTGGAGGGTAGGAAAGCTCCGCAGAGGGGTCTGGACAGATTGGATCAATGGGACGAGGTCAACTGTATGAGGTTCAACAAGGCCAAGTGCTGGGTTCTGCTCTTGGGTCACAACAACCTCAGGCAGAGGTGCAGTCTGGGAAAGAGTGGCTGGAAAGATGGAAACAGACCTGTGGGTGCTGTTTGACAGCAGCTGAACATGAGCCAGGTGTGCCCAGAGGGCCAGGAAGGCCAATGGCACCTGGCCTGGATCAGCAATCGTGTGGCAGCAGGACCAGGGCAGTGATTGTCCCCCTGTGCTCGGCACTGGTGAGGCCACACCTCAAATCCTGTGTTCAGTTCTGGGCCTCTCACTACAAGAAAGGCATTGAGGGGCTGGAGCAAGTCCAGAGAAGGGAACAGAGCTGGGGAAGAGTCTGGAGCACAGGTCTGATGAGGAGCAGCTGAGGGAGCTGGGGGTATTCAGCCTGAAGAAAAGGAGGCTCAGGGGAGGCCTTATTGCTCTTTACAATAATGTGAAAGGAGGCTGTGGTGAGGTGGAGTCTCTTCTCCCGGGTAACAAGTGACAGATGAGAGGAAACAGCCTCAAGTTGCACCAGGGCAGGTTTAGATTGGGTATTAAGGAAAATGTCTTCAGGGCAAGAGTTGTCAAGCCTTGGAACAGACTGCCTAGGGAAGTGGTGGAGCTGCCATCCCTGGAGGTATTTAAAAAACCTGCAGATGTGGCAGCTGGGGACATGGGTTAGTGATTGACTTGGCAGTGCTGGGGTAGTGGTTGGACTCAATGATTTTGGAGGTCTTTTCTAACCTAAATGATCCTATGATTCTAATATAGCGTGTGCTTAAATGTGAATATTTGGAGTTTTTAAAGTTCAATTTATATTAGCAATGACAACTTAGCTTTAAAAGGTGAGGTTTTTTCAGTTGCAACCTGATAAACTTGACTTGCCAATACTTCTGTTGGCCAAGTTAAATTCCAGTAGCAAGAAAGTGGTGACATAAAATGACTTTGTCAAGAGCATATTTTAAAAAACTACTCCTTTGTGAAGATCCTTTACTTAAAAATTTAACTTTTTGCTGACAGAGGCTGTGGCCAAGTAATACAGAACTGAACTATGGGTTGCAACCATGAGGCTGGCAAACAAAAATCTACTAGGGTCTTTAAAAATCTTTTTTGCAACAGAAACTTGTCTTAAATGGAGTGAAACAGATTAGGATATCCACAGTCCTTTTTTATCAAGGGAGTATCCTGTAGGAAGACCTATATTTCACATGTTTTCAAAGCAATACAAAATGTTCAGCTGGAGTTGATTTTTCAATACGGGATTGCCCAGCTAAAAATTACTATGATTGACAGAAAACTAAAAATACATGACAAAACTTGTGAAAAAGCTAAGATATAATGTCATAATAAAAAGATGTATAAAATAAGAAGCCTCTAGATGTTCATATCACTGGCATAGGCATTTAAATAACCTTCAAGTTATACTTTCTTTCTTTTCTTTTCTGACAGGAAACTTTGATCCGAAAGCCGCATGTAACTTCTATGATAACATAGAGCCTGGTCCTGTTGTGCCACCAAAGCCATATAAAAAAGGTAGGTCAACAAACAGGCATCATCACCTAATCTGCATTGAGTGAGTTTTTTTTCTTTTTTAAAAAGTCCCTGTGGTGACAGGAAGCAGCTCTACTTATTTAACTTTTCTCTCTATATAATTTAAACCAGAACATTTTTATCTAAGTGCAGTAATCCTGGCTACAACTTGTGTTCCTCAGGCAGATTGTTGCAGATGGATGTTCTATTAATACCGCCTTGATTGTAAGTAGTTATTCCTTATTAGAAAAAGAGCTGTAATAGCCAATGTGGAATCCTATGTTCTGATATGGAAAAAACGGCGATCTTTTCCCTGAAAATGTTATGTGTGATAAGATTTATAATATTGTGTCTCCTCTTGCTGTAACTAGCATGTACTGCACTTGTTAATGGAAAAGAAGTAGCTCTTCTAAATCAGTAATCATACAGTCTCTGTGACACTCCGAAGTTAGCAAATACATTCTGGTTGCTGATAAGCACTCCACAAAGGTTTCTGTAGGTGAATTTTGAATTCTTATTAGGAAATTTTCCCCTTCTTTTGAAGCAAGTATCTTACTCCTCAATGTAATAAAATTATTACTGTGTGGAAATTTAAAAGAAAGGGAAGGCCCAGAACTACTGCTTGTGGCTCAAAGAAAAGGTAATACTGGGAGGAGTTCCCTGCATTAGGTGGTAGTGTCCAGCAAAGCAGTAGCATCAGGTGAGCTGGGCTGCCTGGGGTTACATTAAATTGCAGTGATTATGTGGTTGATTTAAGGAACTGTTGCTTTGTGACGCTTGAAGACATTCTCTTAATTACACTATCATATCTGATTTATTATTTCAAAGCAAAATAATGTGCAAAACTTGCATGAAATAAGTTATTTTATTTAGTGGTTAGGAAGATAGTGCCTTGTACAACCGGCTTCCAGGTTTTGTCTGCCAGCTTATTAGAGATCAGTTCCAGGGCTGCTGTACTGTATTCAGAGCTTGGATTTTTACATGGAGACATCAGGTTTTGTTTTTTCCTTAAATAATAAATATTGTTTAATATTCGGCTGTTGAAAGCGTGGGCAGACAGACAGGGTGGGCGGACAAGGGTGTGCTCTATGCTGCCATCTGGCCAGTCAATGGAACGCAGTCAAGTGCCCACACGGCCCGGCTTACGAGGAATTTGTTGAGGTCAAGCACTGCTAATGTGACTGTGCAGTTTCTGGGCTGGAGAGTGTTTGCATCTAAGCAGAGAGGTTACTTTTATTTCCTTTGTTTGTCTCTGAAGACTTAAGTACTGTTTGCACTAGTGTTGTCATCAGCAGTCTGCTGCATTTCTTAGGAGGTGGGGCAGCAACTGCAAATTACTTTGTGTGCAGTTATAAATTGCTGGCCTTTGTTAGACATAAATTCACAGATGTTTAGCAGTTGGGTATCTTAGCCATACCTTCTAGGTATGCCTTAATGTTAATAAATATTAACATTTTGTAACATGCTGTGTTCCCACATCCTGGGAGTATTCCTTACTTATAGTAGATAACCTGAGGTCTTGAGGTGGTGTCAGGAGACATGGAAAACTGAGTGTTTCTGTGGGTTAAAACCTAATGTGTGATTTGCATATATACTGATTTTATGAATGAAAACAGACTTAAATGCTGCTTCATATACATACCTCCCTGCTTCAAAGGCATAAGGAAGAATTGTCTTGTTTTGAAGTAGGCCTGTGATTTTATTTTTAGCTTGTATTCTTTTTCAGCCTGGATAAATGCTGAAAAATGTCTTTTGTCATACTGTTTGAAGGAGCTAAGTTAGAAGTAGTTTTCCCCTTCAAGTAAAGCAAGGCTATTGTAGTTTAAAATTTGGAAATCGACTACTGTGTGTAAACCTGTGAAGTCTTTCCTTAATGGGATGGTGCTGCAATGCCAGTAACAAACTTGTATGTTTTAAGTTGTTAAACCTTTAGTGGTATCAGTGACCTAACAGTGGTGTGTGCTCTTCATGGTTTTAAGGTGTTGTGGTTAAGTGACTCTTTACAGAAATGAAATACTTTAAATATTCAGATGTCATAAACTGAATTAGAAGTGCTTTAGTAAAAGATTTCCATGTTCATTTTAAGATAGACTGTTCAATTAGGTGACCTTCCAGTAGTGTGGTCTTGACTATTAACCCTTCTCTTCTGAAATAAAATATTTTCTTTTGGCTTTTCTTTAGAGCATCAAAACAGCTCCAAACAGACTCCACGGACTCAGCCAAGAGATGAAGACTTTGAAGGGGCCCCATGGAATTGTGGTAGCTGCACCTTTCTAAATCACCCAGCACTAAATCGCTGTGAACAGTGTGAAATGCCACGATACACCTGAAATTCAGGAAGGGGCTGCATTGGGTTGAACACAGGCTCTCAAGCCAACAGCTGTAAGAGAAGGGAACATGGGGAACCTTTCAGTCCATCTGCCCGGCCTTTGCCAGTCAACAATCTTCATATTGCGAGGGGTAGGAGTAATGTGTTAGGATGTTTCTGCTTCTGCTGCACTAGAAAATAAATAAATTAAGGGTTAAATTCCTTCCCATTGCAGTGAGAAAGCAGAAAACGAAACCTGAAAATGGAAAAGGATTAATTTTGAGAAGAATGTATGCAGGAAAGCAAATAACTACTGGTGTTTATTCCTGTGGTTATAGTTACTGCTTAGTGGCTCTGAAAAAAACCAACCCAAAACTACTGTTTTTTAAAAGAAAATTATAGGACTCTTAGTAATGGTGTGAAGTGTTACACTTAACCAGAAAAACTGAAGAGCCAGAGCTGACTTAACCTGGCCACAGCTAGCTGGAAAACAAAGGCTCCCTGTGCTTCTAGATTGTAAGCTACTGAAAAAGAAGACAGGAAAATGCAATGATAAATTTTGCAATGTATAAAAAAACAAGGAGAAGGGTATTTGTAATTGCTGCTTTTTTTCAGGGTAATTTATGTCTACAAAAAATTGCTGTTTGAAATAGTGACCTGAGGTGACTAAATGAGGAACCGTATGAGTGTTACAGAGAGTGTAATCAGAGGTAATTTTTTACAATCCTGTTTGCCTGTACAGTGCTCACCTGGCTGTGTCAACACTGGTAATAAACCGAGAATGAATTCTACCACGTTGCAGATGAAAATCCTGCTGCATGCTTTCATTGGGCCATCGTGTTTCCAAGCTCAAAGGATGCTTTTCTACACAACCTTCTGAGCCTGTGCTGTGCAGCAGCACAGTGACATATGCCAAACACAGGCTACTCCAATTCTGTTTGGAAGACTTGGGCTCAGCCGTGGTTGTGTTTGAGAAGAGTTTGTACCCAGTTCCTTAGGCCTTTTCAGCTTCCAATTTGTGAAGAATTCATGATGTTTACAGCACAGAAGGTACTTTGTGCCCCAGATCAAAGTTAGCTGAAAAATAATTAATCAGCTCTTCAGTAAAGGTTTATTTGCACATTATTAATAAACCAGCCTGTACAAAATAGCAGATGCCAGATCCTGAAAAATTACACACTGCATTCTTTCTGTTTTGGTCAGGAAATATTTGTCATAGGTTAAAGAACATGAGACTTGCAGTTGAAAATCCTACTGGTACTTTTCTGCCTATGATACGCTGTATTCTAAAGGTGATGTTCAATCTGTCTGAATGCTTCAGGCTGCTGGAATAAAGCACTCGATACTTGTGAGATCAAACATGGGTTTGGGCAGCTGAATGATTCTATGACACAACCGTGCGACACAGGGTGTTCTGTGTACTGGTCAGAGGCTGGTACAGTGCATTTGAGTTTTTATGGTATAACTTCATCACAATTCAGAGATGCAATCAAGCACTTCAGCTGAGTTATGGTAATTGACTTTGTAAAGCAAAATTTGCTGTGAACTTTACCATGAGAGTTTTAAACTACTTCATTTTAAGCTGTTCTTAGCTCATGGCAGCCACATCCATATTGTCAATTACCACAGTTCACTTGATGTGTGATAACATGCTAAGTTGTGGTAGAACAATCATATGTCTGAATCCTTATTTAAAATGAAGCAGCATTTGCAAGGGGTGGGTGGAGAAAAACTCATCTTGACTGCATTGCTCAATCTGGTATCTTCTCTCCCCACAGTTTATAATTACAACAGTAAGAACTGAACTGTTGATCTTAGATGAGGAACCAATATTTTATCTGGCATTTTTCAGTATGTTCTGGCACTAACTAAATCTTCAGGATAATTTAAAATAAGCTAAGAGATCTCCAGCCATCAGTGTGCACCACTGATGAGCAAAACAAAGTCAAAGGCATCAGAGATAGTTTTCCTTCCTTCCTAATGATTTACACTGCTGTGGGGGAAGCTCATCACGTGTGGAAATGGGTAGAAAAGTTACTGTCAATTACTGTCAGCTGAAATTAAAAGGCAGATATTAATTTTGTGCATGTCAGTGGACAGTTTGACAAAACTGAGAACTATAAAACAGATGAGCCAGAAGCATTGCTGTTATCAGCTGTATCATGAATGACTCCAAACAATACCAGTAACTTCATGGCTTTTCTATCCTGATGCCTTTGCCATTGTATTATTTCAATTTTCTGTTCATGTGTACTTCTGGTGAAGTTCTAGAAGCATTTGTTTTTGCTGGAATTACAAAAAGATAGCAACTGAAGTGACAGTCAGCAAATGAGAGTAGGGGTGTCCTGCAAAAATACAGTTGTGCCATTTTCAGACAGAATAGATGCTACTTTTGAAGGAGGAGGTGCAAATATGCATTCAGTCCAAAAATGCCCTGAACTGCAATAACCATACATGGAGACTTGCAAATTTTAGTCCCAGCTTCACCAGAGGAAGAGAAGGAAAGCTGCCACCACAGCAAGATACTTTCTGAAAGAGTGAGTGAGCGCCATTAAATTGAAAAATAAGTCCTTTGTACCAATGATTTTACTGGGTTTTTTCAATTACTCTCATTTGTTGCTTGTACAAACAGAGAAGACCACCACACCCTTCTCTTGTATTCTTTTACTTGTAAATGCCCATACTCAAATGTTAATAGTAAAGACTTGACATGGTGCTTGAATATTTCTAGTTTGTTAGAATGTATTTTGAATATTGGAAGACCTATTTTCCTTCTGAAAGCAGGTGATGCCATTCAAACCCCAACTGAATTGTAGATTATACCAAAAAGATTGGTTTATGGAATATTTATTGAATGCACATAAAACCCTAATGTCAGCTGGCGTACAAAATGCACTGTATTGTATAAAACTTGTGTGTGTGTGTGTGTGTGTGAGAATGGTGGGATGCTGATGCTGTTGTGTTGAGTTAATGCACTACTTGTGTTTTCTTTTTTCCTTAATGACTGAGTTTTCCCTCGACCATGCTACTAGATTGGTAGTTTGTAACTGACTTGGACATTCAGTTATTCAAAATTATCTCACTGTTCATTGAAATTTTATAAAGCTTATTTTATATTTACTGTGCTATTAAGATGAATTCCCTTTAATTATAGGATACTACTGTAGTTCTTTAAAAGTTTATTTAGAGTGGGACTTGTGGAAAATTATTCAGAACATAGTAAACCAAAAGAAATCCTGAACTTTGGATCTACTTTTAATTTGATGTAATTATTAGTCTTTTTTGGGTGAAGAGGAAAGGGGTGGGAAGTCAAGCAAAAGGAAGTATTCTGTAAAATGTAGTCTTAGATCAGATTGAATTGTGTATCTGTGTGTCTGTGGTATGTGTGTTTTTCCCTTGAAAAATGGGAGGTGTGGTGAAAAGGTGTAATAATTCTTAAAAGAGCTGGTCTCAGTACTTTCTGATTATGATATGCTACTGAATCACGTTTTTTTTAAAAAAACCCAACTTTTCTCTCAGTTACTTTATCTCTCCCAGCTATACATCTCTCACTTCAATTTCTAAATACTTTTTCAATTTCTGAATACTTTTACATTTAATATTGATTGTAAAATCCCTTGAAACGGAAATAGAAATACTTGAGTTGAAATGGGGACAAAATAAAACCAATAAAGAATGTTTTAAAAAAGAATGTGAGAATATTAAATATGTTAAAAACAAGCTTGTCATCAGGATGATAGTTCTTTTCTTAAAATCCAGTGGTGTACCCTAGAATGTGAACATTACTATCCTGATGAGAAGTGGATGGTTGGGCATAAACAATTCAGCAGCCAATTTGGTACCACAGAATTGATGTGCTCTGTACTGCAGTGACTCCAAATCCCACAAGGAAGGAAGACATGCACAGATATCACATCTCACAGTCAGTACTGTCTCTATGTGCAGCTGCATTTGTTTTCGTTTCAAAATGTCAATTTTACATTAACCCAGTCATGGCTGAGTATTGCCACATTTCTTCAGTTGGGGCTTTCATTGCTGTTTATGTCCATAAATGCAAATATTTTTCTTGGAATAATCAGAAATCAATGGAGTTAAATGCAATATTATAATCCTGGATTTCCAGTACCTTTGAAACCAATTTTAAAAAACTGTGTTCTTGAAACTTATTTATTTATGGTGGCACCAGTGTATCTAATCCATACTTCCTGCTGTGTGAAACCCTGTTAAATTTTTTCATTAAAAAAAGAAGACACGATCTTGTTTAATCCTGTATATATGGTGTCTACATTCTAGATTTGTGTATGCTGTGAATGAACTTATTACTAAGAGATGAAATTGTATAAAAGCATTCAGAGGCTATGCATGCATGGTACCTCCAGAAAGTGCATACTCCAAGTTGCAGATTCCTGCAAAAATAAATTAATAAAACTAAGCAAACATCACATCCTGCATTTGTTTTTGTATGTAGTAGGAAGCATTTTAAAAAGTGCAGACTTTTTTGGCCTTCATAGCCTGATTGTGTCTGGTCTCCCACTTGAACCTGTAGCTATAGCAAGTTCGTTTCAGGGCTTCTGGAGTTTTTGTTTGGTGATCATTGGGCATTTGCTGAATATTGAACTGGGATCCAAATCCTGTTCCCATGGATGTGAATGAGCAGGAATCCCATTTAGATGATGGATATTGTGTGCAGCTTCTGGTGTGGAAACAGGACATAGCATGTTCAGAGTGCGAGGCTGACCTTAGCACTTCTCCCTTAGTTTTGAGTGGAAGGTTGTTACTGAAGGAGTGGCTTTGTCTGCTGTAGCACCTCTGGGCTGTAGCCTGGATGATGGGCTGGATTCCTGCTTATCAGCAGTGCTGAGTGTCTGCATCACAGGAGTCCCTCTCCTGCTTTAGCCTCTTGGAAAGGTGCTGCTCTGGGAGAGGGTGGAGAGCTGGAAGAGCGCAAATCCAAGTACAGGCACTTTCTGGGGCCATGTTCTCCATCTCCTCGATGGCATCAGCTCCCCACAACTCAAACCTCGGGATCCCCAGAGCTGTGCCCCTGCTGGGTTGTGTTCACACACACTGGAGGTTCTTCAGTGCCTTCCTGCTGACAAACCTGCTGCACTTCAGTCAGTACACATAGGTAAGAATTTCATTTTGCATTCCTTTTGCTAAGTTGAATTTATCACAGTTTCAGGAGAGGTTTGTATTTTAATTTTATTTTTTTTTCACTTTAGAAATCATTGCAGTTGAAACTGATTTAAAAAAAACCAAATATACAAAAGTTAAGGTACCTGTAAAGTATATTGGGCTAATGGAGACCATACAGCGCCGAAAGACACCAGTCTAACAACAAGTGGTCACCATTTTTTGTTGTTTCCTTGAAGTCATGAGGAGGAGGATCTGCCTGAATTGCATAAAACTGGCTGATTTATTCCTCAGAATTACTTGGTTTTGGCAGCAGTGAGCCATGTCTTAAACCTGTGGCTCATTTGAGAGATGGTTTGTCCTGTGGTGTGGTAAGTATTCCTGCAATTTAGTGCTGCTGCGTCTAGTCAGTTTAGTCCATTCTGTGATAGGTAAGTGCTATGTATTCCATACTGCACCATCTCTGGTTGTAAATGCACTTTTTGGAAGGAGGTGGTTGATACCTGATTTTGTCTGAACCGGTGGACTCAAAAGTGTTGTGTGCTCAATGGGTCACCTGATCTTTTGTGGAAGCCTAGTGAAGTTGTTAAAGAAGGGGCTTTGTTAATTTTTAGCTGCAGGGTCTGTGATTGTGACGTGTTCTAGTTTGACAGGAAAGCCAGGCCAGACCTGTAAAAACCTCTTTCAGGAGCGCAGCTCTGCTTCAGAAAATACTCTGTCTCTCTAGAAAACAGTAATGTATTGAGTAAAAAAAACCGCAAAAAGCTCTGCAGGATTTTCCAGATAGGCATGACTTACAACCTGGCACATATTTGCTGCTTTTGCAAGTTCCAATTTGAAGATACAAATTAATTGTCCTTTTCTCTTGAAGTTAACAAAAGCTCTCTTGCCAGGTTTGCTTAAAAATTAAGTCAGTACAGTTCTGTTATTGCTTCAGAAACAAAACCACAATGCCTGGGAATGAAAGATTTGCAATGCAGGTGCTGCTTTGCTTTTGACAAAAGGCTTCTTATTTTTTTGGAAGTGTTTTAGGAAAAGAAGTTTAGGCATGTGGGGGTCGGTTTTCTTTTTAGGAAACGTATGGAATACTTCAGGAAAAAACCTGTTATGTGAGGAGGGTTTTCATAGGTTTGAATGTGATATTCTGGTTCAAGACTGGTACAGCCCAACAGTGCAATTGGTGCCAAATTCTGGTGTTGGTTGCAGTGATGGAATAGTCACAGCTGAAATATTCATCCCAAACCCTCAATGGCTCTCTGCTGGATTGTTCTAAAGTATCCTGAACCAGTCTTGCACATTGCAGGCTTGGGGTATTATATTTCATTTCACCTGAAATTATTACTCTCTGCTTTTGAGCTATTCAGTTAAATCTGATGACTTTGCAAAGCAGAAGTTGCTTTTGGCAATACCCTGTGGGCTGGAGAGTGCCTGGTGTGACTGCCCACAGTCTGATCCATGTGGAGGAGCCCCCTGACCCCCAAGGATTGGGAGAGTGACAGCCAAATACACTTTCCAGGTGGATGATGGGAGTAAGCAGGGTCTGAGAAAACTTTGCAGAGAAGGACTTGTGCTTTATGACAGCTTGTGAATCCTTCCCTCTAATTAAGTTTCTGTATATGCCTTACTTTGCTTCATGGTGAGAGCTGTGGTGGTGGAGAGCCGTGGGTGACTTTAATCACCACAGATCCTGAAGCCTGATGACCTGGTTACTGTTCCAGGTAACTGATTTTACATTTCCCCCCCAACCCCTATTTGTCTCAAAACTAATTGTTCATAAGCCAAACAGATGTCCTTTTATCTTTTTACTTTTTTTTTGACTGATAATGCTGTATTACCATGAAGCTGTCCCTGATCATCATCCTGCAACCTCTGAAAATTTCAAAGCTGCAGTAAGTAGGGAATGAGTTGTGTGTAGGTTCACCCTTCTCCTCACAACACTGGTACCTCAGGTCAGTATTGTATCACACAGAAAGAACTAGATAAATACTTCATGAATCAATAAAGAAAATCTAAAAAAATAGATGTCATTTTGAAACTTACTGCAGGCTTTACTGTTCTTTTCAATGAAACTTAAAAGCAGACTGGCTGCCTTGATCCTGCTGCCCTTTTAAGAAAGTCAAGCCAATGCTGGTAGTAAGAATTGTTACCTCCAGTGAAACAGCAACTGCCAGCAAAATTTACATACCTTTTGTTGTACACTGAAGTGAGATATTTGAAATAGGTTTTGTTTTTAAAATATGTAAGTTGGACTTAGCTTTTTATTTAATCAATCATGAGATTAGTGATTTGCATGCACCACATTGATCTAGCAGTCCATGTATCACGTTAAAGGTCCATGATTCAAGAGAATGATGGCAAAATCCTTTTTATTTTCAGCTGCAGCACTACTAAACTTGCCAAACAAGATACCACGTGCCCTTTAAATGTTCTGTCATGTCTTCCCAGTTACTTGCCTTTCACTACTAATGCAAGATGAAATATATCCTACTTTGGCCAATGAGGCTCCCCATGTATTTGATGGCTCCTTAACTGATGGACAGCAAAATTTTTCCAAATTGACAGCAGTTCTTGGTGTGAATGTTCACCTGGTGAGCATCACCTTCTCTCCAGCAGCACTTCTGTAAATGAAGTAGACTCTTAGAAGTGAAAAAATCCAAACAGATGAACTATGAACATTTGAAGTCCACTCTTAAGTGTTGAACAGCTGTGTGCAGGCAAGATATGTCATGAAAAATAACCATTATTGAAACATTTTGAGATTCTACTCAACCTGGAATGGCAGCCAATGCAATTTATATCCCAGTGCAAGAGCCTTTGTTCATGTAGAACTTCAAGTTCTCTCTGAATTTAATACTAGAAAAAAAAAATGAGTTAACTGTATCAATGTGCTTTCTTGCTTGGCTCTTTCCTAGGTCGCTAGTTAATGCCTAATTTTGGATTTTTCCCCTTCAGTGAGGCTGAGGTGCAAAGCCCTAGCATTTCTGATTTGTTGTGGTGTCTATTTTTTTTTAATAAATTCAGTTCTCTCTCATGAGAGGTTGGCTGTTTCAAATCCAGCTGTATTCTCAATGTGTGGGGCTGAGAAGCCATGGTCAATCTGCCTTTTTGTCTTCCTGCTCTGCTTCCACCTGTGCAGAAGGATCTGGTGTGAGGATCATGCCCATGGCAGCACAGTAATAGCAGGGTGTTATGCTAAATATGGCTGCACTATTTAAGTATTCTGGTTGAGACTCCAATCATCTCTGCACCAAGCAGGGAAATACAGATGTTTTCATGAGCTATAAAAACTCCCAAGTGTGTAGAATTCCCACATGGTGATGCTTGGCTTTAAAAATGAAAGTGAGTTTATTACAGCAGTAAATGCAGAGTGTGTAAATGTTTCCCAGTAGTTTTCAAAGCTATTCTTTAAAACTGGAAGTGAAAGATAACCCCTTTGCTCTTTTTCCAGCTCACAAATTCTACTGACATCAAATTTGTTCTAGAAAAAAAACTGTTTTGAAAGAAATTCTCTGCCCTGACAAATGAGGGACGTCTTCCATATCCAGAGGAATAACTTACTGTCTCCCAGATATTAATTTTGTCTTGTCTGGGTTTTTCTAACTTCTGCAGATGTTCAGATTGTTATAAGGTCATGCTCTTTTTCAGCTGTCGCATTTTTCCCCCTGCCTTTGCCAGCTGCAGGCAAAGGCCTCTCCAGACTCCTGCAGGTCACTGCCCTGTGACAGACATACGTGTGTGACCTAGATTAAGAGTTTAGTGACAGAATTTGTGAAGAACTACAGCCAGTTGCTATTTTTATTTACAATATTCAGTGTTCAGGGGTGAGAAGAGTAAGGTGATAGTCAGGAACATCAAGAGAAAGAGGTGGTTTTACCTTGGTGTGGTTACTTATATTAAATACTGTGTTCAAAACATTGGGATTAACTTTTGCTGGTAGTGGTTATCTTTCCAGGTGGGTCTCATGAAAGCAGAGTAGAGGGAGACAATCAGTTCCCTGGAACTGCTGGCCACTCCTCTTTGATAGAGCCCAGGACACCATTTGTTTTCTGGGCTGGAAGTGCCCATGGCTGGCTCATGCCCAGCCTCTCATCTACCAGCACCCCCAAGTTCTCTGCAGTGCTACTCTCCATGAGCTCTTCTCCCAGTCTGTGCTGCTGCCTGGAATTGCCCAGCCCAGGCGCAGCACTTGGTCTTGTTAAACTGCATGAGATTCCCATGGTCCCCCTTCTGAAGCTTGTCCAGGTCCCTCTGGATGCCCTCCCGTCCTTCAGTTGTGTCACCTGCATCACTTAGCTTGGTGTCCTCTGCAAGCATGCTGGGGGTGCGCTCAGTCACCAAGTTTGCCATTATTGNGAAACTGTGCCCTGTTCCTTCCAGGAGGATAAATGGGAGAAGCAGCAAGATCTCCAGCTCTGTGGCCATGGGAGCAGTTAAAACTTACTCTGCATCCATCAGTTTTATCATCCCTGACAGATTTCAAAAGCAAAACCAATACAAATTAGTTTCAATTTACACTGATGTGATACACGGGCCTCTCCAAGATAATTTTTCCTGTTGTTTCTCACCTTCCAAATTACAGAGTTTTGCAGTCGCTGTGGTGGTGTTCCACTGCAGTTGAATCACTAAATTTAACAAAGAAAAGTTCCTTACAAAGGGAGTATCTGTGACTTGAACCACAAGATGGGTGCTCGTATCTGTTTTGGTTTTCTTTTCACTTGATTGAAAGATATTGATAGTTTTACCTGGTGTTTACCTGCCCTGCTAGCAGGATGTTTGGGAGTGTAGATGTGTGTACACAGCTATAAAATAATCCAGGTTACTGGTAGCCTGGAGCTGGTCTCAGAGGGGCTGGTCACTTGCATACACTGAATTGGCCACCTCAGAGCTGACCCGGTTAAAGCACATTGTTTTGGGCATTGTCCAAATGCCTGTGAAACACTGACAGCCCTGGGGCTTCCACCACCTCTCCAGGAAGCCTGGTCCTGGTTTTGACCACCCTTTCAGTAAAGAAATGCCTCCTAATACCCAGTCTAAACCTCCCCTAGTGCAGTTTTGAACCATTTCCACTGACATGTCAGTGTCCACAGTGAGCTGCATGACTGAAGTAACTATCAATAAAAGATTTCTCGAATTGGAAAGGGCTTGCAGGAGTCCAGAGATTTACCTGGACAAAGTAATTCAAAGGAATTGAAGCCCCAGAGATGAACTCATACCATCTGCTCTGCAGCATTGCCTGGCTTCTGAAGGTGTCTGAAACCAATCTGCACTTCTACCTGTGCCCAAACACTTGATCCAACATCCTAAAAAGCCAGAATGGCCTGGAAAAATTGGTAAAGGGTGGTGAGAGTGCCTAGAGAAACCCGATGAGAAATTTATCATTGTGATGTCTGTGTATCAGTCTAAAAGTCAGGTAAAAGAGGGTACAGCAACTGCACTACTTAATTTCTCGTGCAGTTCTAACTGCAGAGAAACCAACATTTTGCCTTCTGGGAATTGACTTCTGGTGCTCACAGTGTCTATAGTGTTTGTGTTCCCAGCAAATGAGACTGCAGTGGGCATTAATCTGTGAGCCATGCCCAGCCAGTGCTAAGGCAGTTCCCAATATTTGCTTGTAACACCAAGGCTGCNTGCTGGTAGTGGTTATCTTTCCAGGTGGGTCTCATGAAAGCAGAGTAGAGGGAGACAATCAGTTCCCTGGAACTGCTGGCCACTCCTCTTTGATAGAGCCCAGGACACCATTTTTTTTCTGGGCTGGAAGTGCCCATGGCTGGCTCATGCCCAGCCTCTCATCTACCAGCACCCCCAAGTTCTCTGCAGTGCTACTCTCCATGAGCTCTTCTCCCAGTCTGTGCTGCTGCCTGGAATTGCCCAGCCCAGGCGCAGCACTTGGTCTTGTTAAACTGCATGAGATTCCCATGGTCCCCCTTCTGAAGCTTGTCCAGGTCCCTCTGGATGCCCTCCCGTCCTTCAGTTGTGTCACCTGCATCACTCAGCTTGGTGTCCTCTGCAAGCATGCTGCAGTCACCAAGTTTGCCATTATTGTCACTGTGGCAACAGCGCCCTTATTGCCCCCTAACTCTTCCCAAAAGCCATGAAAAAGGGTCAGATAAAACAGAGATTATACTTTCAGTATTGTTTTGAAATAAATAAATAGCAATTAAACAGCCTAATTTTCTAATTTCCTCTTTTGTTTCCTACCTGAGAGGGTGCACAGCACAATGCAGTTCATTAGCTCAGGGATGTTTCTCAGGAATGCACCAACATAAACATTCTAGCAAGTAGTATGTTCAATCTGCCACCATTCCAAATACCAGGAATGAAAAATCTGCAGCAGATTAAGGCCATTCATGTGCTGTAGGAAGAGACATAATCTAGATTAAGGCTCTAAATGTCATACCTTCACTGAAAACTTCATTGCTTTTTCTATTTTCCTTTATTTTTTGATTTTTTTAAAGGTAAGTCTGATGTGCTGCACTTATTCTGAAAGGTACACTAGTAGCACTAAATCTATATTACTTAGTTTTGCTCATCAGCTTTGACAGGAGAAGATGCTGGTAAAACCCAATATTCTTTTAATATTAACTTCTTAGTCTTCAGGTCACATTTATTCCCATACTGCAGTAGTTCAGGATTTCTGACAGGTTAACCCCAAAGCCCTTTTCTAAAATTTCAGATGTTCCCTACAAAGAATAACTGTATTACTTGAGCACTTGTGCTAGTTTGAAAACAAACCAGTGGGAGATCACAAATCAGAATTATAATTTAATAGGAAAATCAAAATAAATGCAATAGCACAAGAACACTGACAGAGCCAGGATACAACCTGACACCCTGTTAGTCAGGGTGGTGGTAGCAGTCCAGATGAAGTGGTCCTGTCGAAGCAGTGAGCCTGTAGAAAAGGGTCTGGTCTTCACCTGAAGGTCCAGTGGTAGCTCTTGTCCTCTGCGAGTCCCGTAGGTAAGGACTGCTCATGCTGTTCCAAACCCCAGATTATATCCAGGTGGGAATTCTTGGCTCCTCCCCCTGCAGAGCATCTCACAATGGGTTGATGTAATTCTATGAGTCATGCGTGGGTCCTTGATTGCCCATTAAACAGAGATAGCTCCTGGAGGGATTTATCAAGGATGAGTCATGGTAGGAGATAACAAACATTGCCCCACCTGCTTTAACAGCTTGTGAAGATGATAACAGAATACACGCTTTTGGTTACATCTTACATTGTAACCTAGGACAGCACTGAAACTGTGCCCTGTTCCTTCCAGGAGGATAAATGGGAGAAGCAGCAAGATCTCCAGCTCTGTGGCCATGGGAGCAGTTAAAACTTACTCTGCATCCATCAGTTTTATCATCCCTGACAGATTTCAAAAGCAAAACCAATACAAATTAGTTTCAATTTACACTGATGTGATACACGGGCCTCTCCAAGATAATTTTTCCTGTTGTTTCTCACCTTCCAAATTACAGAGTTTTGCAGTCGCTGTGGTGGTGTTCCACTGCAGTTGAATCACTAAATTTAACAAAGAAAAGTTCCTTACAAAGGGAGTATCTGTGACTTGAACCACAAGATGGGTGCTCGTATCTGTTTTGGTTTTCTTTTCACTTGATTGAAAGATATTGATAGTTTTACCTGGTGTTTACCTGCCCTGCTAGCAGGATGTTTGGGAGTGTAGATGTGTGTACACAGCTATAAAATAATCCAGGTTACTGGTAGCCTGGAGCTGGTCTCAGAGGGGCTGGTCACTTGCATACACTGAATTGGCCACCTCAGAGCTGACCCGGTTAAAGCACATTGTTTTGGGCATTGTCCAAATGCCTGTGAAACACTGACAGCCCTGGGGCTTCCACCACCTCTCCAGGAAGCCTGGTCCTGGTTTTGACCACCCTTTCAGTAAAGAAATGCCTCCTAATACCCAGTCTAAACCTCCCCTAGTGCAGTTTTGAACCATTTCCACTGACATGTCAGTGTCCACAGTGAGCTGCATGACTGAAGTAACTATCAATAAAAGATTTCTCGAATTGGAAAGGGCTTGCAGGAGTCCAGAGATTTACCTGGACAAAGTAATTCAAAGGAATTGAAGTCCCAGAGATGAACTCATACCATCTGCTCTGCAGCATCGCCTGGCTTCTGAAGGTGTCTGAAACCAATCTGCACTTCTACCTGTGCCCAAACACTTGATCCAACATCCTAAAAAGCCAGAATGGCCTGGAAAAATTGGTAAAGGGTGGTGAGAGTGCCTAGAGAAACCCGATGAGAAATTTATCATTGTGATGTCTGTGTATCAGTCTAAAAGTCAGGTAAAAGAGGGTACAGCAACTGCACTACTTAATTTCTCGTGCAGTTCTAACTGCAGAGAAACCAACATTTTGCCTTCTGGGAATTGACTTCTGGTGCTCACAGTGTCTATAGTGTTTGTGTTCCCAGCAAATGAGACTGCAGTGGGCATTAATCTGTGAGCCATGCCCAGCCAGTGCTAAGGCAGTTCCCAATATTTGCTTGTAACACCAAGGCTGCCACTCAGCCAAAGCTTTCCATTCCAACTCCTGGCAAGACCAGACATTACAAGGGTAAGTTTCTGGAAAATGACATAGTGCATCTTGATCATGTCATTGCAGGGAAAAAAAATTTAGATTCAGAGACAGGCATTGGATCTGTAGGTATGGGGCTCTCAGGGTGATGTCTGGTCTTTCTAGAGGCTTAGTGGTCAGTTTTACTGAGCTTCATGAAGATCCACGTGCCACAGCCCCTGTGCTGAGCAAACCTGCTGATATCATCAGTCCTTTGCTAGATGAGATAGAATTACCAAGTACAAACGTGCTCAGCATCCTTCTCTGGAGGTCAGCACTGTGCTGCTGTGTCACTTGTTAAAGCTGAGATAAGCCATAAGCCAAAGGAATGCCTGGAAAGCTTTTCTTTCCCTCTCTCCCAACCAGACTCATCAAACGGTTCCATTAATCCTAGCTGGGATAATGAAATAATTCCTTTCCTAACAAAACAAAGGAAGGAAGCTATTTTTGAGCAGTTCAGCAGCTGACCTTCAAGCGGACAGCATTGAAGCCAACGCATTCCCACAATATCCTCTGCCAGCGGCAGAGTGTTGCTGCTTCCCCACTGGAAGGGGTGAGCCACAGGAACAAACATTGCACTGGCCCAGTGTCACACACCAGGAGCTGAACCCAAACCTGTCACACCCCTGGTGTGACCCCAGCCATGGCATCGGGCACCCTGCCAGAAAACACCATCACTGCTTTCCTCATCAGTCCCGTACAGCAAAATCAATACTGTACAATCTTCATCTCAGTATGACCTATTGGACAGCTGCTGAGGGAAGTAACTGTGATCAAGTCATGGTTCATGGTTAAAAACACCTGCATCAACTTCTAGGTGCTATTAGAAAAATCTACTTTCATGAGAGCCAATATAATGTAAATCAACTCCTTTATAGAATTACAAAATCATAGAATATCCTGAGTTGGAAGGGACCCTCATCGCAGTCCAACTCCTTATGATTTACATGTGTTAACTAATTTTTAAAAAGATTCAATATAGGTAATACAAGCCTTGAAAAATAAGGAAAACATCCTTTGCTACATCAAAATTAGAAACAAACAGAAATTACCATTAATGTACTGAGGTAAAAGAAAACATAACCCCTTCTGCGGACAGATAAAATATGCCCGGCTGATCCTTGCCAGTTTTCATGAAATTAAAATGGGTAAATGGAAAGTCTTAATACATAGAGAAGAGCAAGGTAAAAGATGTTTGCCTGCAGTCCATTCAAATTCAGTTATCCCCCGCACTGGATATGCATCAACTCAGCCACAAACAGCTGTGGGGCTGCTGGGACTGAGCCTGTGTAGAGCAGCCCCAACCAAACTATTACTTTATTAGTGCATGAGTTCATGCTCACAAGAAATCATGTCTTCAGTATCAAGCCTGCAATGGCATTTTTCACACTGAAACAGAGCTTCCTGCACAAACTTGATTTCATTAAAATTCTTAGGGTAAGGTACAAGGAGAAGGTTTCAAAACCAAGCTACAAAGGCAAATTAAAAACTCTGCCTTCCTCCGAAACTTCTGCAAGAATCCAGTTTGTCACAGGTATGGCCTCTGTGTTACTGCCCCAAATTAGAGCCTCGGGGTAAATGAAAGAGCAACCTCACAGGTTTTAATAGTATTTTGTTTTATGTTATCTGAAGATGTCTGAATTTAGGATATTCATGTAATTCTGCCTGAAACAACTTAGATCCACATAACATGAGCAAAACATTTACTGAGAGCTGCCTAGCACTGATTTGGATGTGTGACAACTCTTAACATACTTTACAGGAATATTTATGAGAATGCAATAAGCACTGTGGCCAGCAGTCAGTGTTCCATGTGCATTCCTGGAATATCTGAGCTGTAGCACTTACAGAGATTACAATGCAGAGTAAAAAGGTATTAGCCTGGAACACGCAGGTCCATTTATTTAGAGAAGCCAATTTTATTTAACAGGAAAATATGGAATAAATCATCTCTAACATTAATGCAAGTTCTGATTTTCAGCACTAAAGCACCCTTGCAATCATGGAAATTCAGGGAAGAGTGTTAATGGAAAAAGTCTCCTTGGTTCATGTGCTCAGTTCTCTTTCCAATAAGAAAAAGAGTTTTTTGTCCAGGTCTTCTATAGATTTCAGTGCTTCCTTCTCAATCTATTTGTTACTTGTTTTGGCAGCTTGCACTGTGCACATTAAGAAAGGCAGCAAGCATTGGTGCCAAAACACAGAGGTTACTTTATCTTGTAAACATAATGACAAGACATTTAGAGCAAGGCTGAATATCATCAAAAGTAAACAGCAAATACCTGCAAGTCCATTTATTCTCCCTATCATCCTGACAGGAATAATTACTGTTTAAAGTTCTCTACCTGAAGACCTATAATCTTTAGAAAAAAATCAACAGAAATAATTACATCTTTCAAAACTGAGAAGAAATTAAACTGTACAAATTAAATTTCCCCACCTTGTCTGGCAGTACCTGTCAATAATACAAGATGCAGCAAAAAGTTGTGATTAAAAGAGCAAAAGAAACATTTTTTTTCCCAAAGAGAAAAAAATCTTCAGAGTAGATTCTATGTAAATTACAGTCATTAGGCACTGGAAGAAAACAAGATGCTGGGGTTGAGTTTCAGGTTTACTGTAACTCTCTTTTACTACAGCTCACAGAATTATTAAAGCAGACACTCAGCACAAAGCCCTTGTCAAAAAATCCCTATCTGCAGGGAAAGTTTGAAATTATTTTTTTTCAAAGAAAGCCTGAACACCATATCTATTAACTGGGGCACCAAAACCTGAAATAAAAACAACTGAATAAATTATAGACACTGTGCTATTTTTACCATCCCGATCATCTTTAACCTGTGAAAAAGAAGAACCAATGGGGGCAGGGGTTTTGGGGCACTGGGTTTTTTTTAATTTTCTTTTTTTTTGATCTTCCCAACTCCCCAAAATAATACAGAATTAATTTAGCCCGTTTAGTCTTGCTTTATTCACAGGATCCAGGTGGAGCTATTTGCTGGTGCCTCACCAGGTACAGCTAAGCAGAGTTAGGGGTCTGACCCACTGCGGTGCTGCTCAGCCCTTCACAGCACGTTCCCCTTAATCTCATTCACAGAGTCAGCTTTTCTAGGAAATCCATTATGAACTGTCAAGGTTTTAATTTATCATTCCCTAAACAATCCCTGGTTTTTACCCCAACAAAATCATGTTGAGGGAAAATGGTTATCTGGAGCAGTTTATCATGATCTTGGTAGGCTATTAGGGGAAAAACTGAAATGGAGCTGTAAATCATAACAAGATAGAAAGCCTAATTTGGGGACTTCCTTGTTCTTTAGGTCCTACTGTATGTTTAATATTCAAAGATAATATTGTTTTCCTCATAAAGGAATAGAAGAAAAAAAAAGGCTAAGAAAATGTACTCATAAAGCACAGAGGGCACTGAAATGAGATACTGAAAAAGGGATAGAGATTTTTTTCTTTTTTTAAAGCATTTAAATTTAAACTGTAGTTAAACAGAAGGCTGGCTGGCAAGCTAATATGGAGAAGTTGTAAAATAAACATTGCACAATGGGAATTTTGGTTACTGCTGCTACAACAGGGCTGCACATTGTCCTTTGGCTGGAGGGTCCGTGTGGGGAACCCAGGAGTGAACAGTCCAAGCCCTCAAAACGCTCACACAAATGCAGAGTTTGTCACGTTTCCTCAGAGGAGGGGGAAATTTTTAGCCATCGAGACGGTATTTGTTTACTTTTACAGAGTCTCTGGTTAGACCAGAGTTTATTTATACAAAGTCCAACATGTAAATGGCATGGGTTTTACATAAAACTGTAATAAAGAGGGTCACAAATCTGCTAATGGTGCAATGCTGGGTAATGATTAACTGAAAAGCCAAGTAAAATAATAAATTATTTGTTAGGCTAGAAAAATAATCTTCTTTTCAAACATAAAGGATGATGTATGAACCCTCACAGACAGCAACAGGAACATCAGGCTTGTTGTCTGACAGCTGGGACTGTTCTCCCTTACATACTAGGTGGAACTAGTGGTTTTCCAAAAATAAACGTTCCCTGTGATCTTGAGTGACAAATACGTAGCTTTTGAGGGTGATAAAAGTCCTCAGCTTTTCAGGGCTCTTCTATCTAATTCAGTAATGACCTGCTAGTGCCTTTCAAAGGATAAATATAACATAAGAATCAATACTTAGGTACAGAAATTTTTGGTACCTTTCCCACTATTGATTAAGCTCCTTTTAGAATTTAAGGCAATGAAACATTTATTACTCTTTCAAACTTTTTTTTTCCCTGAAAAATTCTTACTCCAATTTTGCCATCCTGTCCTTACATTTACTGTTTTCACTTTGCTTCAGGCACTCTGTATTTCAAAGAGCCGGTGATGTGAGATACACACCGAGATTTCCTCTACTTCTATTTGATCTGTCTATTTTTACCAGGTCTCCTGAAAGGACTTAAGAGGCTGCTGTGCTGGATCTGCATATTCATTGTTCTCATTCAGCAAGGAACTCAGACCTCCTGCCCCTCCTGGGGAGAAGGACTAAGCATGCAGATTGTTCAAAGCTGATTTTTTATTCTGGAAACACTCACTACTTCTTCCTTGCTGAAGGCTGATGATAATGTTAAAATACAGTTAAAATCCTTTTCTGAATTAAGACATTTCCCTGGATCAGAGCTATTACATCCAGCTCTTTGTCCTGGATATTATTTTTTTTTTTCATTTGCCTGTTCTCAAAGAAAAAAATGCACTGTCAGGGGAAACAAAAATCCTTTCCTGTCCTTCAGCTAGAAGATGGGAAAAGCACAAGAGGAAATACAACAAAAGTAATGACTAGACATCTTTCAATTTACAGATATTTATCTTAAATAATGATTAAATGATAAATAAAATAACAATAAACTATTCCTTTATAGGTTTTTTTTAATGAGGTTCTTAAGCTATCAAATGACATCAATAGTTTTGTTTAGTTACAAAATCAAATTTCAAATAGAGATGTAGTAACAGATACCAACAAATGGAGGCCTTTGCTTTAAACTCCAGCTTCATTCCATAGAAAGGATGCAGCCAGGTTTCAGTGCTGGGTGAAAGGAGCTTATAAATTGTCAGGAAAGTGTTGATGTGTCTTGTAGAATTTAAAGTCATGGAATCACAGAATGGTTTATGTTGGAAGGGGCCTCAAAGGTTATCTGCTTCCAACCTCCCTGCCCTGGGCAGGGATGCCACCCACTATCCCACGTTGCTCAGAGCCCCATCCAGCCTGGCCTTGAACACATTCCAGGGATGGGACACCCACAGCTTCCCTGGGCAACCTGTGCCAGCGCCTCACCACCCTCACAGTAAAGAATTTCTTCCTAATATCTGATCTAAACCAGTCTTTTTTCACTTTAAAACCATTGCCCCTTGTCCTGTTGCTCTGTCCCCGTATAAAAAGTTCCTTCCCCTTCTTTTCATAAGCCACCTTAAGATACTGGAATGCCACACTAACGTGTCCCTGATCCTTCTCTTCTCCAGCCTGAAAAGCCAATAACTTTCCTCCTCCTAAAATCGAAGTGAAACTCCTTCTGAGTTGCATTTACTAGAAACACAACAAGCAAAAATTTTCCCTGTGCGAGTTAATGTAGGAATACAACTATTGTCCAACAAATGCAGAATTTGTAGCATTGTTTGAGGCTAGTGCTTGGGCAGGAGCAGGGTAAATCCTGTGTGCACCACTCTTGTGGGAGGTCCATGCCAGGCAGAAATGGTGAGTGGAACGAGGGATTGACAGCTTCTTCATTTCAGTAACCAGACCATCATCATCCTCCCGCCAGCAGCCCTCAACTCTGCTTTGCCAACACACCTGAAGCAAATGGTGAAATGGGATGCACACACACCCTCACCAGTGACACCCCCACAGCCTGCTCTCCTCGGCCAGCTGAAGCCTGTAGGATGACCGGACAGTGGTGCCAGGCAGCGGGAAGTGCCCCCAGGGTCAGCCCTGCTCAGCAGCTCCCCAGGTCTCAGCAGCCAGGAGCGACCCCTGTGGTGCTGCGCAAAAGCCACACAGCAAGTCTTGTGCCCGTGGCCACTGCACAGGATTGTCTGGCAACAGAACTACTAAAAGCTCCGGTGGGCAGTCTTGTCGCTTCTATTCCCACTCTCTGCACTTAATCTATTGTTTAGTGTGCTGGGTTACAACGTGGGGAGTAACTAAACTCTGAATTCTACCCCCCCTACATTATTCCTGATGAACACTTAATGGTGGGTGGTTTGCAACAGCTGCCCGGGGCACACCCGGCCCCCCAGGCTGCAAGCCAGGTGTCAGATAAGGAAAAGATCAAACCCTGCGGCAGGGCAGTGCTTCTTTGTCTTCACAAATCGATTCAGCTGTGACAGCTACACCAGGCCTAAGGGGCTTATCTCTGCCAATGGCCCATAATGGCTCAACAGCCCCAATGGGCAGCTGTAGCGACCTAGGCCGTCAAGGAGTCCCCAGAATATCCTGTGACTCATGGGATTACATCATTCCATTGTGAAATTCCTTGCCCCGGGGGAGATACTGAACCTTCCTGCCTGAATCTGACCATATATATATTGGGCATTTTGGGGACTTGGAGCTACCACCACTGGACAGATCCAGAGAACGACCAGACCTTCCACAAGAGGATCACAAAGTCTTGCTTTCGACAAGACTGCAACCATCGCTTCATCAGGACTGCAGCCACCACCCTGACCACCATTTCTCCTGCTGGTTTATTTTCAGACCAGCTAAGTCAGAGGGAAAAGAAAAGAAAACAACCGGCACTGTGTCCACACAAACCATCACTGAGCCAGGACAACCCAAGCTGGTAGCAGTCTCCCTGTTCAGAAAAGGAAACCCAAGACCAAACAGTCCTGCACAGTGACTGACGAGGAGGCAGCAGAAGGTGGCACAGCTGCTCACGGAAGGGGAGCTGAGGAGAGCTGAGTTTGGAGCTGCGAGCAGGGCTGTCCAGCACCCGCCATGGCCAGCCGGACGGTGAAGGACGCGCACAGCACCCACGGCACCAACCCGCAGCACCTGGTGGAAAGGATCATCCGCACCCGCATCCACCAGTCCACGTACTGGAAGGAGGAGTGTTTCGGCCTCGCAGCCGAGCTGGTGGTGGACAAGGCCATGGAGCTGAAGTACGTGGGGGGCGTCTATGGAGGGAATATTAAACCCACGCCCTTCTTGTGCCTGACACTGAAGCTGCTGCAGATGCAGCCTGAGAAGGACATCATTGTGGAGTTCATAAAGAACGAGGACTTCAAGTACGTCCAAATGCTTGGAGCACTGTACATGAGATTGACAGGCACTGCCATCGACTGCTACAAGTACCTGGAACCGCTGTACAACGACTACCGGAAAATAAAACGTCAGAACAGAAATGGGGAATTCGAGCTGATGCACGTGGATGAATTTATTGACGAGCTGCTCCACGAGGAACGTGTATGCGATATTATCCTGCCTCGACTGCAGAAATGGTACATCCTGGAAGGAGCTGAGCAGCTCGAGCCTCGTGTTGGTGCTCTGGAAGAAGACATGGCTGATGTAGAATCTAGTGAGGAGGAGGAAAAGGAAGACGAAAAGCTGGAACGAATCCCATCTCCTGACCACCACAGGAGAGGGTACAGAGACCTGGACAAACCCCACAGGTCTCCAGTGGTGTGGTACAGGTGGAGCCGGAGCAGGTCTCCAAGAAGGTGCAGCCGCTCTGCAAAGAGAAGAATCCCCTCACCATGCCAGGACAGGCATAGCAGATCCCAAGAGAGGGGCCACAGATCAAGATGTAAATCTCCAGTGCATCACCGTAGTCACAGACACATTCCACTGTGACATTCCCTGCCCTGGGGGAGGTACTGGACCTTCCTACCTGAATCTGACCATATATCATCTGGGTGCTTTGGAGACTTGGGGCACCACCACCACTGGACAGACCCAGAGGAGGACCCGAACTTCCACAGGAGGATCAGGCCTTCCACAGGACCTCCGCTTTCAACAAGACTGCAACCTTCACTTCACCAGGGCTGCAACCACTGCTAAATTGGACTGCCACCACAACCCTCACCCTGAACAGCAGCGTGCCAGGCTGTACTCTGACTTTGTGGGTTTAAACCAGTTTTTCTGTAACCTTGCATTTATTGTAATTCTATTATATTGTAACACCGACCTGAAATCTCTCGCAAAGTATTCGTGTGGGCTTCATTTCTCCCACTGGTTTGCTTCCAAACCAGCACATTTAGTTATGGGAGGGAGAAAAAAGATGTCCTTGGGCACTGACAAACTGCTCCTACAAGTGAGGAAAATAAGGAGAGAACATCCTGTCTTCTCTTGATCCCAATTCATAGTCTTGGTAACTACTGGGGTAAACATTTCATCAGATCTAATCATGGCCCAGCCAACACCTAGGCACATGCCCACACCCTCAAAACTTCCTCACTTCTTCCCACTTTCTCCAATTAAGTTTCAGTCTTTGAAAATGAGCAAAGAAGTTGTTCAGAAGTAAATTCAGTTATTCATGAGCAAAGAAGACCTGAGCAAATCCCAAAGACATTTATAGACTCAATCAACTGCCCAGTACAAAATATTTATCCTGAAGGAGCTACATAAACATCATTTGGGTGATTTCAAACGACTATTCAGGGTTTGGAATAGAAATGTTCTCAGAAAAAGTTTTTTCTAACCAGCAATTAAATTCTGGGGTTTTAACTGCCTTTGGAGTATTTTATACAAGCTCTGCTCATTAGCCCCATCAGGAATGGCAGGAAGAGAATGAAGGTTATTTTGAAACTAAAATGAGCATGCAAGGAAAAGTACACTGGCTCAAAATTTAATCTGGAGCTGATGGCTCATCACAGTTAATAGATAATAGATCTGTGACAGAATATAAATAATACAAGTCCCACCATGCAGTCTGGAAAGCACAATAGTTGCAAGGATTTTACATATTCATCTACCTACTCACATTTTGATTTTAGAATAATTTTTTAAGTTCTTGCATGCTAATAATGAACTGCTGTTTTCAATTTTCTCTGCCCCCACTAAAAAAAAAACCAAACAGTAACTTTTCAATGATTCATTTTGTTACAGATCAAATCCTAAAAAGCAGAAAATACCATTTAATTTTAAAAGGGAATCAAAAATAAAAATCAGCTATTTGACATACTGCAATGTAGGATCTGTTGGTAGGTTTGGACGGTCGGGACGGATGGAGACGAGAGATCTCTGAAGTCAGGTCTTAGAGCATGAGGTTTATTGCTAAAGTCTTGGGTACAGGGGTCCTGCTTGGAGCTGCCAGCTGCAGCTGAAGCAGGCCAGAAAAGCAGGAAGCAAGAGAGAGCAAGAGAGTAAAGAAGAAGTGCAAGAGAGCAAGTGTAAGAGGTGTAAGAGAGTAACAGCATAAGAGGAGAAGTGTAAGAGATGTCAGAGAGCGAGGTTCTC
>VZRS01012507.1:0-111610 GCA_013398055.1 Ifrita kowaldi
CACCATTTCCCCTTCTCTGGGGTTTTTTTTCCCAGGACAAGTCTCAGCCACTGCACTTCCACAAGTTCCTTACTTCCATGAACACCCTTTGGAGCTCTCCCGGGGGCCGAATTAGCGTGATCACAAATTTTGTTGCTAATGGAGGCGAGTACCTCTGTGTGCATTTAGAAAAAATGGATTTTTAAAAATCACGTTACAGAAAATGCACCCGTCACCCGGTAGCAGGATTGGGTTTCTTGGAAAATTGGGGTCTGTTTCACTTCCACACAGCTGCTCTGCAGAAAGTATTTTAAAGGTAAAAACCCTTTTTTTTTCTCTATTAAATGACTGAGTTTTGGTGTTTTGGGCTGACTCTGTTTGCCTTGTGCCATCGGGATGAAGCTTCATCTGAACAGGAGAAAGGACACCTTTACTATGTGGGTGATTGGGCATTGGCACAGACTGCCCAGAGAGTCTTTGGAGACTTCTTTCCTGGAGATGGTGAATTGCATCCTGGACAGACTGCTGAATAACGTGCTCACAGGCATCATGCTGGAGCAGGGAGGTTGGATGAGATGATCATAAAATCATACAGTGGTTTGGGTTGGGAGGGACTTCAAATCTCATTTAGTTCCAACTCCCCTTCAATAAGCAAGGACATCTTCAACCAGTCATGTTGTTCCAAGCTGCATCCAACCTGAAATGTTTCCAGGGATGAGGCATCCACAGTGTCTCTGGGCAACCTGTAGCAGAGACCACAGCATTTTTACCATACTCGTAAAAAATTTCTTCCTTTTAGCTAATGTAAATCATCCCTCCTTCAGTTTAAAACCATCACCCCTTGTCTATTCGCAGTAGGCCCAGCTAAAACTTTATCCTTATGTCCCCTTGGGCATCTCCCTGGCACCTCCCAGGATTAGGAAGCAATTAACTGAATTAAAATTAGAAATACACTGCATGCAACAAGGGAAAAAACTTCTGGCTTTTCAGCTCCTGCATGCCAGGTGGTGCTGGCACCGTGTGGCTCTTGGCCAATAGCTCCTCTCCTTTCATCCCCTTTGCTGAAGATAGGATAAAATCTGTGTATCCACCCTGGCACCAGCAGCCTGTTGGCTCATCCTTGAGGAGGAGCAGGGCTGACAGGTGAAGGTTGCTCTGGGAAGAATGGGGGACCTTCTCACTTACAAAGTAGTGTCTGTTTCCTGAAAAAAAAATAGCCAGCGCTCTCCTGTTCTCTGCAAGTGGGACTCAAAAAGTTTAAAAAGTATAAAAAAATTAACCAACTTTTGGAGCAGATACAGGTCAGACTACATTAGGCTAGAAAAGATTGCACAAGTGACCATTTTCAGAGGAAAATTAGTAGGGAGTCCCTTCTTTCTGCCATTAAAAGCTCAGGCTGTTGCCATCAGATGCTCAAGCCACAAGAAAAGTGCTTCAGCACCAGCATCCAACTGAGCTCCTGTTGATCCACCTCAGTGGAAAGCCATCACTTTGCAAGCAGAATTCCCACTGTGAGTTAGACACAACATATTTCTTTCCAACTGGAAGTGCTACTGGGTTTTGTAACCCAACATTAAATATTAAATTGTGGAAGTGTTTTAAATGAAAAGTGAATGAAAACTCATGGTATTTAAAGAAAATTGGCTGGGAAACTCTAAGATTTGCTCCATTCTAAAAGGGAGCAAAGGTATCACAAGTCCTAAAAGACTCACTTGCTCTCTCAAACAAACAAGGAATAAAGCCTAAGTGGAAAATGAACAGACAGACTTGAATTTAATTTGGCGTTAATAAAGCTTTACAAAGGATTAGGTTAAGTTTGCAAGACACCTTTACTTTGATTCAGAGACTTGTTTGGGTTTTCCTTCAGGCTCCAGAGAGCTGGCAACAGATCTCTGTGCAGTGCCTACAGGCCAGTCCAGCAGCTGCAGGCAGGGCAAGAGCCAATGGCTCATGGGAAGCAGCAGAAAGAGGCACCGTGGGATGGGCTGAAGGTGGCATGGGCATGGGATGGGTGGGGTGGACGGAGCTCTGCTCCCACCTGAGCTGCTTGTGGGAGTAACTGTGATGAAGAAACACTAACCTGAACCCAAAAGTAATTCTGCACCCAGATCTGGGGTCCCCAGCATAAGAAGAACATGGGCCTGCTGGAGCGAGTCCAGAGGCAATGATCCAAGGGCTGGAGTGCTTCTGCTACAGAGACAGGCAGGGAGAGCTGGGATTGTTCAGCGTGGAGACGAGAAGGCTCCAGGGAGACCTTAGAGTCCCTCCCAGTGCTGACAGGGCACCAATCTCCTCAAATTCCTGTCATGGTTATCCATCCCAATCCTGAATTTTCCACTGCCTCAGAGACTAAACACAACTGCTATCCTGCCAAAATCCTGCCATGTTCCCGTATCACTTTGCTCCTCATGCTCTCAGTATTTTTTTTTCCCTTTCAATACCCATTTTGCCACACTGTTTTGGCCTTTAGGAAGCCCTTCAGTCAGAACAGAATTCACGGGTTTTGTGACTTTTAACCAAGAAAGAACTTGGCCCTGGAACATCCGCGCACAGAAGGATCTGTTCTACAGCATTATGGTTTAAGAGCTTTCTTATAACTCCCATCAAACATCCAAACACCGGTGCACAATCTCATTTGCTATCAAACAACTATCTTTCTGGAAGCCAGTGTTGTAACCATGAACACACATGGGGAAAAAACAAAATTCCAGTGTTACCCCAGTTACTTGTGGTTATTAATCACAGAGCAGCTTTTGAGGTACAAACAGGTTGTCTTGGTTTGAGACAGTTTAAAAGGATGGGCACTCTGAAATGAGCACCCTCCCCACTGGTTCCAAGCAATCCCTTTCCACCAATAAGGAAGGAGATATGAGTAGATATAAGTGAAAAAAATAACAGTTTGCTAACAAACAGAACGCCAGCAGGCAAGGAAAAAAAAGGTAAATATCTGCTAGGTACCAAACTGCTAAAACTCACAATGCCATGGGAACAAAGAGAGACACGAAATGCCGGAAATACTCATTCCTGGGGCCTTGTTCATCTCTCAGCCTAAGAAAGTGGCACAGTCCTCTGATGCTTTCTGCCAAGTGTCACATCAGACTGCTGAAAAACTCTACTTAAAAGTTTTATTTAGTGGTACTTTTACTACCTTAAAACTGGCACAACCTTTTATTAACCTGGTGCGATGTTTACAAGACTGTTCTGCAATTAGTTAACTCTGTGGAGGTACATTACAGACATGTTCTCCCAAATATATCTTATTTAAACCTTAGGCTATAATTCTAGCTTTATTATTGACAGATATTCCCCTTCAAAATAAAAACTATCAAAATTATATATCAATATTTAAGTTGTTCCAACACTTAAACTACAGATTTGAACTGAAAGACAAATATAACGATAATAATAAGCTCAGTCCCTCACACAAGACGACACAATCTACAGGATAATGTGAATTAGAAGTGATCCATTACATGGGAAAATGAGATGTATTTTAAATGCAGATTGCCCTTGAGTTTCTGCATCCTTTAAATAGTGTGAACAGGAGGCTGTTACCTTATCTGAACCACCTTCAGAGACTCAAAACAGTTTTCTGATCTCCCAACCAAGCTCTTTCAGTTGTTACACAAAAGCAGAGCACGTACTCTAACCAGAGCATGCAGGATTTGGGTCCTGAGAACACGGGCAGAGAGCTCAGATCCACAACTCTCAGGCCCTCAGCCTGGGCTGTTACAGCGGTTTCTTCTCCAGCTGCACTTCCACTTCTACATAGCTCAGTAAATGCTCAGGAACTCGAATTTGCATCTATCCCAAACCCCCAAACTGGGCTGTAGTGTCAGATTCAGGATTTGACTAGGAACTGTACCTGAAGCCAAAAGAACTTTTCCAGCTGTAAGTTTTGTTGAAACTGGTACATTTCCATCAAAATTTTAAGTTTTGACAAACTGGCAGTTTTTGATATTAAAGCGACTTTCTCAGAAAAATTCCCAATAAATCCAAGCTCTAATCCCAAATAATACAGCCAAACTTTCCAAAAGACCAGGAGGATTCTTCTGCTTATCAACTGCTAACTGCCACTTAAACGGAGCAATACACACTTGAAATCAAGAACTTAATGAAAATATTGGAACAGTATAGATGGAGCTGACATGCCTCAAAATTATGAGATCCTGGCAATGCTCTCAGCACATGGGTAAGTAACACTGCACTAAATCACTAGAGATTGCACAGAATCACAGAACATGTTGAGTTGGAAGGGACCCACAAGGACCATCGAGTCCAACTCCTGGCCCTGAACAGGACCATCCCCAAGACTCACACCATGTACCCAAGAGCGTTGTCCAAACACTTCTTGAACTCTGTCAGGCTTGGTGCTGTGACCACTTCCCTGGGGAGCCTCTTCCAGTGCCCAACCACCCTCTGAGTGAAGAACCTTCATCCAATATCCACCCTAAACCTCCCCCGACACCACTTCAGGCATGGACATCTGAATATTTTGTTGATGTGCTAACTCCGTGTTCACAAAAAATAAAGTCACAAATGCATAATTATTGTCTTTAGCTCTTTTCAGATATCTCAAGAGGAGAGGAAATGGCAATGTGACAAACCTGCAGCCTAAACTAAGAAGTTTTCATGGCCTAGAGAAAGAGGGGCATATACCAGATAATAATTTGATTAACTGAAAGAGCTCATTATATTTTATTTTACCATCCATAAACTCCTTGATCTCTACTAAATTATAAAGGCTAGCATGTGAAATGTGTGTTCTATACCATACACATCTAATGGCAGATTCTTAAGGCACCCCAACTGGACCAGACTTTTACGGGTACTGCACACCTTGTGTTAGTTGCCCTGTGAGGTGAAGGCTCCCCATTACGGTAAACCCCTGTTCACCATTTTACCTACTGCATTTCCTAGGATCAAAACCTCCGGAATCCCTCCCCAGAACGTCACCAAGAATGTGTTGTATTTTCCTGTGAAAAACCTCAGGTGCCAAACACAACCTAAAGCGGCAGTTTGAGCAAACTGTCTCGGAGGGGATGTTGAAAGTGCACAAACACGTGCTCTGTTTTTGTAAGGGCACCAGCCAGATCCCTGCTGATGCATCAAGTGCAGGAAAGTATTTGGCACCAGCCCTTAGCCCCAGAATTTATCCCCTCGTAGGTAGTGGAAAAACGTTCCATTTTTAGTTGTTCAGTTATATCAGGTCTATATATAAATGAAGCATTCTGTCTTGTTGTGCAAGGACAATAACTCTGTCCACTTCTCTGGTGCTTCTAGGTATGGCAAGGCCCAGAGGGCTGAACCTCTCCTTATTATACTTTAGCCCCTCTAATCTGAGCGGTATTTGCTGACAAGAAGGAATCTTGGGACAGGTGGGGGTCTCTGCATTCCAAGGGCAGGCCCTGATTGCCACTGAGCAGGTCTGGGACTATGACTGGACCCAGCCACACATGGACTCCATTAGGAATTCAGAAAACCAAGGGGGTCTGTCATAACCTCATGACTCAATGGAGGGCTCTCTCACACCCTTTGCATCCCTGGTCTCCGTGCAAACCATTCTAAATTGGTTGTAATCAAATTTTCCTCTGTATGTTTCATTTATGTACTAAGTAACAGAGTGATCCTTACCAAATTCTGTTAGGTCTTGCTTCCAAAAATTTATATTGAAGCCTGGTTTTGTTAATACCTTTGATGGTGATTCTTTCAGTGGCCAAACCACTCATTTGCAGTGGGCTCCCACAATGGAAACTGAAATGAAGTGGGGAAAGGATGGGAAATGCCTGAATTTTGTCTTGATGTACAAGCAGAATAAAGGCTTGGGAGCTGGGAAGCACTGCAAGTTCATTAACATAAAAGATGAGTAGGAAATAGTTGGTTTTGATCGGCTGGGAGGGAGATCCCGCCAGAAATGTGTGAAACTGAAGGATGCAGGAAATAAAAAAGTACTGAAAAACCAACAAAACCAACCAGGAGCAAAGACAGCAAAGAGCACCATGGGGGAAATAATGAGGTCCTCAAGGCTGAAAAAGAATAGAGAAGTAGGGCCTGAAAGCCTGAGCTTCCTACAAAAGAGAGAGAGGCAAGAGCACAGTTCAGTCAAAGCTAACAGGAAAAACTAGGAGTGCTCAGACAGGACAAAGAGCCAGGGAGGTTAAAGAAAGAAATGTGCCATGGCCAGACCTCAGTGCTCAATTCCAGCTATAACACTCTCACTGGTATCTTTGGCAGCACTGTCAATTTTATTTTAGTCATGCTGCACAGCCCCAACCTTCTGTACTCATCCAATACATTTTAGGAAAATGTTTCTACATATAATTTTACTTTATAACTTTAATCTAATGAGACTAAACAGGTTTAATTTAACTCATTTCCAGTAAAAACTGAAGTATGTATGTCTCAACACACCATGTTTTTTCCTAAGTGCCGAGAATCTTCTAGCATTCAAACATCTCTACAATGAACTGTAACAAAAGATTAAAAGGATACTTTGTCAATGCTTGGAACAAATATAAGCAGAGGGGAGACAATTTCCTTTTTCTATTAAACAACACAGCAAAGCGTGAGACCTTCCAAATAGTAAAACAAATGTTTATGGCCTCCCTTCTTCTTCCCATAACAATCTCAATGTTAAGTAAGAAAAACTTTAGCTTGTCACAGGCACATTTCTTTTCAGCATCTCATGCAGTACAGCCAGAAAAGCATAGAAGTACTGGCTTGATAGGGGCCTTCTGACAGAAAGGTTGAAACAGCTGTTGTACTGAATAACACAGAGAATCAATATTTAAGGTATTTGGAAATACACTGTGATGCAAATAAGAAATGAGGAAAACAAAAATTTGACCTTGCTCAGCTCCCTCCAAGTCATGTTGAAGTTTTCACTCACACAGAATGAACTACTTCAGCAGACACAACCCCAAGAAGGTTTCCATCAAAAGCTGATTTAATAGAAGACAAAAAAACACGGAGTGGAAGCAAATCCCATCTTTACGAACAGCACCTACACTTATAGTGCACAGACTGGCCACCACAGGTTCTTAGCATCAAAATAGCAGAAATCTTTTGATTTAAGGTGAGAAGTCTAGGACCCACCCTTTGCTTCACCTACCCACTATGGAGCGAAGACAATCACACACAAAATCTGGCTTTTCCTGTCCCCACAACATAAGGCAGGTCAGCTGTAGCATTCACACTAAAACAAATTAATTATGATAAAATAGGCAAGATTACAAAGGAAAAAAATCCTGGAATTATGTATCTCCAATCACCAATCTTAACACTTCCTAAAAATTGAGACACATTGGCAAGTAGATTGTTACTTTGGCAAAACTATTCTAAGTTACCATCCCATGCTTACAAAAGACAACTCTGGACATGCCTGAGCTACAGGTAATGATTTAAGCATTCGTCTAGTACTTTCCCCCCTTAAGTTAAATTACATCCAATGAAGTTTAAAAAAATCAATTGCCAAACAACCCCTTTTCTCACATTCATCTGTCTGCAAGCTCTTATATCCATGTTCAAATGAAATTAGTTGGTAGCAGTCTGAGGAACATCACAGTAGTATTTTCCCCTTTTTCAGCTACTGTAGCTAGCAGCTTTCTTAAGCAGTTTCTATTTTATAGATTAAAAAAAAAAGTCAAAAATATACAAGTGACATCAGGGAATGAAAATACAATACGAGTAACTTTTGGCCTCTGATATATTTTAGATTTAAAAACTAAGCATATGTCATTTCAATGCACCTAGTATTCTTGAGGTTGGAAACAAGTTTCCCTAGGAATGGCCAATAGGAGAGGGGAAAAATGAATCCTAGCCAACAAAAAAAAAGGCTTTCTAAAGAACTATTAATAAGAAATCTGAAGAGAAGGGCATTTGTCTGCCCAACTGGGTAAATATGAAGTATTTCCACCATTAATTTTTTTCATACAGTAAATCACTAAAACATAGACCAATATCAAGAAAATACTCTGGAATCAATACATCTCTGGTCCAAAGTTAGTTGGTAAAAATAACTCAGTGATTATCCCTCTTACAAATAGGGTTATGTCCTAGTTCAGAACAAATTTTTAAATGCTCCAGAAAGGCAAACAGCCTTACAAACAGCTTGTTGAATGATGTGCCAACTCAAACAAGCTCGTAATAATGTTGTGAAATTACATTATCTGACACGTTTCAAAAGCTTATTCAGGTGCTTATTTAAGCCCATAAAACCTGTAGGGAAATACAGACAGGATGACATTTCAGTCAGCTTACCATAACATTTTTCTAGTGAAATTGCATAGCAACATATTAATGCTGAAAAAAAGTGTCAGCAGTAAAAACAAATGCCAATAACCTACACACTTCCGTGAAAAAAAAAGCTACCGGTAACATACATCAGCACATTACAAAGGCAGCACATTACAAAGTCTTAACAGCAGTTTAGAGCATCAAATATATGCTCTAAAA
The DNA here is from genome assembly GCA_013398055.1 of Ifrita kowaldi. Classification (NCBI taxonomy): domain Eukaryota; kingdom Metazoa; phylum Chordata; class Aves; order Passeriformes; family Cinclosomatidae; genus Ifrita; species Ifrita kowaldi. The sequence continues at coordinate 8,434 of VZRS01012507.1, forward strand.
ATATCATAAAGCCTCTTAACTGCACTCTAAAATGAGAGAACAAGGCAGTTTATACCACATGCCGTGTGAAATCTGCATCTCGCATCGTTCTGCCGATACTCACAATTTGGAAGAAACTATTGAACTTTTCATTATTCTATGAACAAGCAGATGTCAAGAATTGTTGTCAGAGATTTTCAGAGATGGTGTAAGTACACCTCAACACAACTTAGTCATCAGTTCACACACTGCAATGAGACACACCATTCTGCCCAGTATGTTTCTGGTCTGAAAATCAAGCTGGGAAGCAACAATCAGTTGCTAAAGAAGGTCCTCCTTGTACGTAACAAACTATTTCAGTGACAGAAATATCATGACAAAGTATCCCTTTCCCCATGACTCAATTCATCTGCCAGTCAATTCAGATCAGACTATACTTGGAAAGTGCTTAAGGTGAAATCAGATAGGTGGTCAGGGAGAGAAGCCTGTAGGAGAATTTAAATTAACGTCATATGAATTGAAACGAAAAAAGATGGTACAGTTCTTAATACCATAAATGAAACACAAAAGACAATGCCATTCAAGATGCATGAAGTACCAAATCATACAGTTTTAGTCATCTGTTTTCTATAGCTTAGTAACAGTTGTCCATACGTTCTTTTCACACCCAAAAAATGCCACTGAAGTTGCACCAAAAGGATTGTCAGATCAAGATCTAGATGCTCAATGATTCACATTTGGAAAAACGCAAGCAGAATAAGCACTTAACCATCTGAAATTTTATTCTTCTGAGCTCTCTCAAACACGCAACTCACTTTTCCAAATCTACTTCCCAACCTATTCTTTACCCATTATACTATTTCCCAGGAGAAGCATCTGTTGCCTTGACTAAGAAAAAGAAATATGACTGCAAGAAACCAGCCAGAGATGAAAGCTAACCATCTTTGATAGTTACATCTCTGGACACATACAAATAGCAATATGATCTCCTTGATGCAGTTGTTCTCTCCATGGTCTTTATAGTCACCTTTTGTTCATTTTTAGATCTCACTTGTATTGTTTTCTAGCGGTGTCTGATCCTTACACTCAGCACAAATGGATTAACACCGCTTAGGGCAACCTCACAGCAGTACTGACACCTTAGGTTGCAAGCTGCCTAGCTCTGAAGGAAACTCTTTACCTGAAAAACATAACACATTTCTGAATCCAAAATCCTTCCTTCAAGTGATGCAACCGAACCAGTGAAAAACAGTTTCACATATTCTAATAAACACCTGTTTGTTCTTAATCAAGAGTTTTGAATATTTTCCATTTAGAGCAAAAGGGGACTTTACTTGTTAACAACAAAGGAAACACAGCATGAACAGAACACCATTCAGCAACAAACAAAAACAGCTAAGACTTGAGGGCCCACAAGCCAGCTGGAATCCTGTCTGGCTATAAACCTGTCCCCATGAAAGGCAGTGGGCAACAGACTGAACCAAGACAGTGTTGAGATCAAAACACCAGAGTCTGTGAGTCCCCAACCAACATCATTTTCTTGCCTTGGCCATGATACAGCAGAGATTACTTGAGATAGAAATGAGGAGAAGAGAGGAAAGAGAATATCTGAACAAAGAACATCAGGGGAAAAACAACTTGCTGCTCTAGTGGGATATAGAGAAAATTTTGCCGTTGGATATCAATGGTAGTGATCAAATAGGTAATTGTGATAATTATATTCTTAGGCAAAACCACAGATGCTTCATACAGATAGCAGAGCTAAGCCCCAAATATTCTGCCTATAACATTACTAAAGACCTAAAGATCTTAATTACAATACACCTGAAATGATATGCAGCCCCCAGAGAAAAAGTCACACCTCTTAATGGAAAAAAAATCATCACTTTCTGCCAGCATTCATGACATCAGTGCTAAAGTGAACAAGAGCCAGCCTGTGCCACCTCTCCTTGGCTGCCACTTGTGTTCTCACACTCCCTCAGATAGAAGTGATGACATGAAGACTAAATCTGAGTTACGGGGCAATTCAGCAAGAGTACCAGAATACTTTGAAAAGAGCATGTAATGTGGCAAGTAGATCTGGATTTTCTTCAAGCCCCCATCTCAAGCTCACTAACTTTGGTTAATTTGGTTTAATTCCAATAAATAAGAATTCTGAAAATGGAGAAATATAGTAAAAGCTCCAAAGGTTTCTCATTTAATATTAGTTTTCTACAGCAGATATTCAACATGCCTTCAAAAGGAAAACAGAGGATTTAAATGCTATATAAAAATCATACTTTGTGAACATAGTTAATGCTCAATAAAGATCACTTAGTCCTGTACCTTTCAAAAGCTATCAATAATGAATGAATGTCATAAATCTCAAAATATTCTCTGACTGCTAACAAATCTCTAAGCAGCCATGATCATTCCTTAGTCAAGTGAACTTTAGCAAACAGATTTCTATATAGAATTCTGTAAATTCTAAAACTGGAGTATTAATTGTAAATTTAGGAAGCTCTTTAGTTAAAGAAAAACAGATGTACAGCTAAATGGAATTACAGATCTAATACTGACAGAAATTCCTTGACTCTTATCCACTCCTCTACCCACATAAAAATGTATCATGTTCACAAAGGAAAAAAAGAAAGACAGCTATTATCAGATCTCTTTTGCTGCTTTTTTAACTTGGAAGGAAGGATTCCAGCCCGCATCTGTACTACGAATTTGGCTTGCAGCCGTATCATAGTTTGTAAGTGAATCCCCTCATCATTCACACTCACATCCATTGGTTCATTCCTCACAGCACTTTAATGCAGACATGGCTGGACTCACCCATATCTGTGGAGAGCTAGCGAGGCTGTGAGGATTCCCAGCTTCTGATGGTAGATCCCACAAATAGAAAAAGAGTTGTCAGATCTGCTGTCAGTTTATCTGAGCTTTTAATGGAGGATGAGAGGGAGTTAGCAAAGGAAAAGAAAGGAAAACAAAACAACCAAACAGCCAGAAAATGGTTGTACCAATTTAACTGAACGCACGATTGGGTGTTGCAAATTAATGTTCCACCTCTGTCTCAGAAACATGTCTAGTCAGGACACAGGAAGCACAAGAAAAAGTTTGATTTCTACCCACTTACTGTTACACACAACTTCTTTGGGAAATGATTTAGCATAGTTTAGAGATTGACTAAATCCCCACTGGAGCAGTAAGGCAGTTTCAAGGTGCAAAGAACATTTCTTCCCTAGCAAAGTGAAAATAAAATATGTACATATATATTTAACTTTCACGTACTTTGGCTGTTCTGAAGCTTCATGACAGTTGCAGACCACATGAACCGTGTCAAATCTTGGTCCTTTGCAGAATATATAGCACTGAAAATGGAAACTTGTTTTCTTTTCCTCTAATCATATAGCCAACATTTATCTTCTTACAAAAGTAACCTGTTTTAATTGCTAAATTCCATTTTCAAGAGTTATTTCAGTAGTTGAGAGTTTATGTGATAGCACAAAGGACTTCAGTTGGAGTTTCCCACAAGTGCTTCAAGTGCAATTTACCCTTCTGAAACCAAACTGGGGAAACAGGAATTAAATATCAAGCACCAGAAATAAATATTTGCTAAAGCCTAGGAAAAGCAATTCCATGGCAACAAAATTGATTACATAAAAGTCAATGAAGGCTTCAATGACACCATTGTTCAAAAAAAAAAATTTCACCTAACATAAAGCCACCAGATTAAGAATTCTCTCAAAGTAATTCATTGCTCAAACTACACTGGGATCCAAGTCTGATAAATGTAACATGGAGATTTACATTAATGCTTGGTCTTGCGTTGGTGAAACACAAAGCAGACTGCTAGTCACGTTCCTTTTCCTCAGCATAATCCCTGTTTTCATCTCTACTCTTTCTGTGCAATAGTCACAGAACCATAGAACGGTTTGGGCTGGAAGGGACCTTCCAGATCACTTCATTCTAACCTTTCTGTCATGGGCAGGGACACATTCTGCTGGACCAGGCTGCTCAGAGCCCCATCTAATCTGGCCTTGAACAATTCCAGAGATGGGGCAGCCACAGCTTCTCTGGGCAACCTGTGCCAGGGCCTCACCACTCTCACAGCAAAGTCAAGATTACTGGATTGTTGCTAAAAGTTAGAAATACAAAATCATGGTAATAAACCTCAAAGGTTTTCTAAGAACACACCCCTACTATTTTAATTATAAGAAAAAATAAAAAAGGCAAAAACTGACATCTCCATTACCCTCTTAATCCCATAGATCTGTCAAGGTATCCAAGCAAAACATGCCCATGTAAAGCTTTAAGCAATGGTAAAACTCTTAGTAGAATTCCCATTAATTTCTAGAGCATATAAGCATCCCATTTATAAGCTCAATTTTCTCATTTAACAAATTCATTTCCTTTCTACAGATACCAAGACTATCTAAAATGAGCTTAGTTAAAGCATTCCAGTGGTAGACATATTAAAACCTTCAAAATTTCAGCCAAAAGCCAACTGGCAGGAAAACTTTAAATGAAAACATTTACCTCACTTCATAATCTGAAGTGCGCTCTTTGAAGCATTATTTTTAGATCAAATCTATGGTAAAGTAGGACTTAAGGAGATTTGTTCATAGCATGCTAATGTATAATGTCCTAATCTCATTTATTCCAAAACTTGGAGCTTCCAGTAAAATTCCAGTTTTTCCCCACTAGTACTTTCTTTGGTAGTCTTCTGAAGATTCTTGCTGCTGCATATCTGTTTGCTATTACCTTTCAGACATGAACACATTTATCATGATTTAAGGGTGATTCCATCTCAAGCACATTTATCGTGATTCAAGGGCGATTCCCCATCTCTTTTTCCCCTTCCCCCACCTAAAGTTTCAGGTTAAAGTTTTGGCTACTTCACCCTCTCGCCACTGAGTGCACATTTACTGAGACCCAGATGCTTTAGAGACAACTGGATCATCTGTGCACTGGCAGAAAAACATAATGAAACTAAGGTCAGCCTTCATGGTCTTTGAACTGTATATTCTCAAAAGCCAGTGTTTTTAACAACAGAACCTACCACTCAAAAAAACCCCTCAAAAAACATAGAAAAATATCACAGACTTTTAAATTCCAATACTGCTATGTAGAGGAAAATTTCAGTGTTTTCTTATTATATTTCCAGTTGTAGAAAACCTACGTTTTAATTCCAAGCTAAGAACCCAAAACAAACTCAGACTGGCAATAAGCCTTTTTCTCTTAGCCAACAATATCTTAACCAAACTTTCCATTTCCTTTGTTTACAAAGTTCCTTCTAGCTCCCATGTTGCATTCAGCACAGATCCTGAGAGCACCATTCATCTAGGAAATTGCTGCTAAATGGGGTAGAAAAATGTTATGTGCAAGGACTGTCACTGCCTACGGGTGCCCAGGCTTTCTTCTGCATCGTTTGTACACAAGTGACAGAACTGAGTTTTGAAGACGTCAAACCCACCTCATTTTGACCTTGTCTTTGTTGCTTTTCTCTGCAAATACCTCTATTTTCTCCTCCTTGAGGCATGCTAGAAAACAGTCTTTAAAAAAAATAATGGAAAAACACATTTGTGGAAAGTGCAAGAATGGTGAAAAAGCCAAAAGACAGTAAGAGTATTTTCAGAGGACGTTCTGCAGTAAAGCCTCAACTGCCAATAAATCTCAGCCCTTATCTGAAGGAGCTGCCTTGAAGGCACAAGTGGATTGTTGTCTCCTTGCCCATTCATTCCTTGTTAAAGCTGCCAATTCTGCCTCTTTGTATAAAGGACCACAAATCCAGTATTTGCTTTTTCTTTTGAAATTCAGCTATGCAGCTCAGCTATGCAAAGCAGCAGAAAAAGTCAACGCGCATTCCAGATTAAGAACGCAAAACCAAAACTTAAATCCAAACTGGTTTCTTTTTGTGGAATACAGGATATGTATGGTGTGTGTTCATTCTTTCCACTCCAAACAATACTCACTGCAAGGTATTTAGTGGTGTTCACTGTGTGTTCTGGGGAGGTTCCTGCTCTCTCCCAGCCTGCTACCAGGGAACACCATTACCTCCACTATTAAAGCTGTCCTTGTCAAGTGTTAGGAAAGTACAGAGGTAAATCATGCAGCCTGGATCTGCTAGCACAGCTTTTACATAAATGTCAAATCTGCCCATTTGTAACAGGCACAAGACATTAAGTGACATAAATGCCACAGAGCGATTTGGCTTCTTGTGCACTGCAACAGACATGACAGATTTCAGATACAAAACTTGCTGATTGGAAGACTTTTTTAATTGCCAAAATGCTGCCATCTGTTCTTCTAGGTTTACTGAGAAGTACAGGAAGGGTTGCTGCAGCCAGTGTTTGATAAATTGGTGGTAAATGACAGGTAATGGCTTTAAACTGACAGAAGGCGGGTTTGCATTAAATATTAGGAAGAAATTCTTCAATATGAGGGTGATGAGACGCTGGCACAGGTTGCTCAGAGAAGCTGTGGATGCCCCATCCCTGGGAGTGTTCAAAGCTGGATTAGATGGGGCCCTGAGCAACCTGATCTGTTGAGTGCCTTCCCTGCCCAGAGGAGGGGGGTTGGAACAAAATGGCCTTTAAGGCCCCTCCCAACCCAAACCATTCTATGAAAATTTCAGTTGTACATCTGAGGCCTTTCCCACCTCCCCTAGCTTTGTCCCCCTGCTCTATATGTCAGATCATTGGTGCCATATCTGTGGATGACACTCTGTGTGAAACTTTGTCTCAAGTTTCTTCTCAGTGCAAGGAAGCACCGCTTCTCACACGGTCTGCAGGGCTTCTTGCAGGTTTAGTATTAAACTAATGCAAGAAATTTGGGGGTTGTTAGAAATCATTAGAAATTGAAAGCCGGAAGGAAAAAAAAAAATTGCCCCACATCCCTGACCTAGTCACACAGCTGTAAGTCCTAAAAGTTTTAAGGAAAATCAAGGTCATGACAGCGATCCTTTTAGGAGAGGCTAGCAGCAAATCCAGCCTATACTTAAGACACTGCAGCCAGCCTCACTAAAGACAGAACTGAAGTTAATCCACTTCATGTGAAAGAGAAACAGGAAAATCCATGGGTGTCCTGGGAGGCAAAGCCTCTTCAAGCTCAGAAACACTTCTTTGACACAATTGGATCTGCTGTATCCTATTTTGGAGCCGTGGCACAAGGTACAATCTAGTCCTCAGTGGGAGAAGGATAAATATAGTCATAAAAATCAGACAGGAAGAGACCTAAGCAAGGAGATAGCTGAATAAAACTGAATTCTGGCACTTTGAATAGTTGAGGCTAGTAGTTGTCAAGAATGAGATATCGAACTAGATGGAATTAGCCTGCCATCATGGCAGTCCTAACTTTCTTATGTTTCTAAAAAGAAAGGCATGCCGTATTTCTTTCTATAAATCCTACACGCGATTCAAATGCTAGACTGTAGATAAGAGAATAAGTGTTAAAAAGCGTAGCTGTCTCCTAAACAAAAAGCCAAAAATTTAAGGAAATAATCTCTGCCAAAATATAATAGCCATCTCTGAACTCTCTTTAATTCCGTATCTGGCTTCTGTTTAATCAAAGCAATCTCTTCCCCCCATTAAAAGCTACTTTGGCTTAGATCTCTAGAAAACCCAAAGTGCAAGGTCAGAGCTGGAGCTGTTACTTGAAAGAAGTGCCATTTCATGAGCGTAGGGGCCACGCTGTCACCACAGCATGGCATTCGTCATATTCAATTTCATTAATCTGTGAGGTAATAAAACTCTACATGCTGCCTTTTGCTCAAGGGTCCTCATGCCAAACCATGGAGCTTTTTCCGTCTTTCAAAAAGTAGTGACCCAGCAGCACAGTTGCCTCTTTGCTGTGAGCAACAAAATAATTGGGGTAATGTCTCCAACTGCAGCCTATTTTCGAAGGTTTTTTACGGGTATCCATTAGTGGTGCTTTAGAGTGAGATCATCAGGAAATCCCGCAACAAAAGCAAACTGTAAGGCATTGTTTCAATTCCTTCCTCATGGGCAATACACGCCGAAATTACAGATTCAATTAGCACTGCTTGGTGTTCCTATAGTTTCAGGGCTTCTCACCTGAATTAAACAGTGAGACCTGCAGTTTTCTAATTAGAGCCTAGAAGAAAAACCAAAACATATTATTATAACGTATCATTTTACCTTCAGAGAAATGACAGATTTTTATTTCTTTTTCATACCAGATTTTCATACTTTTGTTTAAGGTTAGGGTGAATTAACATTTCTGACTTTGGAGATGAACAAAGTTCCCCACATTTTTAAAGGATATAATTAAGAAACATCTTGGGAGCCTTGCTGTACAAGCAAGAAGCTTCAGTTTAGCTTCACTAAAATTCAGATGTTTTAGTGACGTCCCCTACAGCAGCTGAAGTCTGGTCCTGCTTTGTATGTTGAAGGACCTATCATTTATACTTGAAAAAAATTCATTCCTTATGGGCGTATTCACTGTAGAATATCAAAATACATGTTTTTTAAGAGAATTCCAACAGTAGAGCACTGAGCTGAGTTACACAGCGGCTTAAGGCTACAATAATCTTTTGCTTCGATAGGATCAGTAACCAAAACTAAGTATTAAACACTGTGCTTGAAAAATAAGTGTCCATTTCAGGAGTCATTTTTACAGCCCAAGGCAATATTTCAACATATTTGTATTCTGCTATAGAATTTCTGTCTCAGGTCTGCTTTCATTTCATTCACAGAGCAAAATTCCATGTGGATGTACTCTGCTCTTTCTTGAGGGAAGGAAATACATTTTTAATTAATTTAACAAATTAGTCACATTGCTGAGGCATAAATAACCTCTGTACTAATACTAAGTTCAGTAGCCCTTTCACAGCAGCTGTTAACACCTCTTCTCACTGCCAGAAACTTCCGGATGGCAACTTGGAACAGAGTCTTTCCATTTCACAGCAAGATAAGCCATTCTAATTCTCTCTCTGTTGGAGCAGGACGACAGTATTTTAGCACTTTAGTATATAGAGAAAAAAAGAAAAAAGGAAAAAAAACCAAGATCAAAACTACGAAGTGAAAAACACGTAACTGAAAACCAATATGTTCCTTTTCTAAAATCAAGGAAGAGAATTAAGTTGAATGAGAGCCCACAGAGTAAAAGGAAACAGGCAAAACCACGGAAGGAGATCAGGGTGGAAAAGAAGCAAGAGTGTGAGTAAGCACCAGGAGCTGAGGGAATCAATAAGAAGGTTAGGACACAGGGGGAGAGATACAAATCTACGCAAATCATATGTCATAATTCAACTCTGGCTCCAGATGGGCAGAAATGAAAGACAGGAAAATATCAAAGCAGAAAGAGGAGGAGGAGGGAGAGAAACAGAGAACCACAGAGATTATTTTACTTTAAATACTGTATGGTTTATTAGAAAAACTCAGCGATAGTCTGCAGTTAAAGAATTCTCAGCTGCAAACTTCATCTGCAACGACTCAGCTTTGCCCTTGTGTATTTAGCAATTTAATTAAAATCTCACATATTTCTAAGTAATTTTTGCTAATATGTTTCTGTTCCAATTTCAGGCAATGAAACAGGGTCTTACTCAGCCCTCTAAAACAATCAGTAAGTTCCATAAAGTGTGTGCTGTCAAGAGGCCAAAGCCATAAAACTCATGATTCTTTTACACAATGTGAACCGAGCATTAGAAGACATCCTGTAGGGAATAATCCTGTGCTGGCATGGAGATAGACAGGATGGCTTAATGAGCCTTTTCTATCAATTTCTATGATGTTATCAGTGCAGTACCTGACTTCATCATTAGGGCAGTTTAAAGAAATTGCCATCTTTTTAAATATCCAGGGAGGTTAAATCTTGGTGATCAGTAGACATTCTGACCTTGATCCTTGCTGCAGGATGTAAAGTATCTCCTCCCATTCCTTCCATGCTTCTGAAATTAAAATTTAAAATTATTCATGGACCTTCTAAATCTCCATGCTCAAGCATGACTCCCCTCTACCAAGAAGCAGGAAGAAACTGGGGCAAAATCATTTCCCTATCCCAGTCAGCACTGCTGACCACATAGTGAACAGTTGAACTGATTTACTCCTGACGGAATTTTCTCGGGTGGAAGCATTTCACTGTTGAGATCATGTTCACCTGTCCATAGTAGCACACAGCTGGAATAAATCAATCGTAATGAAGCGCACATCTCTCTTCACTGGGATCATACAAATGGAGCAAAGAAGAAAATTTGTCAAATTATCATCTTTGATAGTTCACCTAGAGCCATAACCACTCACTTCCCCGTTCTGTTTGGAACTGTTTCCTTTCATTAAGATAAATTTTCCCAAACAGCCTCTATCATGGAATTATTTAGCCCTCACACTCAATGATTCAACTCCCCTACATCCTGAAAGGAAAACAGCTGTCTACACCCAAACTGCTTTACTGATCTAGCAGAACTACTGTAAGCAAGTCTGAAATTCTTGTTGTTGTTTTATTTGGAGACCTACAAAAGATTATGGAGTAAAGCATCCTCAGCCTGAGCCTCCTGGGGCACAATATTGATGTCTTCTAACCACAGCGAGTTACAAAACATCTGACTTGTGCAGTTCTTGGTGGATGAGCTGCCTTGCCAAGTAAGCAAGAAGATTAAATTAAATAATAAAACTCCAAATATGAAATATCCTCCACTGTTCCAGAATCTTTTTCCTCACTGGTTGCAAGTGAAGGCAGAAAGATGATCCCACCACAGACTGCGCTTCGAGGGCTGGGTGTGCAGCTGGCAGGTACTCAAGCCTATATTTAAAAGTATAGTGGGGATGAGGGAGAACTGAGATGAGGGGGAAAGGGAGGGTTGCTGAGAAGGGTGGGCTATTTTGGGCTCAAAAAAACCTTTGTCATCAAATCAGGTTTTTTTCCTGAGAAATGGGAGGTGGGGGAAGAGAGAAGGAGGAAGGGAAAGGTTTTACAGTTCCTTCAAAGTCATTAAACAAAACAAAACAAAACCCTTCCAAACTTAAAATATGAGAAATCTAAATACAAGAAGTCTTTTAAAGAAACTAAGTACTGATAACTTCTCCCTCAGCAGTGCATGGAGAAGCTCTGTCACTCTGAAGATAAACACTAGGTGTACAGAAAGAACGTGAGCAAAATGGGGTTTCCCCCTTGGAAACTATATCTACTCAATATGCATTTTCAAGCACATCCACAATAGACTTACTGAGGGTCTACCAGTGGCCTGACAGGTAATTAATTAGAACAAAAACTATTCTACATAAATGAGCACCACATCAAACTTCTAAGACCTGATAAATTGGTAGCAAATATGTTAATTTAAAAGGACTAGGCCAACTGAAACTGAGGAGGATATTTCACTTTTCAATATATTGCTGAGGTAGGAATATTTTCTTTGTAACTAAAGTTCACCAGAGATGCCTTCTTATTTATGTAATATATTAAAAAATACACTTTATTTCCTGACTAGCAGACCATACTGTTTTTATTAAAAATTATTCCTCTGACAATACCTTTTTTTTTTTCACTTCTTTAACCTCTTTTTTGGAAAGTTACTTAAAGCACATAAAGATTACTTGAAATACAGTTCAACAGATATTGCTCTTATAACAGTTATTGTACTGCCTCAAGAGACATGCATGGGGAATGGTAACGTAGTATAAACTGCATGGCAAAATGAACAGCATAATTAAAAGAGCCTTTACATTTTGAGAGAATCTTAAAGTGGTTTCAAAAGGACCGAAAGAATGCCAGAAAACCTTCTAGTGAATAAGGTTGTCTTTAATAAAAAGCTGCCTAAAATTTGCTAAATTAGTCATAGGCCCATCCTGCTTTTTTTTAAACCAAATGAGTGAGAATTAAAAACTGGAAAATAAATACTACATTTAGGAGCAGATGATGAGAATAACTTTTGAGCATCAGAAATACACTACAGTTACCTGAGTGCCAGGCAGTGGTGCATATACCAGTGGCCTCTATTCCCAACTGCACTGTCTTTCTAACCCATTTCCTTCCTTTGATTTCTCATCCATAAATAACATCATTGAATTATTTTACCTCCTCGACACAGAGGTATTAGAAAATAGTGGAAAGTATTAGAAAAGTAAAAAGCATTATAAAAGCACCACCTAGCATCTGACAGCTACAGACAGGCAAGAAACACTTGCTATCATCAAACCAAGAATCAGAACAGTAATAATGTAAAAAACAACATGTTGGAGTTTCAAGGAACAGAATTATCAAGAACAGAGGAGGGAGACCCTGCAAAAGATCGATCTTAGTTTACAGAGACTCCGGGCATTGGCTTGTGTTCTCATTAAAGCCAGAAGAATCAGAAGGTCTGCCAGATACATAATGTAATATAGAAACTATTTTAAAATAGAAGCCTTCCTACCCACAAAATGCATTTTCCAAACCTCTTATTGTGCTCTTCTCACTTACTCAGTACAGCTCCCTGTCCTGCTTGCTTATAAAAATATACTCTCACTGGTTTTCTTTTCACCTTGCTTCTCAATCCATCCATCGCGATTCATCCTTGTCTATCTCTTGTGATACTATGTCCTGTATCAAGATTAAACCCAGACGAGAGTTCCTGACAACCTGACAAAACAGAAATTAATTCCTTCATGGATTGGACCCATCTGCCAACAGATGTAATGGGATCGAAAACAATAATCCTCTAATTTCACTATTGCTCTGTAGCATATACTTCTTTCTTTCAAGAAGTTCTTTTTTCATTTTCAAACTGGAGTTCAAAGAATAGGAAATTCACATGTCAGCTTTATCCACCACAACCACATCATTTGAAGGGGAGATTATCTCAAAGATAAAGACTGAGGGGGAGTTTCAGGTTACAAATTAAGTGGGAGACCAGGATCCAGTTGCAGGACTATACCCCCACCATAATAGGGCTGGTGCTCCAGGGGCTCAGTCTTTCAGTCAGTGATCTGCTGGCAGAAGTACCAGCACAGTCACATAGCATTGCAAATTTTGCAAGATCATTGCCAGTCTTGCAGCTTTTGGGGTTTTCCTGACTTCTCCAATAGGTTTATTGCATACTCAGATACCTGTACCTGTGCTCAAACCAACACTCAGGCAAAGGGGACTTCCTTTTATTCCCCAAGCACCTCTGAGTGAAAGAAGAGAACAGTCAAGAAACATCATCATCTACTTTTTCACTGCAGCCTCGGTCTAATACAATGAAACAGAAATGCTGGATACTCTCAGATTGCACATCCTTTTAGTAATTAGTAGGCAGAAAAAATGCACTTCAGGGAAATGTAGGAAAAGAGGGATAGAAATCAATCCCATAACAATCAGCCAGGATATCTGGATGTTTTGCCACCTCATCAAGGAGGAAGGGTTGTGGGTGTTTTATGTAAAGAAATGAAAAAGCAATAGGAAAATTCTGGAAAATTTGTGCCAGAAATACTCAACAAGCATATTGGTTTGTTAGGGATTTTTTGCTAATGCCATAAGGAGAAAACAGCTGCCCTCTGTGGCTATGTACTCAGGTTTCCAACAGTAAATAGGCACCGGTAAATGAAAAGCATCTTTTGCACAACTTGACTGTTTAACACTTTCAAGGGGTATCCTTTGATTTTCCCCACTAGTGTAAGAGTACCAGCAGAAATAAAGTCAGTACTCCTGTCTGCATTTGTATATAAGAATTTTTCTCAAAGACACTTCAAATCCACTTAAAATATGCAGCATTTAATATATACTGGTGATTAAGGAAACAAAAATTTGTGTATTGCTAAATTCCAGACTTTATCAACATCTACATGTATTATAAGAGTAGGGTACTGTCGCCAGCAAAATATACACTCTGACCAAAAGTGGAGCTCTTTAAAAAGATTTCATTTCCTTGAGCTTGTTGGCACCAGCAAATTCCAGAATATAGCTCTTCTCCTTCAGAAAAGATGAGTAATTTCACCTCCTAAGCAAACCAACAGTGCTCACCAGGAGTCCCTTCAGACCGAGCTTTAAAGCAAATCAGTGCACTGAGAGTACAGCACAAAGAAACATCTTCTGGGGCAAATGTGTGCCCTCTTGTACAGAGAGAGGTACTAGATGTAGCTACAGGGATGTTCCGGCATTTTCCCACCAGGGTATCTGTGGTAGAAGTAAAGAAACAGCTGTGATCTTCAAGGAGAATGCAACAAATACGACCAAGGGACAGCCTTCCAGCACTAGCTCCAGGGGCACAATTAACCCAAAGGAGAAAAATCTGGAATTCATAAAAGACATTAGCTACCAAATATGTGACCACAGAAATTGCCAACACCAACTATGTGACCACATAGTCCAGGATATTTTAATCACAGCCTTTCCCAGTTCAAAGCCAGAAGCACTAATGTAATATATCTAAAACAGTCCAATATATCACATGGCAAATCCCAGCAAGGAAAGGAGCACTTTGCCTGCCTTCCCCCACCTGGCAGTGGGAGGGCTGGGTGAGGTGCTGGCTGCCAGCACGTTCCTGGGGACTGGCAGCGTGGGCTGTCTCACTGGGGCTGAGCTCTGGCCAGCTGGCATGAGCCAGGGCCACTTTCTGCTTCCCTCTCTCTGACGAGTTCCTTCAGCTTTTTAGGAAATTATTCTGCAGTTCCTCCCTCTGCCCAGATTAGTCTTTGGCAGTCAGGAAAATAAATACAGCAGAAGGAATACAGAAGGACTGCTTTTATGACATGGCATTTTTAGACATTTATAGCAACAGATTGAGAAATGTGCTTTCGCAGAACAATCAAACATCAGATGCCAATATCTATTGCTTCTTAGGTAATGGCTGAGGTAATGGGACAAACCCATATCTTTTTAAATTCCACAGAACAGTGTATTTTGGTCACCTATCTCTCTGTTCTTAAACATACATGTATTTTTTAATAAAATCAAAAAGAACCTGCATGGCGCCAGCCGCCTTTAACTACAGGCAACCATGTAAGAGTCCAGAAAAGACTGATCACCTCCTCCTCTGGCTTCCTCCCCTCACCACGCACTAGGAGCCAGAGACAGGAGCTCACAGCATGCCAACACAAACACGGGAATTACCAACATCAAACATCATGGGAGGATAAAAATATGAGGAACAGGAAAGCCCTCCAGGGGTGGGCTAGTCTGGGTGCAAAATTCAGCTGTGTCTGGCTTTCAAAGGGTACCTGCCAGAGTTGCTGACCCATCTTATTAATCAGGGAATAACCCAAGCCAAGGAATTGCCACTAGGCTGTCAGGACAGACCCAGCACTTCTGTTCCTGCAAGGCCTTTATGCTACCAACTTGGGCATAGCACTCCCAAACTTTTTTCTGATCTCCAACATTAGCATGCATTAGTTGAAGCAAACAAAACACACAATGAGTACTATCAGTATGGCCTAACTTTAATACCAGGTTAAAATTAATGAATCCTGGAATCTCAATTTTTTTACTTTTGTACAGACAAAGAAGATTTATTTTCTTTTTTTTTAGCAAAGCTGGTTTCCCTGCACAGCAGCTGATGATAAATTATTCCACCCAAGAAAGTCTAAGAGGCCAGCTTTACTGATCACACTTCAATACCTGTGCATAATGCCAGCCTTGTCTTCAGCACCTTGTGGCAATTTAATTTTCTGAAAGTACCTATCTGCCCATACAGTTAAGCTGCGTGTGTAAGAACATCTGCAAAAGTAACACTCACTGGCTCCCAAAGCATTTGATGCTCTGCTATTTTCCAGCTATGCAGTGAATTAGTTGCTGTTATATTCCTGTCTTGGCGGGCAAAAGAGATTCCTTTTTAGGATGTGTTAGTTCAATTAAGTTAATATAAAATACCTGGAAAACACTGTTAGGATGCTGACACGTGAGACCCTCCCTGTACTGGCTGTTGCCATTAAAATGAAAGAACAAGCAACTTTTTTTTTAATGTGGTCCTGTTGAAAACCAAAAATACAGAATCACTTTTCATGCTGTTTTTTTATATTGAGTGGAGGGATGAGATGAATACTTATCTTTAAGCCCCATATCAGTAGTGAAAGAATGGTTTATCTTTTTTCTCTCCAGCAGCCTTTTGTCAGTGGCCTCCTGTGAAAGGAGCATCACAGGACCCTGTCAGAAGGTGCCTGATAGGAGCATTTATTGAAGCACTTGAAATGTGGGGGAGGCTTTGGTTCATTCAGGCAGAGGAAGCTGACTATGAGATGGCAGCACAGGGATCTGAGGGGAAATGCAGTCCATACAAGAAAAATGAGAGGCAAAAAGACAGGCTTTTCAGAGTCCTGTAAGAAGGCAGTAACACAGAAGAGTGCTGCCAGTGTAAGCCTGCAGAGATAAGCACAGAAAATCTGACTCTGGTGACAGACCAGGCATCACAACTGGGGTCAAAACATTCTAGTACACGCTATCAAATGACCCAGAGCTGGCTCTTGACAAAGCACATGGATCTTGCCAAGCATGATGAGCTGGTTTTTAAAAGAGGGATGGTCCTCAGCCATTACAGACACTATTAAAAATCAAAAACTGTCTGCTGAAATATGAGGCAAAAAAGAGGTACATATTTCAAAGTCAGAATTACTTTGAAAAAAACCCCAAAAAACAAAACAACACTGTATTCAGTTTCATCAACTGCAAAAGTGCTCAGAATTTGGGGAAAAAGATGCAGGAACAGTGAAGAGTTCCACCCCTTGCCTACAAAGTTACTGAGGGCCAGCTTAACACACATGGAGTTTACAAGCATGCCAATACCCATTATCCCAAAATAATTATTCAGAGAAGAGAATATCTCAGAGAAAGATTAATGAACTATCACTTATAAAACAATAGAGGCCATTTTTCCTCTTTATTTTGGAAAGAAATGTAGAAGCCAACATGATAGTATATAAACAAATGCTCTTACCTTTCTAAGAATATTCACAATCAGTAGATGTAGACTCGGCAATCCTGTAAAAGAAAGAGTATGTGTATCAGTCAAAAAGAAATTGAAAAAATTCAATACTGAAGGAGCAACTGCTGCACTGAATTTGCTCTTTTCAACAGGAAGAACTTACTGGAAAAGAACAGCAAAGCAATTCAGGAAAAAGCTGTCTACTTTTGCAAGCACTGAGAAAATCCTTGAAATGAAAAATACAGATCAGAAAATCTTCCCTGTTTGTATCAGAGTGATCCCAATCTTAAGAAAAAGGCATATTATTTGGAGAATCCCATACTGAGCAGAGGTTTTAACAAAATAGGTAATTTTTCAGCAGGTCACTGCCACAGAAAAACAGGCATTTTGTTTCTCAAAAGATACAGAAGGGTCAGATAAAAATGCAAAGGGATTTATGTTTTCTAATAGAGAAGAATCTCCAAGATAAGGCTGATGCAGAATTATTCCACAGAATTAACATATCTGTGTCTCTTGCAAAAATCAAAACTCGTCACCAGTGTCCTTAGGAGGACCTCTTTCCCACTCTGCCACCTGGGATCTGCACAGCTTCTACATTGCTTCACCAGGAAATAAAAGTTGCAAAGGGAAATAATTGCTACACAGAACACATTTATAATTTGAGAGAAAATAATGCAAAGGTACAAGTAAAAGTTGTATCAACACTGAGTTCCTGATTTTTCTTCCAGCATCATCCTCCTTTCAAGCTCCCCTACTAATTTCTTACCACTGCAACATAGTGGTAAGGAAACTTTTTGCCCAAAACTAAAAAAAACACCCATCACCAGGATTACTTGAAAGTGAGCAATGAAAGTGAATGCAGCAAGGAGATACAGGCTTGTGATAGCAAACCTGAGGAGATGATGAGTACACCTGCACCTGACAGTCTAGGAAAAGACAGAGATGTTCCTTGAAGCAGCAAACTGCATAGGGACTTCTTTTTTCTCCCAATCCAGACCCAAATCTAGCAAGAGTGTCAGATTTGCAGTTGGAGGAAAGACTGTGTTCTGGTAGACTGTACTAGCACTAATCACACAGCAACATTTTCTACAATGCAAATAAAGGTATCACAGTTTGTCTTTAAATTCTGCTCTCTGCTGAGTGCTTACAGCCAGAGCTGAGCATGCTTTTTGCTTAAGTACTACTCAAAAAATATACATATAACTCAGCCATTATATAGAAGAGTAGGAGGAGGTGAAATTCCCTGCTACCTCTGCAACACACCAGTTGTTCTAACAAACAAAGATAAATAAAAGCAAAATGCTTTCAAATATAAAAGCTTTAGATTTATTGCCTTCATGCTATGTGCCAGCTAATTTTATCACACAATCGTGTAAGTATAAAATAACCATTTGCAATTGCACCTTCTCAGATGATGAGGCAAAGGACTGTGGCAAGGAACACAGGCAACTTTGGGTGAAAGCAGAGACTCTACCTGATTGGCACAGGATGAGCAAAGCCTCTCTAATGGAGTCATCCAAACAAAAGCTCTCACCATGAAAACAATATGGCAATGTATTAGTCTTTCCTCTCACAGCATTCCCATAAAATATTTTTTTTTAAAAAATCCACCTTGATTACTGAATAATAATTGATCCCAGACTCCCACCTGATAAGACTGCCAAAACTGCTTGAATTTTTCCTATCCAAAAATTATTTGCAGACAAGCAAATAACAAGCAGTGCTGAAGTCCAGTTGTCCAGAATTTTTTTTTTTTAATACTGTATTGTTTAGTTCTTCCACTTTTTGAATAGCAGACTGAGGCAATGGAAATCCCCTGTCATGTTTATCTATTCCTGGATCCCTGTTATTAGTCCTAGTAAATGCACACCAGCATTATCACATTCTAAACACTTCAGCACGCTGTCAGTGTCCCAGGAAAACAACATGTATGCCACAGTCTGCTGTGAAAAAACAATCAAAATAAAAAAGACAGGAGTCTCTGGGTTTTCAATATTTATTTCCATACACTTGCTTTTAACAAAGAATCCTACGGAAAAGCCATTTTCGGACATCAGTTAGGAAATAAAGTAACACTGTTGAGTGGACATTGGGTCTAGCTACAGCTGGAGAGAGGAAAACATTCACCTGTGCACAATCGAAAAATAAAGAGCATATGTGTTCTGTAATTTTTATGTTTGGGAGGGGAGTTCAGGGAGATGGGGGCTTAGAAAGAGTACATCTAAAGCATGAAAGCAAGGAAGAGCAGTGGGTTTGGAATAGGAAAATTTCTCTTTTCTTAGAATAAAGAGACAACTCCCCATGAGTGCATATTGCACATATTCAGGCTAAATTTGTTCTGGAAGGTGTTAAGTGTTCTGGCTTGGTTCCAACAAAGCACTTAATCACGTACTTAACTTTAACTACACCCACAGTCCTGTAGGGCATCAATTAAACTGATTTTAAAAAGACTACTTGAAAAAATTTGAAGTCACATACTTGGAAGCCCTGTTGGATTGAGTTGCAGACTCTAAAGCCTCCTGTTCTCTGACAGGTAAAGGCAAAAGCTGTTATAGCCAGAGCTGGGGGAAATTTAACTTCAAAATGGTCTGCCTTCAAAACCAGGTTTCATGAAAGCTGTGTATTTCTCATTAAGAATTTCAAAAACATTCATCCTCCCTGTTCTGTTACTGAGCACAACAGGAAGAAATAATAACTCTCAGTCTCTCCTCCCCCTATCCTCGTTCCCCAATTCTCCATTTTCATTTTTTTCTTTTTTTAATTCAATAATTTTGGGGTTTATTCCTTAATTTGGAGAAGTTACAAAGTATTTTTCCCAGAAGGAAAAAGAGAAAATGAGCAAGGCACTAAAATGTCTACACTTTTTATTTAAAGGTCTGAAGTGTAACCTGACGAAAAGAAATATTTTTGCTTTAGGTGCGAGCATGTGTAGGATTGTAATTTTCTGATTTTTGAATCAGAAAGTTTTAAAGTCTTTGTAATCAAAATTGGCACTAGTTTACAATAAAATAGCACTCAGAAAGACTAGATGTCCAGAATAAACATCAGTAGCACAAGAACTGCAAACGTAAGTGCAACAAGGGAGCCAAGTTTATCTGATTCTCGGCCCAGGGAATCCTACTTCCCGCTAACCAGTGCCACTTTCTCCTACAACTGTGCTTTATACTGCTGCAAGACAGCTGGCACAGAAACTAATCCCTAAAAGTCAATATGCTGCCTTGCCAACTTCTGCTGCTACACATAGATTGAGCAGGGGGGCTGCATAGCTGTGATCCCACCTCACTGTCGGTGCACACACCCCACGCCAGCCAAGGCTCCAGGGGCAACTGAGTCCTCAGAGCCTCCTAAACATGTTCCCCATGCCAGAAATAAAAGAAAAAAAAGAGGTCTGCTGGGTCTGTGGGTGAATTTTGAACTGTGTGTTATTAACAGCAAGAAGACAGAGAGTGAGTAGAGCTGGGGAAGAGTTGGAGCTCAATCATTTGAGGTATTTACCTAGAAGTAGAACAGGAGAAGAAACATTTCTTTCACTGCATCCTGCTTCTCAGTTTCCACTTCCAGGTATTTCTTGTCGTCAGGAGTTGTGTGCTTGATTAACATAAGCTAAAACAATTTGAGCACAGTGTTAAACAGTGTAGCTCTCTGCACTGGGAATATTTGAATCTTCTTCACCCAGACTTGGCTTCCTGGCATATACAAACAAGTGTTGTGTGAACTTCCCTATAAAACCAGAAAAACCTATAGTTTTTCTAAGCTGTTTCTCTGAGCCACTTATTTCCAGAAGAAATTCTGTGTCAGATGCAAAGAAACACGTTTAAGGGCTCCAGATAAGGCAAAAGCATTTTATACCTACTATCAGCATATTGACTGCAAATGCCTTCCAGTTGACACATTCTGTCAAGAAGGATTTTGAGTAGACAGACTAAGCCACGTAACGTGACAGAAAATGGTTGAGAATTTCAGATATTTAAATTAATTATATTTACTTTCTGTTATTTTGAAACCTATAGTTAATTATAGCCACACCATTTCCTCATATAAGTATCAAGTTTAAAGATGACAACCTCAAATTACTACAACTCTGGGTTTCAATTTCTTTCCTTTCTCTTTCTAGTATCAATCCCTGATGTAAAATTTTACCTCTTCTTACTATTAAAAAAGCAATTAAAAATCCAACCATCTTAATGGCTGATGAAACCTTGAAAATATAATGTGATTGACACAAAACTTTCTGACTCCAGTGGTAAAAGTCAACAGTTGTATCTCATTTGTGACTATATAAATCCCAGCTATTCCTTAGTACAACAGCTAAATATTGGTGCAAAGATCTAGATCATCACACTGCTTTTTTGGACAATCATTTAGAAATATCATCCCTTCTCTCACTTGCTTGGCTGTAAATTGATGTTACGAAATGCAAGGCTAGAAAAGAAAAGCAGGGCTAGGATATCTTCTGGAATATCGCCCTTTTTTTCGAATTGGGTTACATCATTTACATGCTTAATCTCTTCCAGGCTGGAAGAAAGAGCTTATAGCTCAGTCTCAAGCCATTAATGTGCTACAGAACTGCAATGCTACTGCTCGTTAGCTCACCAAAACCAAAATCCTCGACTTGGGGGACGTTGTGAGCAGCAGACCAAGGAGGGGGCTGGGAGGAACAAGCTCCCTCATTCCCCAGCCCGGGGGCTGATCACAATGCAGCACTGCAGCAGCCAGCACCAGAGTCCCCACTGCTTCCCACTGTGTTGTGGGCCAGCCAGAAAACACACACTGGCAGGGGACTGCTGCACAGGCCTGGCTCCTCCCTCACTGACACCTCCTCCAGCCCCACAGATGTCTTGAATGATTTAGTGTAGGTAAACCCTTCAGGGAGAGATATTGGTGCAGGCAGAAGATTATTGAACCTGGCCACAGAGCAGCGAGTGGCTCCTGCATAACACACAGGCTGTAGTCAAAGTCTTCCAAGCCTAAGCACATTTATACAAACCCACTCATGAAAAAAAGTTTAAATGGATGTATGCAGCAGCAAAACAGAAGAGACTACTGGACATTCCCCTCTGCCTTCCTGTCTTATCTAGATTACAGACACGTGCTGAACTATTCACTGTCGTCCTTCAAAGACTTTATATGTCTCCACGAGAAAAGCAAAGCTCATACCCTTCCACAGAACTCCTGCCCTATCTCTCTTGAATGATCCCGTTATGACAACCCTACCACTTCTACGCCTCCTTGTATTTACCGTCAGATAGTTTTATCAGCTGACTCCTTGACTTGGTTGAGTGATCCCTGCTTATTTGAGATGCCAAAGCTGCTCCTCTACCACCAATTAAAATGGCTGCCAAGGTTACTTCTGATGCTATCAGCTCCTCATCAGAACCTACAAACGGCCCTATTTAATTTCTTCCAGCGTGACGGAATGATGGCTTCGCTAACGGTGCACTGAGCAGTCAGACCCCCAGCACCAAACACAGACCCATTCACCTCCGCGTGCACAGGGAATTCAGGCACGGCACTTCCAAAAAGCTCATTACCTAGGCTCAGAAGGCAAACACCAGCTCCAAATCCCAGACAACATGCTAATAAAACATGACCTATATTTCAGCAGTTTTCCAAGGGCTCTTAAATCCACCCTCCTGCCCACAGCATTCTGAGAAAGGCTAGTGCACAGGACAAATAAACATCAGCCAGCCCAGGAATCAGTGCTGGATGACTGGTATATTTTCTGTGTTGCTTGCAAAGCAGCAGGCATCTCCCTTTGTTGCTGATGCAGATTGTTTCCAATCTCTCAGCATGTCTCTCTCAGCCACTTGCTCCTGAAACTTAAAAGGAAAACAGTGCACACTTAATTTGAAAAATGCCTTGCAGATTCCACAGCAGAAGGGGTTGAGTAGGTTGGAGGGGGTAAAAGAAACTGTTTCACAATGTTATTGAGGCCATGTGTGACAGGCTAAACAAAACCTCCAGGCAATTCTGTCACAAGTTATTTTCACTTCTTACAATTTGCACAACCAAGTGGGTGGCCATATGTCTATCCCTTCTCCTTCTTTTTCAACAAATGAAATGAGGAGGATTTTAATTTTTTTTAATAGTTTAGTTCATAACAGTTCTGCCTTTATTGTTTTCAGATTGACTATGTGCAACTGAACAAGTTTCCTCGTTAAACACACAAGCAGATGATGATCATGCTGATGAGGCTCCTTGCGCTATGGGGATTCCTCCTACATGTCAGGCTATATTTATCTTTCATTCCTCTAAGAAAAAGGTCATGTAGTGTCTTATGCACATCATGGAACCAGAGTGTAAATGCAGAGCCAAAAGACTAGCCTGTGTCCAAGATATTCAAGGAAAAATAAACAGAATGTGAAAAAAGTTTACAGTAAAATAATAAGCCAGACTCATTCCTCTTTCCTTTTCACACTCGAGCAAAAGTCAAGATTAAGATAAACATAAATAGGGGCTTTTTCTCCCCATATTTGATGTCCTGTAAAGGACAAGGCTAGGGCTGCGTTCACAGTCTGTATAGACAAAAGAGAAAGGTTACCCAGCAAAAGTCCTGGTCTTGATGGCGTATGCATTGATGTGACTGTACTTCAAACACGAGATTTGTGGGAAAGAGTCTCAAGGAAATCTAAAAAAGCTTCACGCCTCCAGTCTATCTCAGAGTTCAATCTGTCAAAATGGGTTTTTCCTTCTGCCTGCTGATTAACATTACTATTTTTTTTCTTTTCCAAGCACACCAAAGGTGGAGAAGCATGGATTTAACTCAACAATCAAGCTCTCCCTGAGAAACAGGAGTGAACCTTCATGATCATCTTCTTTGATTTAAGCTACTCAGCATTTCTGATTGAGCAGTGGACACCACCTTCTCCTCATTCCAAAGCATCTAGCCTACATAGAAAAGCAGTTGTTTGGGAATAAAGCAATAAATTCACGTACATTTTTAATACCTGCTATAATGCACTTCCACCAGTGGAAAGTGAAAAGACATTTCATTCAAACTGTTCAGCATATCTACGAGATATTAAACTGGAGTTCTGGTAAAACAATCATTTATCCTATTCCCCATTTAACTAAAAGCAAGTCAATCTGTACTTTGGGATAGGGACTGAGAATACCATTCTTTAGAAGGGGGTCAATTCATACAACATCGACTTCAGCCCCAGCATATTAGAAAGGTTTTGGATTTAGTGTTGCTCACAGGGACTCTACCTCCTGGAAATTGCTATTCCAGCATGGCAATTGTCTTTACTGAATGGGCAATAAATATATATACATATGTAAGGAAACAAAGAGGGAAGTTGGGCTATTTGCTTCTTTTCTCTACCCTAGTTCTACGTTTTATGCAAACTCCAGCTTCTTTTCATGCTTCTCGATCCCCATCTCTTTTAAGTTATTTGCCAAGGCAATGCCACTCTTATTTTTCCTCCAGAATCTAACTCCCACTCCAACCACCCATCCTACACAGGATTCCTTTGTGTGTCCTAGTCTTGTTCGTTACCTTAACACAATGTCTTCAACTCCCTACGTGCCCTTCATTTAATCATCGTTTCCTAAATGCTAACCCATCCCATCATCATGTCTACCCATAACAGAATTTCCTAAGCCATTCCAAGTCCTTTATAGTTCTTAAAATACTGTGGCCAACCCCCAACTGTGATTTCCCCCACCCCCTCTCCATGCAGATCTTCTTGTCTCCCAACATCAGGATAGTTCCCACTGCCCCAGGTCTGCATTTAGCAAAGCCAACAGTACTTCTACCACTGCTTTCAGCAAGACCCAAATTGAGTCTTTACATTTCAACATAACCAGATGATGTCTACTTAGCATGAAATGTAGTTACTGTCCAAGATTTGCATGTTCCAAGCAATTTCTTAGCATAATAAATTTTAAATCCTTTGGGTTTAAGTGTTTGGAAATCATCTGCTAGAGTGTATAGCAAGTTCACTACATTCTTATTTTCATTATCTGGGTAGAGCTAAGGAATTCCAATTATGAAAGGCTCTACTCTGTAAGCTCATTAAAAGTTAATATCCACCACAACACTGTCTCTCTATTTCATTGGTTCATTGCAATTGCTTAGCAAAGAAAATAGGCACCAGGCTTTTTAAGAGAGAGACACACTTTCTTACATAAAAAGACACAAACTTGTTCCCACTGAAGCACTCAGGTGAAAGTCACAAATTTCCTGACTCTGCCTTCCTTTCCAAACCAATGCAGCATGAGAGAAAGCAACTATTTCCCAAGGCAGATGGATCACAGACAGGTAATATCACATTGAGGATTGTTCCTCAGAGGCAGTCAGCAAGCAGCAGATGATGATCTTGAGGATCTAGGTAACACCATCACCCTCTCAAGAGCGGAATCCTTTAAGCAAGCACATTGCTGATCACTTCCATCCTGCTTTGGTTTGATGAACCAACTCTTCCTGGCCACGAGCAGCAAGAGGATCTAATTTGACTGTTACTATCCTTTTACATTTTATTCAATCATTACATCAGAATAGGCATTTTACTTTTGTTTCATGTTACTCCAGAGGACCTTGGCACAAAGCAAAAT
Source organism: Ifrita kowaldi (assembly GCA_013398055.1). NCBI lineage: Eukaryota > Metazoa > Chordata > Aves > Passeriformes > Cinclosomatidae > Ifrita > Ifrita kowaldi. Next base: position 33,785 of record VZRS01012507.1, read on the forward strand.
GAAGTCAAATGAGAAATAACTAGCTTAAATTTATATACACCAACAAATCATGCTGTATTTCAACAAGTGTAAGAGAGACATGGGACTCTCCTTCCCTCTGAGCAGCTGCATGCATGAAAAAAGCAATGATGCGACATTCATTAATAAAACTTTCTTAGAAATCTCTTCTTATGGACAGACTCAACATCTGCAGGAGATACCCAAAACATACTCATTGTTCCGCACTTCCCTTTTCCCACTCAGATATTATATATACTGAAAATATGTTATTGAGTAGGTATGAACACACCATGCTCCCAAATTTTCCTCTAAGTAAAACACGTATCTATGTATGTTATAAACTGTCAAACACAAAGTAGAAAAGCATGGCACAGATACTGAAGCAAAAGAAATTCATCACATTACATATCTCCTCTGGAGATTGGCAAGGACTTTCATCAGTGATGTAAAGGAATTTCTCATCGTCCCATTTACAGAATCTGAAGCAAGAAGGACTCAACACCTTAAGCGGTGTCCAACATAACACAGAAATTTAAACTGAGCCATTCACAAAGGGCAGCAATTCATCTGGCCAGTTCACACCTCAGATAACTATCTGCAAAATCCAGACCAACATAATACTCCAAGGAGCAGTGAGATAGCCAAAAGATTCTCAGTTAAAGAAAATCAGGAAAGAACATGATGTTCCATAGCCTGGCTAACCTAGATAACATCTCCCAGACATTAGCTTGAAATTAAACAGAAAGAGAGAGCCTGAATTACTTCCAGTGTACAGATATTGCCCAAGTGAAATGTGACAGGTGACCTACAACATAAAAAATGCACTTAACTGTAAAAACTAGAAAGTGAAGCTAAAAATGAGAAAAAGTAAAAGCTGTTCTTGGATATGCAGTAAAAGGCACACTGACAGCATAAATGGGAGAAGGAGCACAAAAGCACCCAGCTGTTCAAAAGCTGTGCTATTAAGGTACAAAGAAATCAACATTTTTTTTTAAAGAAAAAATCCCCCACAACATGAATGAGCTCAATAACACTCAAAACAGTATTATTTATTAGAAAAATCATCTGCTCCAGTGCCTGAAGCAAAAGGTTTGCAGTTTATTCCATCATTCCTCCAAATCCAGGGATTAGTGAGAACTTCTTAAAAAAATTCCTCCCTTGCCTTATGGTCCTTCAGCTTCACCAGGGCCAAAGCTTGCTGCTCACAGTACATGAATCCCTGTGGTGTTACCATCCTCTCTGAGTGAGAAAAGGACTTGAGATGGTGAACAAAGAGATGGGGCAGTTCCCTGATGTCCAAGAAGGATGTTCTCAACTCAGTGGCACAAACTCTGCTTTTGTTCGGACAGGAATTAAGAGGAAAAATGGCAGAAATTCATAATAGGGGTGATGAGCAGAAACACTGGGCTGTGCACACATTCAGTCCAAGCAACATCAACTCTAGGTGTGGTTTAAAATTCACGTTTATGCTTTATTAAAGCCATGCACTGTATTTATGGCTCTCAGTGAATTCTGTATCCAAAAGGGACACATTAGATGATTAAAAATTAGTTGGATTCCTTTCCTTCTCCTGTAGCAGTGCCAGTAGGAGAGGTAACAAAGGCAGTTCGCTGGCCTTCAGACATTGCTCAGAAGTGGGATACATAGATACATACTTGTGCAGTCAAACTGCAGCTATTTAATTCAGGGCCTAAGACATGAAGCTAGGCTTCTTTTAATAAATCATGGACAGGGATGAGCTCCTAACATCAGTATTCCACTCCTCCCTCTTTCTGCTGAGAAAGTCTGGACAACATGGATATCCCTAGTACAGATCCAGGACTCTGGTGTAACAGCCACCCCAAGAACCCACAGTTCCAACCTCCTTTCCTTTACGGCATCATACCAGGAGGAATAAAAAGAAATAAAACCTATCTCATTTATTATTACAGGTGAGAACCCCTCTAAGTACATAGGAAGAGAAGTTGTAATTTGTAACCTTATTCTCCATCTAGAAGTAAAACAGGGGCTGGTGTGAGGCAACAAGGGGAACAGAGAAAATGCTGAAAAGAAACTGAGGAATGTGAAGCCAGATTTTCAAGCATTCCACACCATCATACCACTCAGGGACACTTCACAGCTCGGCAAATCACATGCTGGAACACAGTGGAATATGGAGTAGGGAAATAGGGAACTGCTCAACAAAATAGGTGCTACAGCCTCTTATGCTCAGACTCTTAGCCCAAAGTATCTTCCAACTCCAACTGAATGGCACTGTAAACCAGAAGAGCACAGACCTTTCTGATTTTGGCAAGTTCACAGTTCTCAGACATCAGAATGTCTGTAGCTCCTCTCATCATTATTTTTGCTGTCTTCACTACTAGCCATAAAGTTTACTGCAGTAGCCATCCACGAACCCAGGATCACTACTATATTAATAATACAGAACATGGCTCTCAGAGTGCATTAATAGGGTACCAACAGAAAACCAAAATTACGATCTTCCTCACAGAAAAGGTAACAGACAAAAAAACAACGGTGCGAGAATACTTCTTTTAAGGTGGCTGAAATTAGATAAATTCTTAAAATTAAGTAAATGTCTGAAATTAACTTTAAGTAAATTTAACTGTTGCAAAGTATTCAGAAGACACATACAATACAATACACTAGAGTCCAAAATTTAAAAACTTTACAGTCATGGAAGTATGGGGTAAGGGGTATGTTTATTTGGAAAAATCGGTTCAGCAGAGATCTCTTTGCTACAAATATCTTGAATTTAATTCTTCTGCCTTGACACAACTTCCTGAGAAAATAAAAAAATAAAATAAAAATCCTATAGGAAAAACTTGTGTTGGATGCAATCTACTCACTCAGACCTGACACAAAAGTCTAATTTATTCTCTTGATTTATTGTCTTAAGGAAAATGAATTAATTATTCTTTCACTCACAGGTCTATGGCATTAACCCTTGAGTTAAATCAGAGAAAATTCAATCTCTCATGAGTTCCCACTCAATTTACTTTTCTTGTAGTATTCTGTTTCAGGGACAAGTAATGAGAAAAGTGACATACAAGCTCCTTCACTGTTTTTAATTTGGCATAAATCCATGTATTTCACCAAGAGAAAATTCCACTTCCACCTGTATGAATTTAATACTCTTTCTTCACTGCACTGAAATCAAAGTCAGTGATTCTAACCACTGTTAATTGTGCTGGAATAGAGTCCGAGAGACTTGTGAAGTATTCACATAAAACGTACAGTGATTGTCTCCACTTCAAACGCTAGAATCCATTCGGAAAAAGTCCTAAAGTAGCCCAAATCCTGAGGTTTATTTATTTAAACAAGAAGCTGAATCACGTTTTAACTTGTATTAAAACTGTCTGTAAGGTTTTAGAATGCAATGCATAAGAAAGACTTGGTTTTGATGTAAAGAAGTGCAAAAGAAAGACAATCAAGACAGAGGCGCTTGAGGCTGAAGCTGCTTCTCACATGCTTTAGAACCCGGACAGGAACTCCTATCTTTTTGTCTTAGCAGATGACTCTCTTCCCTATTGTGAGCAAAAGGAATTACCCCCAGTGGCACAGCCAGTGAAAACAAGTGCCTGTGCACTGCAGCTTTGTCAAGGGTCCCTCTCGGGGTCAGAGACCATCCACGTTACACCCGCACAAACAGAGGTCCTTCGGCAATTCTTATATATCTGAGCTATAAAAGTCTCTGTACTCACTCCAGGAGCAAAATCCTCACACACATCCCACTCCATGGTTCTCAAATAAAGATGATGGAAGATGAAAAAGCCAATTTTACTGGTTTAAAGGAAAACTCTTTGTCTCTGTTGCCTCCTATGAACACAAAGCAGATTTTTTTCCTCCTTCAATGAGCATTCAACACTACATAACATTAAAAGCTTTTGCACAGGATGAGCTAGATTTGAAAATCCATGGTTCTGAGAGCTTACCAATATATTCTGTGAGGAAAAAATAATTTTCAGCGGTGAGCATTGCTATGGAGGAAGCAGCAATTTACAGAAAGAACACTTAAAACTGAGGATAAGCATCTCTGTGCCAAACCACTTTGCCTCATGCACCCTTTCTGAAAAGCAGTAGTGATCTACACGTGGGAAAAAAATTTGCATTGTTTGTAAAAAAGATTGTTTGAAAGTATCCCGTTCACATCTGTCAGTGACTGCAGAACTGATACACAGAAAGTGCTCCTACACGGATCTTTTGCAGAAGCAGCACTCTGGAGAACATCTGGAGAAGACATACAGGGATGATATGAAAGTATATTTCATTTACTTTATTTTTTCCAGATGACCCAGTAGCAGAACCTCAGCATGTACCAGTCTGAGAATTTTGGAACAGTTTAGATGGTAACAGATGAGTGAATATTGCTGACAGTAAATGTTGATGGGGTGCACTGCCTTTGGTGCTATGTCTGAAATAGGGAGGGCTTCACACTGTAATAAAAGAAGAATGGGAAACTTAAATAATTAAAGGTACAGAAGAAGCTGACTTAGCTCTGTGTTTTGTGGCAGCCCATTTCTGAACTGTTTGAACAGGCAGATCTAAGGCCATTTTACTGCCATTCTTGAGAGCTTATTATGGCATTCAAACAGCTGCTATCTCTTAGCACAACTTGATTAACCTTAGTTCAGTGACAGTGAGTTTAATGTTAGGGTTACGTCGCTAAAACAGGCTTAGGAGTTCCTCTGGCTTTCCCATACAATTATCTTGGTTTGTTGTTGTGTCTCCAAGCTTCACTTTGCACATTTCTCAATCCTAATCTGTGTCCATTTTACCCACATGGAACCATTTACTCATGGAAGAGTCAGGAGTGCCAAACCAGCCTAACATTGTGTTACACAATTGTACAACCATCAAGGCTGTGAAGTAGTTTACCCAGTTATTCCTAATTTACACAAATAAAAGTTAAAATAGGATTGTGCCAAAGAGGACTGTAAACTCTTATATCGAACAGCAACTTGAAAAGTTAAATAAAACCATCAAATTAAAAAGTCGCCTCACCTGAATTGTTATGGACACAAACACATCTAGACAAATGGGAAAAACATCTACATTGACTATATCTAGATTAATCCCAGAATGCTTACAAACAAACTGGTGAGCAGTATTCCAGTAGCCCAATATCTGTTCTACTCTTGCTCCTCCTTGCAGAGAAATTAAAATAATCTCAATTTAAGAATAAACATTTTTGCTAAAAATGTTAGCATTATGCTGTTCCAGTGGGCAAGTTCCAAAAAAAGAGGATTAAGTACATAAATGAAAATTTAGCACTGCATTTTTAAACTTGAATGCTTGAGGTAAGGCATATAATAAGATATCTAATAGTTACAATTGTTAATATCTGAGTAACTGATGAATTTGGGTCCCAGTTTTTCACACGAAGATGCTGAAAATTTTGTGCATTATACTTGTGTCACTGACAACAAATATAAAAGGAATTCAGAAATATAGTGGAGCTAGAGCAAGGAATATCTGGAGAAGCTCAGAACTTCCTGAAGTCAAGATCATTCCTTCTCCCAGAATTGCCCCTCAACATCAATGATCTCCTGCTAATCTATTAAGAAGGATTCCCACAAACATGCCCCCTGCATGTCAGCAGCCTGTGGGTATATATGGGTCCTGCAGAAAGAAAGGCTGGAGAACCTACTCATTCCTCTCCCACCTGAACACATTTTCTTAGGAGGGTCAACAAAAAATATGTGTTAAACATTACCTGAAAATAAGGCTCCTGGAAATTGGAAGCACCTCATTCATACAAAGAAAATACACTGCTTTAAGCTAGAGCTGTAAAAGCACAAATGCTTCTTTTGCCCTTACATCAGCTTTGCTTCAATTTGGTTCAGGCTTTAGCTCAGCCAGATCAAGGACATGGTGAACAAATGTGTAATTAAGGCCCTAGCTTTATAAACTCCTTACCTCCAGCTCCACATCACCACCCTCAGCTGCACACACCATCAGCCTCCTCCCTGGGATGGGAATGGACCCTCTGAGTTTCACTGAAAAGTGAGACAGAGCACCTTAAACTGACAGGTGATTAAGCTGATAAATTAACACGTTTTACTCTGCACTGAACCAATGAGGAATGTTTGCAGACAAAATTCCAGCGTCTCAAGCGAGAAGGCTGCAAGTCCCAGATGAGGAGCAATAACAAACAGCTGGATAGCATTTTAAAGCTAGATTATCTTCATTCCCCATCTTCATGGTATCACAGAAAAGTTTACATTTGATAAACTAATTAAACACTAAGCTTCAATATATGTTACCTCAGTGGGCTTAGGATTTGGGGTGGGTTTTTTTTCCTTATATAACCTATATTGAGTATAATGGCTGAATGTGATAGTGATCTTGTCTTGTGTGGAAGAAAGAGCAATAAAAAACGGTTTTGGGGGTTTTTTTTAATATTTGAGCAGATTTTTTCACAAGGATAGCCTCCTGAAAGTCTTTTATGGTACTTTCTAATATCTAACACAAATTTTGAAATCCAGGAATAAAAAGAGTATTCATCCAAAACTTAATGACAAGGTACCTTCTGCAGAAAGAACAAACTAATTCTCTACAGAGAAATTACTCACTTCAAAGGCAAAAAATGATCCCAAATGTTTTGTGCAACTAGGAGGAAAGGGGCTTTCAGGAGTCCCCTGCAGCACACCATGTAAAAATAATGGTGGGAGCCACTGCCTGTAAGACATCCTGAGAGCAGAAATCAATCATCTGCAGAGCACACACTTAGATGTTCTCTGGGTTTATTACTCTGACTTTGGCTGGAAGGTTGATAAAGACTCTGGAAACTGCAGACGCAAATCTATTTTTTATTAAAAGTTTTGGCAGCAGGACGGGTGCGTGCTTTACAATAAGCGGAGGGTGGGGGGAACGGAGTGCTGAAAAACCTCCAGTCACAGCACAGGGTTCCAGCACATCTGCTGGAGCAGCGAGGGCTGTGATTTCTGAGAGGCTTGTGGTTAACCTCACGGCACGGAATGAATTATCCCTCAGCCCCGGCCTTCATTAAACCACCCATCCTCCGAAATGTGTCGACGAAGCCGACACACGGCCAGCCACTCATCGGCAAGATGACGGTCCGTCCCCAAGACGCTTTCTTTTTGGCCAGAAGGGAACAGGGCTGCTCATCCCATATAATTCTGAGCTGTTTACATTGTGCGCTGCCCAGAGGTACGAACAACTGTCGTGATTTAATTCAAACAGCCTGAATACACACACACTAATACGGGATGTCATGCAACACGCCTTGCGAGTGCGAACACTGCTCAGACCCTCGCAACTGCAATCGCAAATATAAATCAGATACAAGGACTAAAGATGTGCTCTTTGAAATGGCCTACAATTAAATTTGCAAAACAAAACAGCCTTAACATACCATCTGGTCACCTCTCAATAAATTTCTGCAAGAAAGGCTTAGGGCAGAAGTGATTGGAAGGCTGAAACATTTAGATATAAAAGCTTTTACACCTCCTGTGTGGTTTATCCCTCTTGTGAGGGTCACTCGTGGCATGAGTGATCATTACGTGATTGCTACTATGTGACACTTTAAATAATAGAAAAACAGAGAAAGAGAGAGAGAGAAAATACACACAATTGGAATTTTTGTCGAGCTACATTTGGCAAATAAAAATGGTATGTGATGTTGGGCTACCATTTAAATTAAGGTTTTCCCAGCTAGGATTATTTTAAAGTGTTCATATGGCGAGGTCTGATTTGCTGGAGCACTTAGTTATTATTTGCAACAGGTATGAAGAGGACATGGGCTGAGGTGCTATAAAACACTAAGTTCTGGGAGAAATCAGTGTACAGGCAGCTAATCAGGCTCCTTCAGTCAGACACCTTGGGCACCAGAATCATCATATCTCCTTCCTCCAGAAGAGATCACATCATTATATTTTCTCACAGGGAGAATAGAACAGGAATGGCAACACCGTGCCAATGAGGGAGCTGGAAAACCTCACAAGGAAACTGCTGAAACTGTTCTCAGAGCAACACTTGAATGGTACTAAATAAATAAGGCATGTGAGCTACAAGAAATAAAGCACAAGCTTAGCAACACATTCAGTGAGCACAGACTCTCCTTGGGAGTCTCTTTGGAAACTGAGACAACACTTTAAAATCAAATCCGATAACCCTATCACCAAGAGGCTGGCTGGAGAATCCAGGTAATCACCAGATCCAGAACTATCTCCGTTATGGTTTAACCATTTTTTGAAGTCTCAGTGCTCTTTCTTTTCTCATACAGCATAATGTTACTCTTCTGAAGAAGTCATGCTGTGTTGCTGCTGATTTAAGGAAAATAATTACGATTGTCTGAATGTTGGGGGAACCTTCTTTGAGGGTCACAAAAACAACAAAAAAAATTGGCAGTGGAGAAGAAATTTTAAAAGAAAAAAGGAGAAAAGATAAAATAATTATCTGTGGTAGAAGTCCAACAAGGATCAACAATTTCAGCAAAGAGTGGAATAGTTTGCAAAATGCCTTAAGGCATTTGGTCAAGACCTTTGTACAAGAGGTTGTTTCCCTCATATTGTTGGCAGGGGAGAACTGAAAACATTTGCGGAACTTGAAGATGTATGGTTTGTACAATGAGGGGGTGAGATGGAACACAAAATGTATAATTGCTTATAATAATTTTGTGCCTAGTTCAAAAATTTTTTAAACAGAGCAACAGAAGTTTTGGGCATTTCAGAAGCCAGCTTAAGTAGTATCTTAATTGTTGGTAAGACCAATAAGCTGTTACTTGCTGAGTTTGGAGTGGTGGGTGGTGGTGGGGTTTTTAAGCAGTAGTCACATTTTTTCCCTTTGTTCTTCCCCTGATCCTTAAACAAAACACTCAAAGGCTAAGAGAAAAGCCCTTCAATGTTGTATGCAATGAATGTGTGGCACTAGCACTATAAGGAGCTACTATGAGCTGACAAAATTTAAATCTGAAATCAGTTTATTAAAAAAGGAAGTTCCAAGCAACTTTAAATTCCACATATGCAGCATTCAGGTCATCTATCACAACGAGGAGATGCAGTCCTAGAGTGCAGCTTGGCTGAGCTCTCATTTGAGCTTTCCTCCAGCCTCCTTCCTTATGCCCCCCTACCCAGGTGTTTACAAACATGAGCTTGAATTACTGTAATATAAGTTATGGGCTCAGTTTCTTGACTTTTTTCAGTGTTAAACCAAATGCATTATAGATAATTGAAAAGGTGTTTCAAAGGGACTAAACTTAACACCATTCTGAAGTTCATCTTTTTTTAATTTTGCACAGAAAAAAACCCAAACCACAAACATACATATATAGGTATGTGTGTGTCTATGTATATATTTATTTATTTATATATAGCAGCTCACATTTAAAATATTGTCCTGCATCCCCAATATCACCACTGTCTGTTTGTCATGGCTTTAAATGCCCTTGGTATCACTCCTCCTCTCAGTCAATAAAGGCAACCTATTTCAGTCCTGCATTGGTTCCCAGCTCTGTCTCAAGTTGCCAGAAAGAAGCTGTTTCTCCCTCCAGCTTCACAGATGCTAATCCTCAGTAATCACATCTCCTCTTCCCTTGCTTCACATTTATTACATAAGTCACTGGGGTAAAGGAGAGGCTGGTCAGGAAAAAATGGGGCGGGGTGTTGTATTTAAATAGAGCAGTAATAAACTCAAGAAGTGCACCCAAATGAACCTGAACATCATTATTATTGTAACCCTGACCCTTCCTCTCCCAGCTCTTTCCTGCCCCCACACACACGCACATACGCTTCTCCTCTCATGCACTGACTTCTGTCTGAAATAAGACCTTTGCTCCTAAGAACTGGGCCATTTCTTTCACATAGTCCGTAAAATCCTCAGTTCAAGTGCCATACAAGTAAAGAATAAGTCTGACAACCAGGCAGATACCTGGATAAAATTAGTCTAATTCCCAGTAGGAAGGGATGCTCCTTAACCAATACTTCGGTTAACATGGCCAAAAGCCTTTACTTACTTATTTTGAGATGATCTTTCAAATAGAGACAGAGGTAGAGGAAACAGACTGATGAAGTGTGAATAAAACTGTAATATTGCTCATGCTCATTACATATCCACTTTATAATGTATATATAATACATTATAAATTAAAATTAATAATCTACAATGTGCTAAAGCTCTCAGCTTTCATAAGCCCTATATATCACATAAACAAAAACTTTATTTTAGTTCTCTTAAGACATGTCAAAATCATCCACTCATTTAAAAATAAATAAATAAACAATATGAATAAACAAATATGTTATTGTTGGCAGTCATTTCACAAAAAATGTAAGAAAGTTGGTTCTTCCAATCCAACTGGTTCAAGGTAGTTATAAACTCAGTGAATTAACAAGTCAAATAAATTTTAAAAAATCAAAACCAAAAGTCACTAATTTAAAATTCGTTTTGTATACTATGAAATACATCATCCTTGTGCTGATGTTGTTACTCAGAACACAACTCAGGACCATGCAGGGGTGACTTTGCTACCAATAAATATGCTAATGAACTAAGACACTAAGTCATAGCTCCCCTACAAAAAACAGACATATTTTTACACAGTTTTTCAGTGGGGATTATTTAGTTTGAGCAGAGCTCTGTGCTGATGTACCTGGATCTGGTCCTCTGAGGACTAGTTCAACTCTCTCTGAAACCGCTGCCCTGCACCCAGTAAACCAACTTGCTTTCCTTCCATTTCCTTTAGCATTAATTTTTCCACTTTTTTACTTTTTTCCCCCCTAAGCTACATCACAATGAGGACTTCAGCTTCACAGAGTTTCTTTGGTACAATCTTCTCAAACATTTTCAAAACTATTCTTAGACATTTTACTTTATAGCAGAATTACCTCAAAAGCTGAAGCTTTTCTGTGTTCAGTTGGTACCACTGGGTTTCCTCTCAGCAGGCTGAGAGGGTGAAAGACTGAGACAGAAAACAGCAGCCACAAAAGGATGATCTGGAATTGTCATATTTGTATTTTTGCATTGCATTCAGCAACTGTAAGAGAGGCCCCACTCACCAGAAACAGTGATAAGAGGGATAGAGAAAGTGTGGAGAGGAATATATCACATAAGACTCTCCACTGCACACAGAAATAAATGCTTTGGGCACAAACTACAAAACATTTCTCTGCTGGAGTGAGAGTTTCTTCAGGGAGATCTCACACCAGTTCATCTCACCAAAGACTGACACGACAACCTTCTCCTTTCTGTAGCCTCCATCTCTCACATTTATGGGCATTGATGAGGCATCTGCCAAACGGTGAAGGGTGCATCCAGTCTGGTTGCGTATTATCTGGCATTACTTTTCCTGCTTGCTAAACAGATGCATCAGGGGAAAAGACTACCTGTGCCAGGCTGGAACTCCTTCAGAGGCAGGGGAACATCTTCAAAGGAAAGAGACAACAGCCAACAGCACATGGGTGGTGACTGGGGCACTTCTGCAAGGAGCAGGGAAAAAAATCCAGGCCCTGGGGAAGAGAGAAATTCAAGCTTTTCTTTAACATCTAGAGGGGACTGGTTAGAGTTTATTATAATTCAGATAGCCATGAAAAATTGGTGGACAGAGAGCGAGGAGTGAACAATGCTCCTGCAAGGACAAGCAGGCAGAGAGGATATCTGTTCTCAGCCTTTTTTATCTTTATTTTGCCTTACCACGCAGACCCAAAGTTTTCAATTTCTGTTGTTCTAGCCGTCTAGAACTGAGAGATTCCAAGTCCAGCTGGTAGATATACCTCTGGGGAAAGGCACAAGGACCCTCACATACCCCACTCCCACACGGCAACCTGCAGGAGGCAGGACAATGGTCAGATGTTACGTCCAACCCCATCAGACATGGTAAAGCAAAGAGCGATGAGTGGTTGCCACTGTCAGTAAATTCAGTGACCATAAGTGATCCCAAATAGTTACCATTTTTTGGTATCTAAACTACGATAAATCAATCAATCCCCAATGACTAACTCATATTATGACTCTTAACAAGCATCCAGACAAATAATTGCATTACATTGCTTTGAAGAAAAAAAAAATATATGCCTTACAAAAAGGACAGCAATACAGGGGATGACTGTTGATTTAAAAATCAAACTAGAAATTACCTTCACCCTGAGTTCTCAATTCTGACTTTCAGGTATATCTTTTACCATAAGGATTCATAAAGTTTTCCAAATAATTTGACAACATTTAGAACACCTAACAGTATTTTACGAGACCTCATAAATAGAGGTGGACTAAGTTATGTCTGACCAATGCACATATTGTCCATTTCATGAGAAAAAAATGTTTATCACTTGCACGTGCATTAAAATGTTCAAAACGTGTGTCTTTTCAGGTGATAAATAGCTTCTTTTCAGCACTGACATGACATGTTCTCATTTGTGGAAGGCCAGGACATACATCAGGAGGAGAGCTGTGCTGCAACATCATAATGAATGTCAAGTACAAATACAGGTGGCTACAGCCAATGTACATTCATGGCCTGTAGCTCACTCGTGTAGCAACACTGCACCGTACACCACAAAAGCTGGGCGGTGTCAGCACTGATATCACATCAGAACACAGAGTCAAAACATGGCTACACTTCCAACACGAGATTTCAGGAATCCAGCATCCTGGCACAGACCTTTAGAGTAGACAGGAGCTGGAGAAACTCCAGTTTGAGAGGAGCTATTTCAACTTCTTTTCTATTTAAAGCACAGTGTGCTAAGAAGCCTTACTAAACCCTAGAAATGAATAGTATCCAAATATCCTGCATTTCCAATTACTTATATTCAGTCAGTCCAAACACATGCCACAGCATTAGATTCCATCCAAGAGTCTGGCTCATCATACTTCATTCCCTGGAATACCAGTTTTAGAAGAGGATAATTCTAGGTAAAATGTTAGAAGTCAAAGCCCTTAAAACAAAAACAACAAAAAAAAAACACAAAAAAAAAAGAGGGGGAAAGCAGCAATAATTTTCTCACGTAAACACTTTTGCATGTGTCTTTAATACATAAATCTGGCAATGCATCCTTCCAACTAACAGCCTCTTCTGCTTTGAAATAAAATACTGACAGGTAATCGATATAGCGACAATAGATGTCAATTTGTTCACCGAGATGTAATGATCCTGGATTGGATTGTAAAAGTCTTGTACAGCTTTCTACAGATCTGGATTAGGTGCATGAAGAAAAACAGAAAAGTGGAAGAAAGCATTCACTTAGAGCAGGACTTTCGAAACATGGTGGAGTTACCACAGGTTTGCCTTTTCTGCCCTAGTGACTCTTGGGTGCTTTGCATTTAGAGAAGGCAAGTAAGACAGACCAAAGCAGTCTGCAGTCACCTGATAAAGGCCTTGAGCATTCTGCTAGAGCAATTCTGCATTGCCATGTCCAAGGTGATAACTAACCAGTCCCAGAGCACAGCTCTATCTTCAGGTAAGGTGAGGACTAGTATCACATTCAAGTATTCCCAGCCCAGCCATACACTCAGCTCCTTCTCGTTACAAAATCCTCTCCTCCTCCTCTTAGGCATTGTGGTGATTTTTGCCCGTGTAGCTGTAGCAGCAGAACAAGTGGCAGTGAGACTGCTGAAATTATATCAAAGTACAAGGAAAATAAAACAGTTCCAGGAGTATTTTTACATGGCAGCAGTTCTTTTATCCAGATCACAAAACAGTTCCACAGTTTTGCTTCCACAGCTGAGGAAACTGGGTGCTGCAAAGCAAAGGTAGAGAGCAAATGCACTGAGCTAATTGTGTCACTGAATTTTGTACACAAATCCATAGCCAATTGCAAAGATCAGTGAAACAGGAACACCAACAGGCAGCTAGTAAACTATGGAATTCACCCTGCAGGGTGGGGAGCAGACAGTGACTTTGGAACTACAGTGTCTTTCATAAGATATTGTTTTCCTAATGATTTTTGACATCTTCCTGTTTAGTGCTACCAGACGTTTCAACAATGAGCAAAGAATTAAATTTTATCACCCCCAACATATCCATGGGTGGGCTAATTTTCAACTGATAGCAATAAATAATTTTCATTGTACAGAGCCTTTGTGGGTTCCTTTTCACTGCTGGAGTAGTCATTTGACAAATTAGGAAGTGGAATTGCATAGTGATAGGATAAAGAGTCTTACGGCAGTAGCAGGGAGTCAGAAGAAATTCAGAAGATGGGTGTCAAAACAAATTACTAAAATTAAGCATTTCTTGTCTAGCTTGCCCATATGTATTTATAGTACAGCTGGACTCCAGGTAGCATTCATAGAACTGCCCCTAAAACAGGCTGGACAGGACCCAGGGGACTTACAGGCTGTGTTTGTTGGGAGGCCACAGTTGACTTCAACTGCTCTTGGAGGTTCATTATTCATCTTTGTTCTCTCACGGTTAATATTCTTCCCAAGAAAGGACAGGAACAAGGAATGATGCCTCATATAGTGCAACAGGTCAGATGCTACATCAAGAATCTGCTTGCAATTCCAGAATCTATTTTCATCAGATTTCAACTTAAAAAAAAAAAAATCATTCTACTGTGATTAGGTTCCACTCCAAGTTACAACAGGCTGCAAGGACACAACACCAGCCAAGTGCTTTGAGCTGTAGAAGCCTCCTTCCTAAAGGGAGAAGCTGAAATAAACATGCAGTAGCTTCCCAACGACTTGCTAGGCTACAAATGCTGCAGAGCTATCTCCTTCTCCATGGTGCTAATTGCTCCACATTTAGAAAGAAAAAAAAAAAACAAACAAACAACCGTTATTCTTCAGCTCCCAGAAGGGCACCAAAATATGCAAAGTGCATGTCTACCCCACACACTTGACATACTTTATCTACAAGAAAGATGAAGAGTTAATTGCTTGTGGAAGTTACTGAAACCTACCTACATATTCAGTATCTGAAAACGTGGGCAGATCTCGCACGCACTTTGAGCAGAATAAACTGGAGTGAGAGGCTTTTTTGTAAAGCAAACTTGAACTGACTTCTTGGCTAGCTTGCAATTCACAACCACATCTAGCTGTTGGTAATGTATGTCAGGAGAGTATCACTACTTCTAGCTAAAGATGACCAAAACATTAAATCAAAACTCATACTTCCCCTGGAGATCATATCCATATTCCATCCACTTCCTCCATTTCAGCTCTGCAACGAAATATAACTAAAAATAGAAGACACCAGCCAACAATAGGGAAGATATTTCAATAAGGAAAAGAGATTAATAGAGAAGAGTCATCCCTTGTGAAATAAAATATATTTCATTACACTGATGTTAACATTGAATGCCTCTGCCTTTTACGTGCTGTCAGGCACAGTAAAACTGAGCAGATGTACATGCAAGAATATCAAGTAGTTCTGCCTCAGGCCAGGCCAGCTTGAACCCTTCTGATTTTTTTTTCCTTGGTGTTTTAGCTTTAATACTATTTATGCACTTTCTAGGGGTGAGGCAGGGGGAGAAGGGGAGGATAAAAGAGAAATATTTGTCCCTTTGTCTGTCTGGAGGAGAAGATGGATTTTGGTTTTTGTTTTAATCCAACTCCTCATGCCCTGTGAAATCTTCTCTGTCTCAGAAATACAGCTCCTGCTGAGCTACTAAACCAAGGTGCTGCCTCAAAAGTCACAATCTCCTCATCATTATTCCTTTCTGAATTAAGATTTTTGCTGAAGGATACCCACAAGAGCAATAGAAACAACACACTGGAAACCATAGGTTAGGATATGAAGTCAAGAAGAGGAAAAGAATAATGAATTCAACTTATTTGAATTAATTCAAATTTGATTTAATTGCAAATTCAAAGTCCTCTTTGGCCCGAACTCAAATTGAACCTGTAGTAAAACTCATTGAAAAGAATCTGTAAGTATTTGACAAAATACTCATCACTGTTCATAGAAATCTACTCTGTTTATACCTATATGTATATCTACATATTAGACTGACAAGAAAGCTCAGATTTAACAAAACAAAACAAAACAAAACAAAAAAAACCACAAACAACCACACAAAAACCCAAAACACTGATAACCAGAACTGACTTTGTATTTCAAAGTTTTTGTTTTCCTCTTTCTTGGTCATTGAGATTTCTTTCCAATAACGAGTAAGTGACTGAAATTACAATAGTTCACATTAGTTTTCTGTGCAAGCAGAGCCCTTAGCAAACATAAAAGAACACTGAAAAGAATTCATGGAAGGCCCAAGCCTGGCATAGAATCAAACTGCACTGTGCCATCTGGTAAATAGTTTTTTCCTTTTCTTTACTTCTGCTACAAAAGATGAGTGAGTGAGTGAGAGTGTAGGAATTTGCTGGTTTTTTTCCAGCTTTGGTTTGTGTTTCTGGTGTTTGGTTTGTTGTTGTTTTTTCCCAAAATGTGTGTGAACAAAGAATCCCTTTAGCTGCAGTAGATTACTGTGTTGCTTCTTTACCTCTTTCAGATTTCCCAGTTGTTTTTCTCATTTATCCTTACGGTGTGGACATTGACAGCATTACATATTTGTCACGAAGAGTATCTGACCCAGCCCTGTAACTCTTCTCTTTCACTTGGGACCCTTTGCTGCTCTCTACATCACTCCATCCTTTGGAAGCACAAGAGAGCCAGGGCAAAGTAAGGCTTGTCAGGGTCATCATCAGCCACACAACAATCTTTGTTATGGAAAGATGGAAAAACAGTGCTGGGTATGTGTCAGTTTTAATTTGTATTTTTCATGATATTATATTATAGGATAATTCATAATAGGCTATGAATTTGTGCTTTATCATTTTTAGGATAACTTTCTTAGTTGATATTTTGCCTCACCTATAACTAGTGAGCAGAAGCCAGCTGGAGTTTCCTCCACTCATATCTGTTCTGAGTCATTCCCTTGGTGGATCTTTTACTTGCATAAGATTGGGACTCAACTTTCCACATAATTCTTTGTGGGCAGAATAAAAAATTCCGAGGGAACAAGGACAAGTTTCTCCATAATGTGTTACTAGAGGCCAGCTATGAGTTTGCATCATTTTGTTCCAAATATTTCTAAAAACCGTGTTAAAAATAAAGAGGCATCCTCTTGTATATTGTGTCTTCTAGCACAAGCAGGAGTATTCTACCTTAATGGCCAAAAAATTTAATTCATAGGTATTAAAGTTCCAAAGAGACATTTTTTAAAAATAAGGATATTGACCTCTGTCATTCTGTCCTAATGCAGGTCACCATTCTAATTCCCTCACCAATTTCGGCTCCACATGAAATGCACTCCCAGCCTTAAATTATTGCACAGATACAGCAACCGCTCTTCGGTCAACAAAAATCCACAACGCTTCCTCATGCAGACCAATCCTCCTCTTTACCAAGCGGAATCTGCATAGTGTTTTGCCAGTAAAGCATGCACTTGTGTGGATATCTTCGTTTCAAATACTAATAATGAAAGACAAATATTCATATTTTTGGAAAGGCCACTCTGGCACCACGTACGTCCACTCTATCAAGTCTCTCTGCGCATTGTCAGTGCCTCACGCTGCGCACGGTTTCCATTCCGTTCCCTTCCATACTCTTGGAAGCAATTGAAGTCAAAACATCCTGGAAGAAGAGTTCAGGTTTTGCACCCCTGGTTTCAATTATTTTTAAATCTGACACACAAACACAGCTTTTTAAGATATGTGAGCGGAGTGCCAAATAAGGATCTTTTGATTTTTTTTGAAATACATGTGGTTGAAATCTGAGACCTGCCTGCTGCCAAGCCACAGTATTTGGAATCAAGTACTGGCACAAGAAAATAAGCCATTGTTCAGAGTATAATTTTAAGAGGAACTATCCTGCAAAAAGGAAAATGTAAATTCCCATAGTTTAGCTCATGGTTATAGGACAATCCCATAATTCTGTGTTAAACACTTGAAAGTTGAAATGTAGGTCCTAGCAATATTTATCCAGGCTCTCAGAAATAATCTTTTGATATAAACTATACTAAAGCCATTAAGTTCTTCTACATTATAAAAAGAATCAAAATTATAGGATAGAATAGTCTGTCTCATCAATGATTTTCTCGTGGCGTGCTGACATTGTCTGCTTTTATGTAAAGCTCATTCCGTATTTTTGACTGCAGCAGCAAAAATAGTTACAGCTTCTGAGATAAAAGTACCTTGAGGGTAATACTGTATCGTTAGGTAGGGCTGAGTAACTTCACATCCCTGATTTCAGATGCCAAAAGAGCACATTTTTTAGATGCATAAACACTTAAGTGCTTATTTGCAGGCACTTTGAGGGAGCCAGAGCTTCAGCCACTCTCAGCTTTGACCAAGTAATAAAAAATTTAAAAAGAAAAAAAAGTTCCCTATATTAACAAGGACTCAGAAATTTGTTTTATTACAAGTAGCTCTTCCTAGAATCATGGATGAGCATGAGAGGCATGGACAAATGAGGTATATAGAGATAATCTGTTATTTAGCTTTTGTGAGGGCTAAGGTTGCATGGAAAGCAGAGTTATGTACCATGGATATTCACATACAAAATGAATGAAGTTGAAAGATTAAACTAAGAAGAGAAGACTGACCTCCTGAAGATAAAACTGAGTCATTGATTCTAATCTCGTGTAGTGAAACAAAGGAAAAATGAAAAAAATTAAAACCTTTCCATTCATTAAACAGAATAACATACAGTAGGAGATTTGCTGACAGATGGTTTCTTCTAACGAAAGAACTGATACAGTAAATGATAAAAAGCATTAAACAGCCAATCTAGTAACATCTCCACTAGTCTAGGATTTTAACATTGAATGTGCTCCTTCCAGCTCTTGATGGCAGAGTGACACACCAAGTCACAGTGTTTAAATTGGACTCAGAAAAAGAATTATTAGTCAGTCTTCATGCTCAATACTCAAATTTCAGTTCACCCAGTCAGTCCTCTGTGAACACACTGGCTAGTCCAGTCTTTCCCACCTGTTTGCCACTCAGGTTTCACTATGAAGTCAGAATCCGAGTTAGACCCAGATCTACCTTTGACTAGAAGCATCATTTTCAGGAATCCTTCCTATTTTATTTTTCTTAGAGAAGACTAAAAACATCACTGATTTTTAAGGCGTGTACATCAAGAGAACATGTCTACTCAAACCAAAGAAAGAAACTCCCAAGTATCTCAAGCCTCCCAGAAGATTCTCACAGTTTGGGCACCAAGTCTAAAAGCTTTAGGATACTGATCACTTAATGGATAATGGGAGACTTAATGAGTCATGGAATTACGATGTGCTGTGTGAAGTGTCTGTGTGGCAGCCTGCACAGGCAGAGCAGCCCCTCTGCTCAGGCTGGCCTGTAAAGCATGTGCAAGTACAGAAAAACAGTGCTCAGTATCAGGGCACACCTGCCCCATGGGCTTTTCAGACCAAGCTTGGTGTCTGCTTTAAAGACCTAACTTCCCCCAAGTCTGGGAGGAAGATAAAAGAGGGTTATAAGAGAAAGAGAAAATATGTTTTGAGTTTGTCTTACAGTCAGGACACTGGTTCTGGTGTACACACAGTACATGCTAACTCCAGTGTGATGTCTCCCATGGCTGAGCCTTTGCTGGAGCAGGCTGTCTATTTCTGACCATACTCCGCTTTCTGATGCACAGAAGGAAACTTTATCTTGTATATCAATGCTGCAATTTGTATTGCTTTTTCTCTGAAGCCTGGTTGTTGTCAGTTTAGGGTTTTTTCAACATACTCCTCCCTGTCCGTGGCACAGATTGATTTTACTTTGCTTCACAGTCTGTCTCAAGCCAGTCACATAACTGGAAACTGTTCACATGTTTGTGCTGCCCTTGAGAGGTTTTCCTCAGATTGCTTTGTTTCATAAATAACCGGCTCTTCCTTTTTGTGCTCATCCTTTGTTTGGATTAGCGCTCAGTATGCAATCTGTCGTGTTCAGAGTGATGCAGTGTCAGTATGCACTGACACAGTGTGGACAGAGCCCACCCCAGATCATCACTAGCAAAGTGGAGGGGGATGCGCTGCCCATGCGTGCATGTCCACATCTGCTTCCACCAAAAATGAGTCAATCTCAGGGTGATGCCTGTCATCTGGCTTCTAGGCTTTGTTATGCCAGTACTCTGAAATAAGCTCCACCGAAATGTTTTCTTTTGATGCAACAGAAGCATTAATGCATGATAGATACATTTGGAAATTATTTATCACTCGTTAAACATTCTCTAAATAGAAATTACGCAAAACAGACTACACGAATGGTCTGCAAACTGACTTCCTCTGAGGTACTGAAAAATCTCACAACAATCTCAGAGCGAGCAACACTCGAGAAGCAGTAAATAAAAAGCTACAAAGCTTATGCTGTGTTCAAGCAGAACCTTCAGACATGTATCTGTTCAGAATTTCTTTCATCCAGGCACTCTGCTCACCTTCACTCATTGCCCCTGCTCGGTCTTTTAACAAGAAGCTTTTCTTTCAACACATGGTGCATGGAGCAACCAAATAAAACACACCTGGGAAAGCTGCCAGGGACACCAACATAAGCCACAGGCAGCTGGGCCAGGAGAGTTTGGGAATGAATAGAAAGGTACCGGCACAAACGGCTGATGACTGCTTCCACCATTCTTCAAGCACAGTACTAAAAACCCTAACACCAACCCTGCATCATCTGGAGGCCTTCAGTTACCATCCTCTAATTAGCACCCTCATTACATTTTCTTCAGTGTGTAACATAATATTTCAGGGCAGTCAATAAGCGAAAGGTCTGAAGCTGCTAAGCAGGCATCTGATGCTGCTCAAAATGAAAAGTGATCTCTTCAACAGGTGCAGTTTCTGTACATGTGGCTTTTGTTTATTGACTCCAGTTTATTATTAGAAACATGCAGACTTAGGTCAATTTGGGTTGTCCTCTTCAATTACACAAAATGCCAATCACACTGCAAAAGAAGCACGTGGATCTGTGCTTAATTTGCCCTCACAGAGTCCATCTTGACACAACCTTTCTTCTGCCTGGAAGCAAATATCCCTCTTCTCAGTGTATTGTTAATGAAAAAGATAGAAACTTTATTTAAGAGCTCTAAAATAATTTCACTCTCATAACAACTGCGCTCCACTGTGTAAACAAGGAGAAAGGTTATTCCTAGCAAGATTCCCATGAAAAATCTGGAAATCTGTTTCCATTTCAGGTAGAATCACAGTTGTGTTCACAAACTGGATTTCTGAAGTTAAGTTTATTAGCATCAGTATGATTAAACATGAAACTGAACAAGATTCTGGCTACAAACTCTATGACCACTGGCCAAATACAGTAATATTTTAACACTTTTATAATAGGAAATTAAATTTTAAAAAGTCAGCTGGCAAAAAATCCATTATTCAAGACATAGTAGTATGTGATCAAAAAAAAAAAGGTATTCCTTGTGGTACAGTTTTCTTTACTGAAACTGCTGTACTTTTTTTAGCTACACTTAAACCATCACCAACAAACTCATGGGACACAGCACAATCAAACTGAGACCTGACGTGCTCAATTGTTCCAGTTTGTGCTGCTAATAAATGCATTTACAGAATAATGCTTTCCATCTCTTCACTGAAATGTTTTCCACGTGGTAAGAACGTTCAGGTCGGTGTCTGAACTCGCCTGCTGTAATACAAGGCAAATTTAAAATTAATAAGGTCATTCTGTGGATTAAAAATTCAAGGATGACTTGTCAGTTCTGTTGACAAAGGATTTGTGGTTTCCCACAGAAATACATATCCATTCCTTGCTTGACATGCAGCTAGGTTCCAGTGATATGTACCTCTCCTGGTACTTAATCTGTTCTTTTCCTTTACCCAAGGCCACCTATCCCAGTATAGTTTTGTTAGATTTAATCATTATTACTAGAATCAGGTCAAATATATGTCAATTCAATAAGGGCTGGCTATGTAGCACCGTCTAGTAACACCACATGCTTCCTAACAGCACACAGGGAATACTATCATTCCCACATTATGGACTGGGAAATGGGGACATGGGTGCTACGTGAAACATCCAACATCACCAAGTGTGTTGGTGACAGAGCTGGAAAGAGAATTTGACTCTCAAACATTTAAGTGAGTGGGTAAGGGAAACAGTTTGTCAAGCCTCCCACACACACATAAATGGAGGTTTGCTGTTGATCTATTCTGTTATTTGGCACTGTAAATGCTTGCAAATTTACAGCTACAGCCATAACTTCATTAAGCAAAACATTTCACAAGTATGACAATTTCTTTGTAAGGAAACCTACTCTCCCAGTAACCCAACCCACTGTCCTGACACCAGTGATGTAATCCAGGGCAGAGGCTCCAAGGAGCATCTGGTAAAACGTGATGATTCAGTGGAATTTTGTAAAACAAGAGCTGGAAGGGCGAAATACATCTTTGAAGGAATTCCACTGAAGCTTGAAAAGGAGGGAAGACAGCGCAATGATGCCAACAAGGTTACATTAGGGATTAATCTGGCCTGAGATCAACTTCACCTGCTCCTCCAGCTACTCCACTTAAATCCATGAACTGGCTAGAGAGAACCATTCCTCTTGAATTAGAGCAGGCTCCCCGACTTTAAGGTTTCACTCATCCCTGCTCCTGACAGCTTCATCTCAATTCCCATGACTGTCTGCCTCGAGCATCGCTTTGGCTCCCCTCCCCTTTGCTTCCATTTCCCTCCTGTCTCGTGCAGCTCCAGTTTCGTAGTCGCAGGCCAGAAGCCACCTGCACAAACCTGAGGGGACAGTTGTTCCCTCTTGGTGCTCAGCCTCTCTTCCCATGCAGAGGCTGCATTTATGAGCTCCGTAGCAACCCATCACACCACCTCAGCCCTCCCCAGGGAAGCCCCTACACGGAACTTCACGAGGTCCTCCCAGTGATTTTTTGCTCACATCTCTTCTGGACCTTACTGCAGGGATAAATACTGAAGTTATCTGAAATTCTTTCCACTGAAACATCTCTACAGTTAAAAAAAAAAAAAAAACCTACAACGTGGAATTTACTGAGCATTTTCATAATCTTTGCATTTCTTGGTCAAAAAAATGCTCAGAGTTTTGCAGTGGGCTTCACTGTTGGGGCACAGCTTGGGGGGAGGTTTGGATTGATTTTTTTAGCTCCTAAAAATCATGTTTATGCAACCATAATTAGGTTCCTTTGTGGTTTTGTTTGGGAGTGTTTTGCTTTTCAGTTTGGTTTTGGTGTTTTTTAAGGAAAAACACAAACTTTGTAGGAATTAAGGAGAAGATTCCAACCTAGCTCTAATGAAAGACACAGATTCCTTCTTCACCCCCAGCCTGCAGCCCTCCCCTGCCAGCACTGGGCAGACTGCTTGCTTGGAAGCCAGAAAAGAATCAAAAAAGCCATAAAAACAGTGAGCTAAAGTTTTCCCAGTAAAATCTCCAGATAAAAGAGTACAGAAGTCATTCAATGGAACAGTACAAATCTAGAGTAACTGCTACCCCGGATACTTGACAGAGCATGAGATATGATGTGCTGTTGTTGTTATTGTTTGGGGTTAACATCATTTTTATTTCTTCACTGCGTGATCCAAAAGAGACTGAATGGATATTTGGGAGGGATAATGAGATCAAAAAGTCATGTTAAATTGATATTTTGAGCTTCCAGTTCTAAAATATGCTGTGCTTATGGCTTCAGAGAAAATCCTCAAAATTCCTTCCATTGAGTCTGCAGACAATCTGGAACTATTAATCAAAGAAGAGTTACCTTCCCTTTTCCCTACAAGACTTAAAACAATTAAGTTAAAACAATTATCAAGCCTGGTAAAAAATTGTGCCAATGAAAACTCACTGAACTCTAGTGCTGCTGTATGGGAACGAAATTGTTTTCAAAACCTGGGTTATCTCTTTATTTGAGCAAGTGTCTTCCTGACCTGCCAGTCAACATTAGCCAATCTCACTTCCATGACGCATAGAGAGAAATTAAAAGGAAGACTCCTCCCATTCCTGGGTAGTGTTCCCTAAAACTCATAATTCAGCAGGAGATAAGGAAAGTAGATCTTCTCCTGGAGACCGTGTTTCACAACAGTTCCCAGTCAGGCACAGACACTCGTGCATTTGCACACATGTACTTACATTCCACATGGCAAGTGGCAATTACAGCAATTCCTGGCTTGGAAACTGAGTGGAGAAACATTCAGCCAGTTTTTAGAAGTCTTTAATGCAATTTAGCAGCCACAAACAGACAGAGAGAGGCAGCAACTTACAAGCAGCCTTCTGGAGACCGCAGTTGGGAAGCCCTGCGCCACGAGATCCCATCCAGCGCACACACCCCACAGCTGGGCTCCTCCTCAGAGACCACACCCTCAGTGTGGGAGCAGCACAGACAGGTGAATAAAAACAATACCAACATACTGGAAAGGAAGAGACAGAGACCTCCAGTTGGGCAGAAACATACCAAGATGACTGAAGAAACTCCATGCAAAGAGCAGGCATGTGGATTGTTGTGCTCTGTGTCTACCTGCTGCAGGAACTCCTCTTTCCCCCTTTCTCACCCCAGTGTGCCCCCTGGAATGCATCCAGCAACTTCCCCAAGCTCCCATCTGGATGTTGGGCCAGGAGACAGCATGTGCCTGGCTGCTACCAAGGTGCATTAACAGCCCAGCAAGGATTTGTGTATTTGTATCAAGGGACCAGAAAAAGTACACAGAGAAAAGATAACTACAAAATTCCACAGTAACTTTTGTGCCAGGACAAAATGGTAGCTCCCAGATGGATTTTTTCATCTTTTCCCAAGAACTGGCTTCTGCAACACTAGTAAGATTTTTTTGTCTTTGACCTCCGTCCTGAACTTTACCAAGAATTTTAAAAATTCATTATGAGAAAATTACTACACGAGCAGACACAGCATAACCACACCAACATCACTTCCTAGGAAACGCAGATAAGCCCAAGGAAAGTTCAAAGGAAAAGAAGAATAAAAAGAACAAAAGAAGAAGAACAAGAACAAAACCTCAAAAGAGGTAGAAGTAAAACACTATCAAGAAAGAGAGAGAATATTTATCTGCAATCAGCAATCTCTCAAGAGGCTGCCAAAGGAAGAGGCTTATCCTGTGCTCTACACTGTCGTTATAAGGAAAGCAATTAATTAAAACGGTTTTTCCCCAAGTAAGTTCATGAACAAGAATGCTCTGCAAGAAGATTGATCCTAAAATAAATCATCTATTTGGAATACCACAATTCACATAAATTTAAGGTTCAAGAACCACAAGGAAGTATCCAACTGATCTATATTTACCCCTTGGAAGGAGAAAAATGTGCATGCATGGGGACCAAGAGCCATTCCTGGCATTACTCTCCCAGCTTTTCTCAAAGATACACTGCAGAGAATAGTTTAAAAAAAAAAAAAAAAAAAAAAAAAGCTGTTTGAGAAATAACCTCTGTGGTCAAGTAGAACTAAACTCTCTCCTAGTACAAACTAGGAAACTTCCAGTGAATGGAATTGCCTTCTTCCTTCTTTTTTGCTGGCAGAAGCATGTGCCAGTTGAACTGGCAGAAGCTGAAGCACCCCATCACAGCAAGCAACAGAAAGGATACTATGGTAAGAGTAAAATAATTTTCTTTTAAAAGTATTAAAAGAAAATTTAGTTTTACTCTGGGTTTATGCATATTTAATTTTAAAAAAAAGCAAAAATTTGCAAGTTTTCCACTAAAAATACAAATTTTTCCTTTAGTACATGAGTGACAATGTGTTTCACTACTGCCAGACACACCAAATTACACCTACTCAGTGTCCTGCACTGAAAAGTTTAGATCCACTGGTGCTTATTTTCATAGCTTTATTGCCATTTAGGAGGAGGGTCAGAAAGGCTTTTTGCTGTAAAGCACTGTGCTAGTGACGTGGCCAAACTTCAAACTCTCAGCAAAAATGCTAATTTAGGTATTATCAGTGCAAACTTATGTCCCCTTACTTACTGTCACAGATCAAACCATGAGCTGTATGAAGCAGTTAATTAAGGGAGGCATCACACCTTCATCATGTTGTTATTTGTTGATCTATTCCAGTGAAGGCATGCTTCCTAAAATTGTAGCAGACACTGACAAATACAAAAGTAACTCTTAGGGCACCACTCAAAAACATTTGTTGGTGTTACACAATTTCCATTCTCTTCCTCTCAGCAACCCAGGCCCAAGCTGGCTACCTAGAGGCAAGAAAATAGACATCTGTGAAATGGTTCAAGATTTTGGCTTCTTAGGTTAGAAACACCATGTCTGATGCTGCAGGTACCACCAGTACCAGCAGGAACGACTCCTTTAACACTACTGCTCTTCCAGAGCTCTTACCAGGGCATTACTCATGTTCAAAAACAACCCAGTGGTTTGCCATTCCTCCAAATTGCCTTATTCGTTCCTAATTATTTTGAAGTACTTTGCACTTTCTTTAACATGACATTTTCTGAATTAGGAACATTTCAAACCAGATGCTTGGGTTAAGAACATCTGATATTAAGAACATAGCTATATTTTTTTCCTTCAGCACTAGACTGCTCTCTTATGGGAAGCGAGTTTATATGTATCATCTGGTTGCAGAATGTTCCTTCGGGGCTGGAGCACTGGAAGCATTTAACAATTATTTTTTGGTCCCTGTACCAGAAAACCTCAAGAGAATTCCAGGACTTCGGAACTTGCTGGATGTCAGCAAGAGTTCTCAGAAATATGTAAAACAAAAGCCTATTTCAAAAAAACAATCAAAGATAAGACACCCTAATGAAAATACCTTTATAAAAATCAGTTCTGTAATGTATATTGGTTATCCTGTACTGCCCATAAATGCTTCTGCTTTTAGGACAGACCCTGAGTAGACTATTTTATTGCCCTACAGTATCAAAAATTGCCTTTTTGGTATTAAATGCAAAATTGTTTTCCCTCTATAAAATATTCCAATTATTGGCAGTTATGCTATTTTCTTCACAGAGTAAACAAAGCAGTTGTGACTCATGTTTGTAAACAGTTGCACATGTACTTTCAGAAGGCAGCTGAAAGTTCAGAATCATATCCCTCAAATTTCATAAGCAATGTAAGCAACAAAACTAATTCTGCTAATTAGCCATGAAATGTATCTGCATGCTTGAAGAATAGGGAGATGGAAAAAAGAGACTTCTACATCTCAGAAAACGTAATGTAGTTGGAAATGCCAAGATTATTAGGGAACTAATGGAAGTACCAATAAAAACATTCATAGGCCCCTGTATCATTATGCTAAACTTTAAAATCCAATGTCAAAAGGTCAGTAATTCATATCTTTTTTCCAGTATTGTTGCATTTAACTTAAACCACATTTTCTCACCCGACTGGAAGTAGGGCCAGAGTCCATTCCTATGAGCTGATCACTACAAATCCAGTTTGGAACTCATGCAGAGCACCTAGGTCTGCTGTTTGCAAAATGTGTCAGATCACTCCATAAAAAGAAACAGACTGAAGAGTTCTGGTAACTGCCTGATGCATTAATTTATAAGATTTATGACTTTTATATAAAGGTAGGATTAGCACAATGTATAAAAATTCCAACTGCTGACAGAACTTTTACAAAAGGAAAGAAAAAAACCCTAATGTTTTCAATAAATTGGAAGAAAAACCCTGTAACATTTCCCCCACCCTATGGTGGGTTTTTCTTCCCCCTTGAAATGCTCCATATCTTTCATCACAGCACCTTTACAAGCAAAGGCTGCTCTCTGGTCTATTACATACCTTCACTCTCTTGGGAACACTGTTCCAGAACTAGGACTTGTAACTAATATGGTGCAAGTTCAAAGGAGAAACTGAAAGTCATGTTCTGACTTCCCAGCCCTCCACTTACCTGCTTGTCCTTACTTAGTCCCCAGTTCTCAGCTGTTTGCACTGAGTACAAAATACATTTTAAAGAAAAGCTCGGTAAGGATTCAGCCTGGGATAGTGGAAGGTGTCCTTGTCCATGGCAGGGACTAGATGGTCTTTAAAGTCCCTTCCCAACCCAAACCATTCTGTGATCCTGTGAATGTGTCCTAATGGGGTCTGATATATATGAACACATTACAGGTTTAAGTACAAGCAACCACAGATTCCAAATATAATCTGTCCCATTCTTCTACCTACTACTCTTCCTACTATTTTAAGCAGAACTAGGTTCACATTCTCAGACAAAGCCTCAAGGCAGTCACGTGCTTAAGGACAAGAACATAGTTGCTGGCTTAAGTGAATGCAGATTTCATAATTCTATGTTTCTCATTAATAAGAGATCTCCCAAAGGTTGTACCGCTACACCTTCACTCCAACACGAGCACTAAGATCCACAGCAACTTCTGGTGGCCATCCAAAGGTCATTCAAATGAATTCACAGTGGGGCTGTAATTCACATGATGAAATTTATACCATAAAAGAATCAAACAGATAATGTGAGTGAACGCTGGGCAAAGCATACATTGAAAGTTGAGTGTGAAACAGACTTTCAGTAGAATGGCCATCTCTTCATATTTATTCTCCACAAAGAGACTTATTACCCTGCTGCTATTGTAAGTTCACTAAAAGAGCATTTAATTACACATAGCTTGACTATCAAATTGCGTGTGATTGCAATGACATTGCCCCATTTTGCAGTGCAGCTTATCCACTCAAGAAATAAAAGCTGCAGTGAGCAAAGAAAAATTTTCCAATGCTCCCTACTGCTGTAGCTCAGTTCCAGGGCTACTACAACACTGGCAGTCTTCAGGTAGAAAAATTATTGGCATTTTAAGCACTTTCTCAGTTAGATCTGCCCTGAGCTGATATGGTGTCAAACAGAGGAGTGGCCCTTACCAGTCTGTCAATGTCATGGCATGCTATATTTAAAAAAAAAAACAAAATACAGCTTAAAACAGAAACCCAGAATGAATGCAAAAATTCCCTACTTGCAGAAGAGTCCACAGACACAACTGAGAACTTGTTTGATGAAGGAATTTCACAGATATTTGCAAAATATGAAGGCATGCAAGAGACTTTGGCTTTCGTACAAAAGCCACAAAATACAGTGAATTGGTTGAACATTCATTACCAATTATCTTTGTTCTACTTCACACAGCATAACCAGCACTTTGAATTATGTTAGCAAGAAAACAGATGGCTGCAACGTCCTGGAAAGTTCAACGTACTTGTGATCACCTTCCGCGATAGTTCAAATTTTGATTTCCATCTCAAGGTTGCTCTGTACAGACGAGGACTGAAATCAAGGAAATCCTCATGGCGTGAGTAAGCACAGACTCTTTGCCAACAGCTCAGATGAAGAATGCCTCGTAGCAGGTCACAGAGGTGACCTCTCACCAGTCTGACCAAATCTCAGCAAAGTTAATTGACTCCATTCCCAACTGTTTTCCAGATACTTTAAAGCATACGTGGCTTACACAACCATGTATGAAAATCAGGCAAGGTTCTGGACAACAGCACTGTCTTTAAGCATAGGCAACTGCCTGTGGGTCCAGATTGTTCAGGAAGCCTAGCTCCTACACCAGCTCATCAGTGTTGCTCGGCATCCAAGACTGACAGAATGTTTGCCTTCACTAACAAAACTCATTGGAGACCCACAGCAAGGGCAGCAAGCAGGAATGCAAATAAAACTACTTTCAAACTTCCAGCATCATGTTTCTTTCTAAAAGTGTCTTGAAAGCATTCTTAGAAGAATAATAACCTCTAGTCATTCATTACAACCTCAGAAGTTCAATCTCTAAAACATTTTAAAGTAGAATTGTCTGTATTTCCCCATTTAAAAAAATATGTATATATCACTGTCAGGAAAGCTCTCATTTATGAAAGACAAGATGATCTTTCTAACTTTGAGAGGGTTGCCATGCAGAAATTAGTGAATTACTGCATGACAGACTAGTGAATGAAAAGATTTTTACAGATTTTGAGATACTATGAAATCAGAGTCCTGAAATCATCACCTCTGTCCAAAACCAGCACAACTTTCATGCATGAATAAATTTCTCTGTGGAATAGCCAATACAGTGCTGAAAGCAGCTAGCTTTACATCTTCAGTGAGAAATCTTTGCTGCCTCACTTAGAATCATCCTTCTTCACTCCATAAGATTACAGGTCACCCATCCCATTCCAAATGTACTTACTCTGCTGCCCTAAAAGCTTATTACTGACACTATGCCTGGTTAAAAACATGATAAACCATGACAAAGAGGCCGAGGAAGCAGACAGAAGAAATTCCCTTCTCTTGGCATTACTATTCCTCCAGCAAAAATAAAACAGAGGAATTGGGGTTTTTTAATTATTATTTACAGCAAATTAAAACATGTATTGAACAGCAATCATAGTGAAGGTTGAGTACACTAAGGAAGGCAGATGAAAACACAAAAATCTCATCTGCCATGCAGACAGCCAAGATGAGAAAGATCCTTACAGTTATTAATCTATGTTCTAAGGCAATGATGTTCATAAACTGTGCAAACTAGAATACTTTAGTATGCTCAAGTAAGAATACTTGAGCAGGAGCCACATTCAGAAAAAATCTGGCTGAGAAAGTTATCTGAGGCACTTGTAGGATCTCATAAAATCCTTTTTTTTTAATTAGGAAATTTTACAGGAAATTAAATAAAAATGTATTTTTCTAATAATAAAAAAAAGAAAACCAGAGTCTATAATTCAACATTAATATATGCCTGCTGTCCTTACGTCCTACCGGGTCATGAAAATAAGAGCTGTTCTACTTTCAAAATGTGCTAAGCAGCAATCCATAAAAGTACAATATCTAGATGAAAGACAGACATAAAACCTCTGTGCCACTCATACCAGCCACCCACTCTATTCAGGTATTCTGGCAAAGATGTTGTTGCTGCTGCAGGCCTGTTGCTCCCTCACTTCTCAAGGGGTCCAAGATCCCTTTCCCAAACTCCCACTTGAAGCACAGTGATCCATCATGAGATGTCAGGTAGCCACTCCAAACTGAAGGACAACGCCTTGGGACAGACCACAGACTCCCTGGATAAATATCATGGCTACTCTGGAAATCTCATGTCATCACTTCAGCAGTCCAGCTTAATCTAAACACTTGGCCAGGTACCAAGAGTTGTGTCCCTGGAGCACAAGACACGGTCTGCAGACCTGGAAGAGCAGCAAAGTGATGGACAAGGTGCTGAAGAACGGGAGATTAAATGCCCTGTTACAGAATGCAAGGTTCAACAGAAGAGGGTGTTTGTGAGTAGAATATTGAGGGACAGAGGGGAATTCACATTACAGTAAGGATGAATTCCAGTAATTGATAGGATTTCCTACGGGTTATATAAATACAGGCAACAATCATAAATCTCTCTGCTGAACCCACTCCCACACACTAACAGCTCTTCCCTTACTTCAGCTGTGAAACAGGAAATTGGGAGTTTGAACCTAAGTGGGAATATAGGCAAAAAATCAATTGCAGGGACTCAAAGATGTTTAGAGGATTTCAGCATGAAAGAGTAGACACTACGACCTCAAAAAAGGTTCTTAGACAATGTTCATACACTAAGACAGAAAACAGGACAGCAAATTTAAATCTAGCTAAATTATGGAAGAGTTTCAGTTTGGAAACCACTAACTATCCGATTTGATATTCCAATTTCAGATTAACTTAATACTAAACTGTGTGATTATTGTTGAAACTTGGCAAGTTCCAGCCAACTCATTTTAAATCCCTGTACTTACACTTTGGTAATTGACATGCACTAACAACCCTGTGTTTAAGTCTTAGAAAGTATCTATCCAGTTGCATTGCTCCTGTGTTGTTTCAATGCCATAAAATTACAGCATCACAGACTATTCTAAGTTGAAAGGATCATGAGGATCATCAAAGCTCAGCTCCTGGCCCAAGCATTCAGGTTGTAATTCATTTCTCTCATTTATACTTTACACAAGCCACTACAACACAAAAGATGGTATTTTCCTTTTCACAGAGCTCAGATATGCCCATTTTTTCAGGCTCCCATGAATTACAAGACACCCAGGAAGCCAGGTACTTCCAAGAGCCAGGCGCTGCCGGTGTGGTCCCCAACCCAAGCATGAGCTGTCCACAGTCTCCAGCACCATGAACACCACACTCAGTGCTAGGAAATGTCAACAAGAAGGAAGTACCACCAAAAAAAGCCTTCTCCAAATAAATTCCTCTAATGAATAATGTTGCCTCAACAGTTAAGGATGAATTACCAGATTTGAAGATGACAGCAGGAGGGAATGGAAAAGGCTTGAAAAATACCATTAAACGTACTTAACTTTCTGCACTTGCATCCAAGAGAAATTAACTTTGGGTGCTCACAGCAGAGCTTTGATCAGATGTTGGATTCCCAGGTGTTTTGGTGCTGTATGCTACCCCCTGTCCTCTCCTTTAATCCAGTTGAGATGGGAAAAATCATTTTCCAAGGGGTCAGATACGTGAGCCTGTAAATTACCTCGCAGGTGACACATTGGGCAAAGGTACCACACTGTACTGACCTGCAATTAGCAAGCTAGGTGATAACATACAGATGCTGACACTGCCCTTCTCTTGACTTGGGTTCCTCTGTGAGAAGTTATTTGTTGAGTGGGTTGTGATAGCGTGGAGTAAAACCACACTGCTGAGCAAAGAGAGCCTTCTGATTAATGTCATACAACTGTTACCTCTTCTCCTACACTAGATACCAAAGGGTGATTCCAACCCTGGATTTTCGTAATCAGTACAGTAACTGAGCTTGAAAAGTTTTCTCCTACTACTGACATTATTGGCATGCCAAATAATGTCACTGTAGTTTTTTACTGTGTTCATTCGGCTTAAGGCAACATGTCAACTCATTAAGCAATGAAAATAAAAGCCAAATATATTAAATTTCTTTCAAATACCATCAACAAGATTAATTAGAGCAACGGCTCTGAGATTCTAAAAAGCAATCTGATTATTCCAACACAAACTCCTTAGAACAGGCCACATGACAAATGACTTATCAAGCACGTTTTGCAGGAAGCTGAGAGAAGTTCCTTGCTCCACAGATGCTTTCATTTAGGAACTTAGTTTGAAAGGCACTCAGACATAGCTGCAGCAGGTGCATAAGACTTTGCCTGAGTGGGACCTTAAGAAACAAAACCAGAATGACATAAAAATCTATGGATGTACATAAATAAAGCACACCTGGGTTCTACCAATCAAGCAGCATAATGAAAATGATGAGATTCACTGGACAGCAGAAACATAAAGTCACTTTCCTCATGACAGTTCCCTGACTGCCAAGGAATGAACAGGAAGAGGAAAAAGACATACTTACACTGGAACTCTCCTTTCTAGAGAGTCTAACCATTCCTGAACAAATCAATTTACTTAGTAGCTTGGTTTCTCTCATGTTCAATGTAACAATGACAAAATTTGCCTTTAAAAACAAAATTTCTCCCATACTATCCACACACACAATTTGAGAATTTATTTCCCAGCTAGCAAAGTAAATTCCCCTCATTACCTTCAATTTTATATAAACTTGAGATCAATCATGGCTTATTAATAGTATGTGCTAGGTAGGCAAAAATAAACATATTAAAATAATATAGAATGGAAAACAAGATGAAAGAAAATGTTATTTCATTTTCCTTTGGGTGATTTTTGAAATGAAAATACCTTAACTATTTTACTTCAACAATTTAGTTGCCATGAAAGTATTTCAATGTTATGTTAATGTCTCAAATCCATTATTAGTGTATTCTTTTCACATCAAAAAACCACAGATTTGGGCCTCAGATGATAAAACCACTGCCTGGGACTGTATGTTTGAGCACAAATGATATCCCAGGAATTACTAATTATTAAACTAACCAGAAAACAGGTTGTTGCATTTTTCAGCCTCTGAGTAAGAGCAATATAAATATTCCACTTGCTAACAAGGATTTCAAGTAGCTTTCAAGCAACAACTTTTTAAAAAAATCTAAGTCAATATAATTATTCAAAACTAATAAGACACACCAATTTGATGCAATTTTGCATCAAATACAAAAAAATATGCTGACAGAATGGAAAACTTATACTGTCCCAAGTTTCTCTCTAAAGGAAGCCAACACCCACAATTATGGTTTTGTTGCTTGTTGTAAATCTATGCCAATCTCTTCCTTTTGTATTAAAAAAAAAAAGGACGACTTGAAGTTCATGAGCTGAGCCCAAAAGAAATGGGGCTACCTATAGAATACAGACCTGTATGTGTACTGAAAACAAAGAGTTATATCAGAAGATTCTTAAAAAAAAAATAGAAAAATATTCTTCTGTGTCTCCTCTCCAGAGACTTGCCACAAGCACTTCTGTGAAGGAGAAGGACAATTAGCCAGGAAGTATCAGAAACTGCTGGTAATTGGCTGTTCTCAAGAGCCTCTCAGAAAGGATGCACATTTCACGCGTGTTTGCATTGTGTTTGTTCATCCGTGCAAATGAAATAGGCATTGTGTCCTCCCCTACTGCCATAAAGAAATTTCCATAGCTTGCCTTGCCATAGGTTATAATGCATCACCAGTTTCCACCAAGAAACAGTTGGATCACTTTTCCAATGTGAAACAAGGAAGTTTACAGACCATCACTGGAAGTATCTCAAACAGCTTTTTTCAAAAAATACCAATAATTGCACTGTGACACAATGTTTTTGTTTTAATCAGATGGTTGCCATTCATAAAGACCTTGTGCTTGTTACACTTCAAATATATAACCGCAAAAGGTTTATATATGCTTTCCCTAAAATTCTTCTTTGACTTAAACATAGAAAAGAATGAAAAAGGAGACACCAAGTAGAACAGAAGTGTAGGCTATAAAATTGTAACAGGAGGTTGGATGTATAGACCCATCAATCTATACTAAATGGTGAAACCGTCAAAGAAGACGACTTCATATCAAAGGTCATGCTTTATTTCTGTTCTTAGCTTTTTTTTCCCTCATGCTTTCAATAAAATGCTTCACTTCAGCAAAAAAAAAAGGTGGCTGTTAATGTAACAGCCATATGTTCTGCTGTTAAAGAGGTTAGCCCAGCTTTTGCAGATTCTTGAGTTCAGCTACAGCTTGCTTGCATCTGGTCTTTGTCTAGATTTATTAATAGCATGGCAAGAATTCTAAATTATGCAGCAGCGTCACAGAGATCATGCAGCATACATTCACTCCAAGCTAAAGTACAATATTGAGTTTAAACTTTTTAATGGGCTTCTTTAAAACAAAACTGGACAATGCACCAGAAAATACATTTGAGAACAATCCTGCTTTGAAAGGCTGATGAATTAGGTGATCAAGCCAGTATTTTCTAGTTATATTTTCCAAGGTCCATTTCATTCTCTGTTATCTCATTGTTCCAGTTCAGCATCCAGGCACTACTCAGAGGCTATATCTGATAGACCCAACAACCCAGACATTTGATGTGCTGCTCCTGGTGGATCCAAAAGCCACTTTGGGAATGTCTAGCATCTCCCCCTCTCTGTCCTTCCCAACCCCGCACCTGCAGGGCTCAGGCAGGGTTGAGTTGCAGGGCGTGCAGAAACACCACACAGCCCACACACAGGTGCTGCTGAGACAGGAAGATTTCCAGCCCCTTTTTCTTTTTTCTCCAGAGCTTATGAGCATGGGAGGTGGCATTTAACTTCCTCACCCTTAGGAGATTTTCTGCAGTGACAGATGAATGAAGGCTGGCAGCCCTGTCCATGATGTGTAGCATGGCTCAGGGATGTCTCAGGCACAGTGGCATGATGGCTCTCACACTCCCTCCATACACGGACTCCTACCTCAGGAGGAGACTCTCCTCTTCCTCCAAAGATCCCATGTCATGTTTAAAGTTCTGTTCCACACACAGAAGGACTTAATAGCTATGTCCCCTCAGCCTGCTGGAAGGCAGCCCCTTTCCAAGCTTGAAAGAAGCAGAGGTGGCTTATATGTAAAGGCTCACATTTTTCTTTTCATCATGTCTGGTGCTTCAGCCAAGATGCCTGGAAAGTATTTAAACCACAAGGGAAGAGGTGAGAGTTGTCAGGATCAGGAACCTAGATGCTGCACAGCTACAGGAATACACAGGCAGACACAGCCTTCCAGTAACCTTCCAGCAGGGAACTGGATTGCGTGGTGGAGGGATCCAGGAGCCACCAGGTAATCCCTTCAGACCTAGTATTATTATTAAGAGCATGCATGGGAGCTTGTGTGGTGGCACCTACCTCTGACATCTTTTCTGGGGCTGGATGAGAACATTATTAAAAACGTTGCCCCAGTAATCTCCACAACTACACCTACAAACTCCCCATAAGAAAATAAAAAAAAATTAGAACCTTTTAATGTCTCCTAGGTTTTTTGTTACAGTGCCATTATGGAAAATACATGAAAAAGCAACTCAGAGAGTGCCAGATATCATATATCTGTTTTTCTCCATGTGCATTATACATAGCTCTCGCATATAGGTAAAAATAAAGATTAAACAGTCTGGATTTCACATTGCTTGAATCTGAGATGAGAGAAAAAGCCATCATTTTCTAAAGTTCGGGGGGGGAATGCTTTTATGGGAGAAGGAAGTAGTACAGCCTTCCTTCCAGCTGCAGGGCAGGAATGTGACAAGTGTGGGATGGAGGAGCAATGGTGCAGGGCCAAATACCAGAGAAAATAATGTACCAGAAAACCAAGTGAATTGGCAGGCAGTCTAGTTCTCTTCTGTGAAACACCTAGAACAGTTTCATGCCAATATTCTGTGTTCATCCTGATATATTTCTTCTATACGTCGTTCTCGAAGAAGTTTCAGTTGGAAAATACCAAGGTAGCCATGAAAAGCCAGCCAAATGCTCTTTTGCTTTTCCCCTGTCATTCCCAGTGGTAACAGCTACCCTATTTTCATTCTTGGTTATTGCCTCGGACTTGATGGAACTGTGGTAGGTACAAATGTAATGAATTGACACCGTCAGTTGCCAGTCTAGAGAACAAGTCTGTAATTAGTGTCACAGATCGCTGGAACCAAATGGGACTTGTTCTTTAGTTCAGACACGAGATGCACACAATAAGGGGGATGAGGCATAAGTGACAAGCCAAACTGATGGAAAGGCAAAGAGTTTGTCTGATCTGATTGGAGGTTCTCTGTGGTTCTGGGAGAATTTTGTCCTCTCTATTTACAGAGATCCACGACTTGTAGTTCCAACAACAAAAGCAAACTGTGGCTGCATATTTTGCTTTAAAAGCAGAGATCATCAAAATTAAGCAACTTTAGGCAAAACAAAAGCAAATTTTGACAAATCATAAAAGGAAAGGGGCTTTTTTTCCCCCCTAAAAATGTGTCCTAAAAATATCCTAAAACTTCATTAATGTCAGTAAGTTAAGATGTAATCCTGTAGACATGTTTATATAGACTTTCAAAGTAAAACACACAAGAAGAATGTTCGTGCTTCAACAGCTTGAGAATTTAAATAAAAAACAAGGATGGTATCTTGATGCAAAGCTAATGTGGAGTAAACAGGAATGACTTCTTAATCTCACACGCCTCACTCAAAGAAGACAAGATGGAAAGCTAAAGACATGTTGAAGGATGGGTACCATGGCAAAGCCATCTCCAAGCAGAGACCCATTCCCTGCTCCTTTGTTCTATAAGGAAGAGACAGACAGGTCCCCCATTTCAAGTGCCATAATCTCCTAAAAGAGGAAGAAGTTTGGCATCCCAGAAATCACAGATAAACCAGCCCTGGGATTCTTCCAGGGGGAAGGTTTCAGTGCACAAGCAGAGGGCACTATAACTGGAGCCAGATATAGCTCAGTTAAAGAAAAGGACACATGTATGCAGCATTCACCAAAAATGTTACTGTGCCTCTGTCTGATAGGTGGTGTGGGACAGCACCACGAAAATTCTGTAAATGAAGCCTAAAGTTACTTTTCAATAGCAGTATTCTCTCAAGTTTCCTATAAAAAAGAGCACAGACCTATGTAAAACAAATATATGCATAATTAAATCCACCTCCATTGACAGTAAATTCCTTCTGCCTATAGCTAATGAAAGCTGCTGTAAGAAGACTGTAAAAAAAATTTTAAAAATCAGTGACTGACCACAGATGCAACAAGTGTGCAGATTTTCAGGAATTCTCTCAGACACCACACATTTAACTACTGAAATTTAAATCTGGCATTCTCCATGTGAGCACAGGAACAGGCTTACAGCCCCAATTCCTAGAAACCATTAAATCTGCAGAATTCAGGAATGCATTTTAAATTATATAACCCCCATTAATATTACTGAAAAGCAGCCTTGAACTACCATGGATCCACTCTCCAGCAACAACCAAAAAACCATGAATTAAGAGGAGAACACTGCATAGCAGCTATATATTTTCTCACTGACTGATCTTTTGTATTTCTGTGACAATTTTTCCCCCCCTTCTCTGTCTTCTTTCCTACAGTCAACTTTCGCTGTCATGGAGCTTTCCAATGGTGCTTTTCAGGATGATTTCCCACAGTTATTCCCAGATCCCATGTCAATGGCAAATCAATTCACATAGAACAGGGTACTTCCGTGCAGCATATTAATAGCAATCGTTAGGGAGCTTTGTCTGTTCTCGTTCCCTCTGATGTTTAACAACATCCTGTCTTTCCCTAGGCTTAGAGAGGTAAGAAATAGCAACAACCCTTTTCTATCATCCTTGACTCAGAGTGGTTTTGGCACGCTGGTTTCTTGCCCCTGACTGAACATAAAACTTTGCTACACCTATTTTAAGGGTCTTGACTGAGAAAGAAAAGGACACCTGTCTTGTTGCAGAATCCAGAAAGTTGTGGCTAAGCTTCTCTAGAGAAGGCTTAGCTGCTAACTCAGCAGGGACTGACATCATCTGCCTCTGCTGGGATATTGTACCCCTCGGCCCTACCCTCAGACTATCAGCAGCTGAACAGCTTTCAGTCTCGAGTGAAAGAACAGCCCAATCCCAACATTGCTTTGTAGCTTAAATGGCTGTACAGCCAGAAAATAATTGCCCAGGTCTATCTTCCTCTTGCACAAAGCTGGCATTTTGCTTTTCATCTTTCTGGCTACTTGAAATCCCTTCTCTGCTAAGATACGGTAGGAGGGAGTTGGGCAGCGGGTCCCGGGGGTTTGAACCACTGTCTCTCTTAGTCACAGTATAATGCCTTTCCTCTTTTGACATAGCCCCTTGGCTTCAGCTTCTTTCTCCTTCTCCAATTTCATGCCAAAATCTCGTGTGTGTGTATATATATATATATAGTATTATATTCACTTAACAACATTTTCTTCCTTGGCTCTTTTCCACAAGCAGCCGAGTGAAAGCTGGGCTTACTGGCAGCATTTTTCAGAGGCAAGCAGCACCACTGCCACTTCAGTGTCTCAGGGCTTCATTCACACTGGAGTCAATTGTGCTGTAAGCATCCTTGTGATGTCTCCATTACAGGTGAACAAACAAAGGCACCAAAGTCACAGAGGGTAAGAGTTTTAAGAGGGAATTAGATGCCAAAACTACCCAAGATTTCAATACTTGCTGCTCCTTTAATAAATTTACACCAACAACATATAGAGCAAAAGTGGAAGTTAAACCATAAGCCTGGTTTTTCCCTGGTGAGACAACACCCCCCTTCCCTTGCTTGGAGAGCAATATAAATCCAGGAAATACACAAAACCATCAGTCACATTAGAAGGCAGTGACTTGCAGAGCAAGATGTGTATTAAACCACATTTTAGCACTTGACTGAGATGCTTTCTTCTCAGAGACACCAGTGACAGAAAGGTCTCTGAACCACCAATTTCCTACACTCGAAAACACCAGACAGAATTCTGCCCCTTTCAGCTAAAAAATACTGCAAATGTATGGTAAAAATACACCAGTGCGACCAAATACAAGTAAGTGAACTGTCAACAGCTCTAACATACCAAAAAACTTCTTCAGAAGACTTCTGCTGTTAACTAACAGCTAAACATTGCATTTATCTCCAACTCTTACTCTTTACTAAACTGATATATATCCAGGCTGCTCGATTGAGCTGACTGATGACACCTACAATATTTATTCCTAAGCACAAAATTGCAAACATACTTGAGAATCATAATTCTAAGAGGTTTTATTTGATCTGGCCTCCATAGCACTACTCTAACGTTTTTCCACCCCAGGATTCTGAGCCCTCACACCTAGTGCTTAAATATTTTGTCCCTGAATCTCTAAATGCCGGCATATCTATACAGGGTGGTTGGGCACTGGCACAGGCTCCACAGAGAAGTGGTCACCAAGCCTGACAGAGTTCAAGGAGCATTTGGACAACACTCTCAGGGACATGGTGTGACACTTGGGATGTCCTCTCCAGAGCCAGGAACCAGACTCAGTGATGATGATGATGGGTCCCTTCCCACTGAGCATATTCTATGAATCTGTTATTCTGTATGCTTCTGATGCCAAGCAAATGCAGAAGAGCCTGCTCATTTAATGGCTACACGAGCAAAACTCTGCACATTTTTGCAGAGTGAAGCTACTGCAATTTGGTTCAGTGCAACTGTTGATTCTAAGCACTGGGGGGAAAGAGTCTTTTTAAGAAAAAGCTGATGGCAAAGACCACCAATTGACATTCACTTTACAAAACAGAGCTTCTGCAATTTACTGTGCCTGGATTTGCTTTACAAAGCTACCTAGAAAGGGCAACATAAGTACTATCACCACTTACACAAACAAAAGGAATATGAAACACACACACTAAAGGAAGAAAAAAACAAGCAAAAATAAATAACTGCCAGATGAGGTCACTTCACAGCAAAGACTGAAGGCATGCAAAGATACAACTTAGCAGACCAAAGTCAATGGAGACACAGATGAAAAAAAGCCTAGATCAAAATAAAAAAGGGTCACACTTGAAACAGGGCTGCAGGAAGTTTTAGTATTATTCTCTTTGCTCAAAATACCTCAAGCAAATATCCAGACGCAACAATTTTCAGTCCTGCTCTCCATCTTTTCCCATGGAAAAGTTGATGAAGGTAAGTTATTCATTTTGGAACAAATGTTTATGAGCAACACACTTTAAACATCCGTAAGAATACCTGTGTTCTGAAATACCATTCTGTTTTTCTCCACCATCCGCATTTTTCATATTTTAAAAATCTGCAGTAATGTTTTTTATACCAATGTGGGTATAGAATGCAAGATGTCAGGGCACCCATGGGGCAGAATGTCTGAAACTGGGAGCAGAGTAAGACAGGGTTAAATTAAGTAGGTCTGCCCGAGGCAAAGTAACTCGTGCCTATGTTCTTCTTACCATTATTGCAGTTCTACAAACCCCTGTACTGGTGAAGTACAACGAGTTTAGCAGACAGCTCAGGAGACCTTTTTCAGGTTGATTTTGATCTGTTTAGACTGTTTGTATAAAGGCTGTTCTCGTTCGATTGGTTTATTTTCTCTGCCTCAAAAGCTTTCTTTGAAAGCATTATTCTAGTTCTGTAGCAATTCCCAGGCTTTTGAACCAGAGAAAGCAACATATGCTGTTTGAAATATTCAGACCTAACAGGTATCGCATTTTCTACCTGTAAACAATCATTTAGCCATCTCTTCTGTCAAACACCCCTCTGAGATCAGCAGAGTTATTCTCACCTTGTATCAGTGCAGCTTCATAGATAAAATACAGCAAGCATCCCCCACTTCAGGGGAAAAACAAAAAAAAAGCAAAAAAACAACACCAAACCACTGAGATTTCTACTATAGGTATTTGTAAAAAACCTCTCCATCTCAGTAAGAAGCTCTGCTGGCAGTCTTGAGTCACGAGTACTAAAAAGAAGAAAACTATCACGTTAAGGATATTAGACATTTACTTGTATTAAAGTATTTTGTTGGTGGGAATTTCAGAAGCCTGATGTCAATATACCTTATGTGTTTATGCTACTATTTCATCTCTGGGAGAGTTTATTATCGAGGATAAATGTTTGTAGGACAGAGCTTTTTCCAAAATAACAGATTACAGTTCTTCTGGCTGTTTACACTGCAAGGTCAGGACCGAACTGTCTGTTTGGGAAAGAGACATTCTAACCACGACTATGCTCCTGAAGTACCTACATTTTTTGGCAGTCCATTCATATCTGGGGAGGTAATCCCCAGCAACTCGGTAATTCAGATACCTTCTCCACCCAATACACTGAAAAATATCCTGGTGAACAACAACAACAACAAAAAAATTCAAACCCAAATGAGTCAGCGACATAAACAAACACAGCAAAAGACAGAAATGAATCATGAGAAAGGGCAGACATGCCAATAACATCAGACTACAGATACATTAAAAAATCTAACACTGAAGACCTCAACTTGTCCTATGACTAGGGTCATAGAGTTCAGTCTAGACAATCTCACGCGACTCACACAAAGCCTAGCCTAAACCTAAGGGTTTGTACAGAAAAATCTCTCTGTGATGACTATAATCTTCTCATTTCTTGTTTGAATTTATTTATGGACAAAATAATTTCTTTTCTTATAGGAAAAAAATATTTTAAGCTTCAATACCAAGAATTCATTATTGCTTTCAGCCATTGCTTGCCACAGCAAACAAGCCAAGCTCTAGTCAAAAGAAATCTGACTTTCCATTTCCCCTGTTTTGTTCTTCTTTCATGTTTTAAGTCCCTCCAAGCTTTTTTTTTTTTTTTAATTGTCCAAGACTGATTGCAGGAAAAGCTCTAACAACCAATTTCCCCCTAATCTTGCACTTCCTTTCCCAAAGCCCAACATTTGCTGATTTATTATCTGTCATTCCAAATAATCTATTTTATAGACAGTGTTCTAGATCTTGTGTTTCTCATGAAAAACAGATTAAAAGTTTTCCACAGCTCTCCAAAAGAAGCTAGAAAGGCTTCCTTTCTGCTCAAAATCAACATTTGAAGGGAGGTGGAAGAGTATAGCAGTGCTTACGGTTGAGAGCAGAGTAATACTTGGGTATTCGTTTTGATTTTCTATAGGGCAGACACTGAAGTTGTAACTGTTGAGTTACATGAATTTGTAAGATTTATGAAAAATTCTGTCAATCTGGACCTGAGAGTTCATTTCCCTGATATTTCCTCGTCATCCTGGGTGAAACATGGCCAGCTCTCACCTCTCTGAGCTCAGCATTTTGCCTCCATCTCCACCATGACAGCAACCTTCTAGGAAATTCTTTGCCGGTTCCCTTCTCATTAAGCTACG
Organism: Ifrita kowaldi; assembly: GCA_013398055.1. Taxonomy (NCBI): domain Eukaryota; kingdom Metazoa; phylum Chordata; class Aves; order Passeriformes; family Cinclosomatidae; genus Ifrita; species Ifrita kowaldi. The sequence goes on from VZRS01012507.1 coordinate 76,785, forward strand.
GTAAGTTCCTTAACAGAAAGTGAAGCAATATTTCCATGTGTTCATTTTTAATTGTACTTCAGCCAATCTGTATCCCATGGGCTCTTCATACTTATTCTATTGGTCTTCCTGATGCTGCTGTACTTAAACGGCTAAACAGTAGTTTACAACTGCTTCTATTTTCCTTCTCAGTATATGAAACAGGTTAGTTTCTGGTAATTCCTTCCCTTGCAGAAGGTCATAGAATTTGAAGAATTTTCTGGGTCTTTAATACACCAGCCAACAGTTTTATACCATACCATTAGTAAATCTACCCAGGACCCAAGATTTCGCTTTTCTAACATCATTAATCCCTTTGACAACTTCTTGTAGAGTCTTGAATTACTATTCCCAATACCTTTATTGAAATTTTTAGTCACTAATGCTAGTATTGTGCTCTTCCCTGAAAGTTTGTGTCCCTCATCTCTTGAATCACTTGAGAAGACTTTAAGAAGTCTCTTTCAATTACACTAATCACTCGCCTGCTTCAGCAAATTCTTACATACAAATCAAACTGAGTCACTCAGGAATGACTTAGACCCAAGTCATCTTCCATGATCAGCTTTTCATGCTGTCCTTTGCCCAAAATAATCAACTATAACGTTTCACTCAGTGATTACCTATTGAAGGAATGTCTAAAATTTGGCCTTGAAATCAGTACTGTATTGTTTTGTGGAGATGCAGAAACCTGGAGGACAGCAACCTCTCTTGATTAAATGCAAGTATGAGACATGCTTTTTTCTCCTCAAAATTCTTTCACTACTGCTCAGTAGGCATCCAGAGGTCAGGCTGGAAATGCTGATGCTTTAAGGCCAGCATACTTTTGATTTCATCCATAGAAGAGCAGAAACTGGAAAGCTATATGAAATGTATACTTTTCATGTTTAAATGCTGCAGTGCGTTTCTCAAAATATTTAAACAAGTAGGGAAATAAATCTCTGAAGTGGAAAGCTAATAAACATTCACATATGCATTTTGCTCATCTCTGAATGTGGTGGTAATTTAGTTATTCCCTTATTTATGCAGTGGGACAAAGATCAGGAAAGATCATCAGTGAAAACTATTTGGCTGCCTGTTAATTTTCTTTACTCCTGGTTGTTTAACATTTATTTTTAAATTTATAACAAATTGATCTTTTCTGTTTGGTAGGAAAGTAGGGTGACAGATTGTGGGAAGGAAAATGTGAGTTGTATGGAAAGAGAGTAAGATCAAGAAAAGGAGAGTGACTAATCCAACAAAACTGTTAATAGCAAGTGGAGAGCAGAGAACAAAAAATGGCCTCTCCTAGTCCACCCCACCATGTCACAAAAGTGATGTCCTGCATAGAGCTTAATCCCAATAAAATATTACAACAGCAGCAATTCTCCCCACCACAGGAGAGAAAGTCAATTTAGAACAAATAGAACACTGTACAACATTCACAGAATCCGAATGAAACATTGAATATTAATCTAGAAGGAGAAAATTAGCTACCTGCTTCCAGAGCAAAAGGTACTCTACCCACCGTTCGTCATCACTGACACTCAAAAAGAAGACATTCAACCTCTGCTGAAAAATAACTACAACAGACCTTATGCATCTCAAAGAGCCATTACAATGAAATAAGAACAAGAATATGGGGTGATCTTTTGAGAAAATTATTTAAATCGTTTCAGTCAATACATGCCTGACCATCACCAATTTTTTCTCCATTTCATGCCAGGGAAGATTTGAAATGCCACAGTTTTGAAGCAACAGTTCCTCTCAGACTCAAAAAACAATGCAGCATCTCTTTATCCCTTTCCTTTTTACCCAATCCTCTAAACTTCCTGCTACCCTTAACTCCTTCAAAGACTGGAGAAGTTGAAATCTTAGTGAAATGCAGCATGCCAGTAAAATTACACCGGGTCAGTGAAATCACACCTGTAAACAACCAGTGGAGTGATTATAGCTAAAAAGGACAGAGAAGGAATAAACCTATAAACACACAAGTCTGGCTCTATTTAAATAGAGAAAAAAACAAAAAAAACAACTATGACGGAGCACATTCAAAACAGACAAGTTGAAAGATTTCATCAAATATAGCATGGGTCTACTAGAAACAGACAGTATAAGACAGATGTCTCTGAAGAAATCTAATAAATCCTCCAAATAATGAGAGCACCTCACAGGACAAGTTCAAAGCTGAGAAACACGGAAGATTGTAGAAATATAAAAGTATATGAAGAAATGGTTAAAATGGGTATGTCACTTCAATGTACTGCTAAATAATCTTGATTTTAATGAAATTTGGAAATTAAATTTCTCAAGGTTAGAGATATTGATTTTGTATTTATCATCAATTATAGCTGGTTTGAAACCTAGAACTTGATGACTGAAAACTGGAAAGAATTCTCATTTGGTAGGCCAGTCTGAAAGATAAAAAGCAGGCCAGTACAAGAACCTGATACTACAGTGTTAGAAATGGGTTGAACATAACTGGTACCAAACTCTTTCAGGGAAAATATTTTTTAAGAAAAATGTTCAGTAGCCTGGGATTGGATAGAATATCCAGTAACCTTCTGGAGACGGAGGAAGAAATGACCTGGATGCAATTAGGGCAGACATAGACAAGGTAAAAGGATGGTTTGAGATCCTGGAGTTCTGTTGAAGTTTGGTTTCCTCATCAGCATCTTACAGTTTCTTATCAGCCTTTAAAATATCATAAAGCCAGACATTCAAGAGCTTGAAGGCCAGGATGGGAAGCTGGTCCTGCATGATACCCAACTATTTCTGGAAAGCTGCTGAGTTCACCTCATGCAAGGATGGGTGTCTGCACCACTTCCATCTTAGCACACAAGACATTTTACTATATTAGGATGGATGGGCAGAAAAAAGAATATGCTTACCAAGCAAACAAACTGGAGTACTTTCTTCCCCTGCAACTGAATTTTAGATAGATAGATAGATAGATAAATAGATAGATAGATAGATAACTGACTTCTAAATGCATTTTTCCTCACTTGAAGTTTTTGACTTCTTGCCTGCATTTTACTGCTCAGGGCTTAAAAATGACTGGCATGGTTTTTAGATTAGATACCCAGTACCTATCCATGCTAAATCCTGGCCTGATTTAAACTCCAGGTAACTCTAAGCGAAAAAATACGGAAGCCCTTCAAAATTCCTCCAAACATACCTTGCTACATGTTAGAAGGCCCCTGCCCCAAAACCCAAAGCAAGCTATACCATAACTGTGAAAATGTTTGCCTGGCACGCCCTCAGAACACATTACACCAGTTTCTGGTTTTCTCCCATTAGCCTACTTCCTTCAGAGAATATTTGCTCCCACCCATTGAACACCACTGCCTGATAGCACATTTTCTACTGCACTGTCCCACAACTTTCCTTTGATCTGAAAAGAGATGAAGAGAAACGCTTGCTACTAAAAGATTTCACCTTGAGTAAAATCGTATGTTTCCCCTTGTTGCTCATATCCATACATATATTAAATCTGGGTCCCATAAGTTTTCATTATTCAGGCATTTAATCATACGGAAAATGTGGTAATTTAATTAAAACAAGCAACATAGGTTACATATCCCAAGGGATAAAGACTGAGGAAAAATGATCTAATTCATTGAGTTTCCATTTCAAAAATGTATTAATATTAGAGCAGGAGACCACAGTAAGAAAAAGAAATTTAAAAAAAAAGAAAAGAAAAAATATATATATAAAAATATAAAAGAAAAAAACATGCTGTTCATTTGCAAAGCAGTAATCCAACACTAAGGCAATTTCAACTTAGGAAGCCAAAACTTGAACTGCTCTGTCTCATGTCTGCAGCGGGTGTTTGTCAGAACTTTACACGAGCAGCAATCGCTTGCTGTACCGCAGCAAAGCCTGGATTTATTCTTTCACGTGGAACAGGGAAGACATAAAGTGTTATTAGGTTAGACATCACTACTAAAGATGGCACTTGTCACACGTTCATGAAAGGTTTTCAGTCTTCCTTGCTACAAAGCGCAGTGTTTAATTCTTCCCAAAACTTATGTCATGTACCTGGCACTCGGCTTCAAAATGATTTATCAGCCCACTATTGGGAGGAGAGAGTACAGGGGGGAGGCAGATTCATACACACAGATGTTTGCCATTCTCTCTAAAGTCCAGGATACACTGACTAAGCCAACCTTTTGTTTTTACGTATTATTAAATAGTTGCTTTTCTCTGACGGAAAAGTCCTTCGCTTCCCCTCCCTCTCACAAATCCCTCAAGCCACAACCCTAATTCCAAAACCTTTATAGAATTTGTCCAAAATACTCCTCAGGCAGACTTCCATCAGCTATCAGCATCCTAGAAGGCCTCAGAGGTGCATGTGAAGAGGGACTGCTATGTTTTTCTATGTAATAAAAGTAGTTACTACATGCAGTGTTGATACATACTTACAGCATCTATGTAGCCATTTTCTCTCCTGTAATTCTGACTTTTTTACTTAAATGGACTCAATCCTCCATTTCCTCTCTTTCCAAAACTCCAACAGAAATTAGCAAAAGATACAGGCCTGCATTTTTCTATACATGATAGGAAAAAACCCACAAAAGCATAGGCACGCTACTCATCTGGCCTACGTCTGCATAATTTCAGTGACATTCCCATAGTTTGTATGTGCTGTTGTAAAATACATCAACATATTATACACAAAAATACTCAACTTCCCACACATTTTCTATAAACATTAAGCAATATTCTTTCCTAGTTTTAAATGCCCCTTCAATACTTTTCATCCCTTCTTTTCCAGCCTGTTCACATTTTCCAATTTCTTTGGCTCATGCAGAGCAATTGAGGAAAATAGCAAACATTAAAAACAATAAAGATGTCACAACAAGTTCTGCATTTTTAAAAAAGCATTGCAGTATATTCCTTGCCACAATGCTGCCAGTCTTTTCATAGCTTCAGCTCATCTGTTAGCACAAGTATGCATATCTCAATTTGATGAGAAAATACAAATAATCCAACTCTACCTTGGAGCAAAGATGGACACGCTGAGTCCCAGGAACCTGGCCAGAGTCCTGTAACAGCCCCCACAGAAGCTCAAAATATCTGAGTGGCCACAGGATCAAAGAGTTAGATCTGGTAATCAAAGTGTGCACACCTGGAGCCTGTCAGGTAACTGAGTTCTAAGGGACTCCTTCAGCTTCAATCTTACCAGAATAAGGAAGAGGGGGTACATTTCTAAAATATATTTGTATTTCACACTTTCCTTTTAACACGCTGCATATCCTCTGCATGAGCTATTTTGTGCTGTGGGTTTAGGATCTTTCACAACAACAAAATCAAATAATGAAAACAGATAATGAAAAATTAACATAAACAACAAAAAAANCTTACCAGAATAAGGAAGAGGGGGTACATTTCTAAAATATATTTGTATTTCACACTTTCCTTTTAACACGCTGCATATCCTCTGCATGAGCTATTTTGTGCTGTGGGTTTAGGATCTTTCACAACAACAAAATCAAATAATGAAAACAGATAATGAAAAATTAACATAAACAACCACCTAATACAGAAAAAAATCTAAAAGCATTTTTCTCCCTTATTCCTTGGGCAGGGGGTGGGGGGGATGGAGCTTAGCAGCTTTTATTATTCATTACTCATTATTGTGGGAAAGGCTAAACCAAAACATCACATTTAATTCAGTTTAAGTGAGAAAGCTTTGTAGAAATACGCCACTTGCAGAAGAATCCCTGACTCCAGCCCTCACGCACTGCCCTCTGCATTCACCACTGAGAGAACCCAGCTGAGGCTGCAGGATAACAGGCTGCAGGCAGCCTATAACTACACAAGTTTGTTTTTTCAGAGCATTTATGTGTTTTGCCTACCAGTAATCTTTAATTTGACACAATATGAATTATTTTAGTAAGCATCCAATCCATCAAGATTCGAAACTTCCATCAGCTGGTCACAACAGTGGAGTTCACCTGACCTGGCAGCCGTGGCTTGGAGGAGCATTACATGGTATAAATGACCATGTAACACAGGCTAACACCCATTTACACTGAGAGACTGGTGTAGAATTTTGCCAAGTTTAAATTATTTAAGATATCCCTCTGCCTATTTTGATTTGTTATTACTTCTGGTCTAGGGGAATTTTTTCCCCCTCCAAGTCTTCGGAATTTATGCAGTGGGAAGTCCTACCCTTTTTATACACTCATTATATTGCAAAGTTCCCAACCAAGTGATCATCATCATCAGAGAGCTGTTATTTGTCCCTAACAACTTGTACAATCAGTTGGGCGTGATTTGCTTTAGAAGTATGCTAAGCCTGTTGTGCGTTCATCTGGAACGATTTTTGAGATAAAAAAGCACTGATAAATTCTCACTTTTTTTCATCGAGAACACAACGTGTTTTGCCCAAGGCAAACTGCTACTCAGTAGTCAGCCAGAGGAATGCCACACACTGTAAAAGTTTGAAGTGTTAAGTCCTGAAAACTGCATATGCTCCAGAGTGTGAAGATACAGTGAAGGATGTAAATAATACCACAAACACCACCTCATTGGACTCATCCCATTGCCCAGACATTATCAAACACTGCTAAGCCTTTCTGCCAACAGGTTTGGGGTTTTATCTGCTAAACTGTACATATCACAATTATTATCTAAATAAAATCCAACCATTTCAGAGTCTGACAGTGATTTACACGCCAAGTTCAAAATATTTTAAGTGGGGCAAGTAACGAAACTTAACAATTTTTCAGGGACACAAGAAAGTATTTTCTTAGCACTTGAGAGGACTTAGGATGTCAGCTACTCAGAATTTTAATTGTTAAATTACTAAATACAGAACAAGGAGATTACACTCTCTTGTACCTTTCAGACAACATTACAGTCTGTCTTCTCCAAGGACTAGGGAAGTAGAAGAGGAATTTTTCATTCTCCAGTGCTGGCAGAGTCAAAGCTGCCTGGAGTATGCTCCTCCTTTCACAGCTGAGCAAAAAAAGAGAGAAAATAAACAAAGAAGAAGGGTAACACGGCATAATGCAGGAGCAGAGACTGATCACAAGGTTATGAAAACATGAAAGTTGTGATGCAGAAATCAACCATCCAACACTTCAGAATATTGATGAAAGACCTGCATTTTCATGGACATACATCAAGTGTACAGTACAAGATCTTTATAGAAAAAATATCTCATATTGTGGCATAAAATGACCAAAAGAAAAAGAAATTTGTAGTCAGAAGTCCCCTCTTCCCTTCTCTCTCTTGCACACGTGTGTCTTTAAAGTTCTGATTCTCTTCCTTTACCAAAAAAACTCATCAATGTCTTCCAGTCCCAAGAGTGTCTTGAGCATTGTTATTAGAAGAACTTTTTAAAAGTCATGTCTTTTGTATGGAAATTTTCTTCCTAGAAGGGGTGTGATTTTTGTTTTGTTTTGTTTTGTTTAGCATCACACTGTTTTGCAATGGATTGAAAAAAGCACTGCAAAATTACAGGTTGTAACAGAATTACCGTGTGCCTTCATGTAACTGATGGAGCCTTAAGATGCAATTCAAATTATTCTTAAGACAAAATTTAATATAAAATCTGAAAAAAACCTTTGCCTCAGAACATTAGCCTTAAATGAAAATTTCCATTTTCAAATTGAACTGTTTTCAAAACTCTTCATCACTGAAGAATTTTAGCTGGAGCCCAGCAGGCTTCTTGGGATGTGATTTAATTTCAGAGTATCAGTGCCAATTCAGGTATTATGCATCCACCTTCAGCTGACTTTGCCTGTTTACCTTCCCTTTTTTACTGCAATGAAGAGCATTCAACCCTTTGCAAAGCGCCTCCTCACTGAAAGCTTTTTTAGAAAAGAGAATCCGGGCGTAAGGTGAAATTCTGAAAAACAAGGACTCTAAAGGGGTGGCAAGAGAGTTACCTTCAGATCCTCCAACAAGAGCATTTCAAAGGTGAATGGTGGAATTAGTAAGGGGCCACTGGGTACCAAATTGTAACCTGCAACTTTGAAAATCAGTCCTGAAGGGATCAGCTTACAATGCTTGAAGGGAAGAACATCACTACCCCTCTTGTTTATACTTCACTCACATTCTCCAGGCATTTTAGACCCCCACAGAGGTTTCCTCTTACTGACTCACATCCAGAGGTGGATCACGTGAACAAACTCAGCTATTACTGAGCTCTGACATGAAATGAAGAGTATTCTCCTTACTAAACCCACAATATGTATCCTTTAATATAGAACATTCCACCTTCAGCTGTTTACACATAGCTCTAACGCCGGGGAAAGAATGTGCGGGTTAAATATAGCACTAAGTGAATTTCCAGTGAAGCGCACTTTCTTTGCTGGAACGTCAGAAATCTGAGAGAAATAAAGACAAAATAGCAATGACATGAAAGGTCCATTCTGAATAGCAACAAAATTTTCCTCTCAGTGTTGCTTTAGACAAGAATCCCGCATCATCTTGTTGGGGACAGGTAGGAATCATTCCCAAAGGAGAAATAACAGTACTTGCTAGTCTCCAAGAAGGTTTTAGCCCTGCTGTGACATCCTCAGGGTGGTTTTCTCTGCCCTCCTTGGCAGGCAAAGGAGCTCATGTTCTTCAAAAGGCACACAACATGCCTGGTTCAGAGACTCAAGTACTACAAGAGCTCCTGGAATAACTTCCCTGAACAGAGCAGAAGACCATGGTCTGCATAAAGGAGAGCTTAAAATGCAATCAGACTAAGCAAAATGAGAAACAATAAAGATAATAAACTACCAGCATAATTCATCATCCTGTATTACCTAAGGTTGCTGAGAGAAAACATAACCCAACTGCACAGAAGAGAAAAATTGTCATCCAAAGTCTGTGCTGATCTACATCTTCAACTGGCCTGTCAGCCACAGGGGATTATGTGGGGTGGGGATCATCGTAAAACCTGGCTGTCTCTGCCCACATGTTTTTTCATGAGTTGGCTTCCTCTCATCTGGAACACTCGGGATGCTGTCTGGAAAGCAAAGGCAGCTACATTTCACTTGTCAAGGCAGGAGCCATAAAGAGGAATGAATAGCAGTCAAGCACGCAAAGGCCCTAGGTACAAAGTCCCTCATCACCTTTATTTTAGCCCAATCCACTGCACAGCTATATCATCTGGACAAAAACTGTGAGAATTCAGCAGTGCAAACTACGTTTTTTTTTTAATGTCTTTATGATGGCAAATTATTTCCACAAAAGTTAACTCTCCCTACAGAAAGCAACAGACTTCAGAGGGGCCTTGGAGACTGGGAAGAATACGTCATTTTCCTGCCTGTGAATCTCACAATTTTATAAAGACATTATATGGACTGACTGACATATTCAGCTCTTCATAAGCACCTGGAATTTAACAAATCAGATTAAAACAGACAAGCTCCTTGTCTTCTTCATGTATTCAGTCACAGTACCCAAAATCTGCAAAATTATCTCCATATACTAATAAATTTTTTCAAATACTATCGTAATAAAGTCACATGGTTCAAGTAAATAATAATAGATTACTTTTACAAAATAGACTTCGGTTGCCTAAAAGATTTTGTGGTTACAGTTTTCTTTGCTTCTCCCAAAGTACAGCAAGGTAAATCCCCTTGTTTCCAAGTCCAGTGAATTATTTAGCAATAATTATGTAAGTCAAATACCAATTCAGCAATGACCACCACACTTGATAAGAAAGTAATTTATAAATATGAGACTTTTGGTTTTTTCTGAGCTTCAAGGAGTTGTCTTTTTTACTGCAAAAACTATGCTGAATAGGTGAGCTCTTAAACAAATAAGAAAAGGAAACCTAGCACAAACCCAGATGCAAAGGGCTCTCTCTTCATTTATCCTTTTTTCCTTGTCCCAAGTATGGCATCATTGTACAAATACCTCATGATCAAGAGAGAATTCTTTTTTTAATTATATTTTTAATTTTTTTTTAAAGGAAAGTAATGTTTGCAGAAACATATGTAGAAGCTTTCCCAGCAAGGTCTGCTGCAAGTTAAATCACATCTGGTGTTTTGGTAACTCATTTCCGGCTGGCATTTACTACAACACAGCTTAGACAAACAGGTAAGAATTAAAAAATTGATCCTTTATAATAAAGTGGAAGAAAAGACAGTAAAGGTGTCTATTTCATTTCCCTGTGATGATTCACATTCCGTCTGCTGCCCTACTCTTATACTGACTTGTAAGGGGCATGGCTTCTTCTATTGCACAGTACAGATTTTATATTTTATGCTTGCTGCAGCAGTTGCCTCTGCCAGTTCTTGTGGAACCATACATTTGATAGCATCCAACTGCCTTCCTAGGTCCTTGGTGCTTTCAATACCAACTCTGACGCCACTTTCTCCTCCAAAGCCCGTTTACTCAAGCTAGTAACTAATTATGTAAAGCAAGTGACTTCATGCCTTTAGTATTGTTCATCCCAAATCTGTGGAGCAAGACAATGAAAGACAAATCACTCCCACAAGGGTTAACTCTCCCTACAGAAAGCAACAGACTTCAGAAAGAGTCTTTAACAAGAGTCTTTTAAAACCTATTCAAGTGACTTCTAATTTTTGGTGTCCGTGACACACTTGAAAAACACTCAAAGATGCTCCTGAAATCCAGGAGGAGAAAGCAAGCATTCTGAAAAACCAGACTGTTAGTGCATGGCGAGGTATCAAGACAAGCTGGGATTTGCCAAGATGGAAACTTTAAAAAAAAAAACCTCTCACTGTGTGTGAGTCTACCAAAGACCAATAGCAAGGTGAGAACATTTCCTGGAGACACAGATATCCTATGCACTCTCTTACTTACAGTACTGAAGGCCTAGAAAAAAATAAATAATTTTCACAGTGAAGGGGAAAAAAAAGAATAAATATTTTTGTAATGCAATTTTATATTAGCTTTTTCAGAGATGTGTTTATTCTAGTTATGGTCGACCTATTTAGGTTTTCAAATAAAAGAAAAAAAACAGAGAAAGGCAAGGTGGATAAGGGAGATCTGCCTACTATGATGATTTAGAAACTGCACATACAGCGAGTGTTCTTCCAGGAGAAAAATTTTCCATTTAGCCTCCGAATGCTGCATTCCTCCTACTGTTCATTATCTTTCTATGAGGAGCTATACAAGTTTTGACTCCAGATTTCTGCAAAATAGATTTGTATGCCTCTCTAGAGTATGGTACAAAGCCCAAAGCACCTTCGTTTTTCAACAGAGGAGGGAAAAAAATGACAATTGCTTGCAAGCAGTTTAACACTTCATTTTCTCTTGCACATCTGAAACAGATCACACTTTTGTTTCAGAGGCATAAACACACTTGTGCTGGTGCTCTTCTATTAGACGAGGCTGCACCTGGAATATGTTTGACAACCTCCTGTGCTTGGAATACTCCTGTGTTCATTTACAGAGGAATCAAAAAGGTCAGTATGAAATTATAACGTGCGCATGCACACGCCCACATGCATGGCCTCCACAACGTATGAGATAGAGTTTAAATAATAATTTCCATAATAAATTCAATATGTGTTTGTAATAATGAAGATACTTACCATGAAATCAAACTTTCAGGGGCTAAAGGAAATGGTTTATGGCTACTGGAACTTTCTTTTGATGTTATAAGTTGCTAAATTTAACACTTTCTTTTATCTGACTATTCCAAAGAAGACAGAAAGTTGGAATAACCCATACAGCAAATCAAACCATCCTCCTGATATGAGTCACTATTTTATGGATGATGCATAAAGAGTTTCACATTTACTGTTGTTGGGTCTTGAATCTTTTTATCCTTCCTTGCTTTCTGAAGCTGACCTCTTTCCATAGTTACTTGCACATAAAAAATCATTGCGGATGTCAAGTTACAAAAAACCTGCAGTAAAAAAAGACATTTGTTTGCATATATCATTCAAAACCATACCCTCTGAGAAGGTTTTATTCTATCAAGTCTGTCCAACACAGACTCTGAAGAAAACAGCAGAAAATAATTCCCTGATACACAGTGCTTACTCTCTTGTGAATGAAGAGTCATTATATCTATTCTGCCCAGGGTTGCAGCAATTGTCCGTATTAGGATACTCTAATGAAGCCTGTCATTAGCATGCTGAGCCACTTCAGTAGCTTAGCACTTCTCTTTGTTTTCATTTTGTAATTTGGCATGTAATTTGCATTTCTATGAACTTCCAGGAGCTAAGCCTGCTGGGCTAGCAAGCCTCTGCTCCCGGGGAAACTCCAGGGTATGCTTCAGCTCACACTGTCACCTTTCTAATACTTGAAACATTTCAGTTATTCACATTTATTTCATGCAAGCAAAATGTTTATCTTTGAATTTTAGTAGTTAACTGGTTTTCAAGACCAGTTTAGCAGTCTCTGATAAAACACAATACTGGCTGACCAAAGCCCTTCTTTCTGAATTCCTACAGAACATTCACCTATCTCTCAATTCAGCCCATGGACGTGATGTTCTCATTCAGGCCAAACAGACGCCAACATTTTGATCACTTCTGGAACTCACCTAAAGGAATTGCACCTACATCCTGTGGTCTGTGTGTGGCCAAATTTGTCCTCTCCTGGCTAGACAGAGCATTTTGTTCCAATGGCTGCATTTTATACCTAGGCATTATTGTCTCTGTCAGAAACTTTAGTACCTGTCCCTCCAATAAGATAAAAAATCCAAGCTATTTAATTTAAAACTACTGTTTTCCTACAGAAGAATACAAAATCACAACTCAGATCTTTTTTCTGATTTTAAATAAAAGCCTCTCCTTTAAAAAGAATTAGACAACCAATCAGTTCAGAACAGACCTAAAAATGACAAAGTTTATTGCACAGCTTACTGCAGACGACAGCCCAACCTTTAACCTGTCATCCAGTCAGCACGGCTGTGGAAGGGGAGAAAATTTTAAGGAACATCAAGACCAGACAATGCCACTGATATACTGAGATGCAACCACTTTTCTTCTGAAATCATCTGAAGGACAGCTTCAAGTTTATGTGGATTTGTACAATTATAACTTCATCTAAGAGTCAGTCCTGTTAGTCTAAGTAGAAACAACGTCCAAACATATCCTGTGAACTGCCAGCTGGGCTTGTTTAACTTGTATTTTATTAAAAGATGCTGAACACACTGAAATGACACTTGAAGGACGCTGTGCCTTTGATTCTGGATTTAAAACCCAGTAAGTGCAATCTAAGAATATGTTAAAGCAAACATGTTTATGAACTAGTTGAAAATACAGGCTAAAGATGTGCCTATGAGACAGTGTATGAAACCCTGCACATGTTGACTGAGGATTAGCACAGATGATGGAGAGAAGATGGCATATGGGGAAATTAAAGCAACTTTAATTTCAAACAGATGTCTGGAAGGTCTCTCCCTATGCCTTTATTACAAAAAAAAAAAAAAGGACCATGAGAGCAACCAGCACAACACTCAGGTAAAAACAATGGGGCCATTCAAAACAAACAGTAATAAAAGATGGAAAAGAGTATGAAAAGTTAATGAGTTTTATAGGGGGCATGCCTGTTTATTGGGGATGGCACATGTATGAGTAGAAATACCACAACTACATATACATATCTGGACACAGAAACCTTATGTGTTATTCTGAAAGTGGTTCAAAACAACCACAAAAAGAATAGCAACATTGCCAGTAGTGAAAGGCTGGCATGCCATAAATAGAGAAACAACTCAGAAAGCTCCATATTCAGCTCTTTCCATATATTTGAAAATTGACTGAAATTTTCATGTTGGTTGGAATGTCATCTACTCTGTGCTAGGACAAATTACCAGGACAGACTCAGAAAGTAGTCAGTCATGACATACAAATCAGTTCTTGGGCAAAGTACTTTGGCTTTCATAGATCCTGTAAAAGTCATTAAGAAATCTTACACTCAGATGGTTTACACACCATATCCTTGAAAACTCCATTTATCAAAACTGCTTTTACTCCTCTGTTGGAAAGGTACCACATTGAAAAGCTAGAGGACACGCACATGTATGCACAAAAACAAATCATATCCGCAAAATTCTTGCAAGTTCACATGGAAAATTGTATAACTCTGTAACAACATTAATTTTATTATGCACCTTTGACCAGCATTTTGTTTGCCCACTAATTCAGCTTTTGGGATTACTTTTAACTTTCCAGCTACTGAAGTAACATTGAACTGCAGCCATTTGGTGCTTACATCAGATTCTGAAATGATTCTTCAGTCTCTCTTTACTTTTGGAGTTTCCATTTGGATAGCAGCTGTCTATGACCCAGAGAGGAAAAGTTGTCCTAGCCAGCATTATTCCATGTCAAGGTTATGTTTTATATTTAATTATTATTTGTATGACTGTCTTTCTAAAAGCCAGGTTAGTGTCTCATTTGGCTGGATACTACATCAGTATCTTTTTAACAAGTTTATGAAGCAGAAGTAATTTCAGGTGAAGGAAAAATTCTGGAGGCCCTTCAGGGAGGGCAGATCCCAGCCACAGTACAGGGAGCTCTGGATCTTCCCAGAGGATGGCCTTTCAACTGCAGGAATACATTTCTGAATGGCTACAGCAGTGAGAGCATGCCATGCAGTCCAAACCATTTAAACCATAAACACCATTTATTTTAAACTAATTTTTCAGCAAATATCTGTTCAGGAATCTTAAAAACCTGAAGAGTATCCTCATAATTGCAAGTAACTGCCATGCCAAAACGTTAAGCAGAATTTATTTTACGCCACAGAATAAAGTACAGGAGGACCCACCACGAATAATCTCCTTTAGGACCAGAATACAGACCAGAAGGGCAGCTGAATTGCTATTTGGACGCTTTCAGACAAAAAGTGATTAACAAGAAGAAAAACAGTAACACAGAAAAACAATCCAAGCTTAAAACTGCATGACTTTATCCTTCTCAAAACCTCCTAGAACTGAATATTGCAGGGAACATTCAAGTTCAAATCTGTACTAAAATTTCAGAATCCAGCTTGATTCTATTTGATATATATCACCTTTACTCCACCCAAAATGCTTTTCAAAAACATAGGCAACTATACAAGCAACTTTACCATCTAAATTAAATACAAGCAGTTACACTGAAATACAGTGAGGGCAAGAAAAGGACAAGAAAAGCTGACAATTAAAGCAGTGTAAGGAAAGTTTCCCATTCCGGAAAAATACAGACAACACAGGCTCACAGCTCTTTTGATCTTTAAACCACTATTTAAAAGGAAATGCTGAATTACAAGTGCATTAAATGTCTGAGTCTCTAATTTCACATGGAAAGAAGTAGTCTGTAAGAAAAGTCAAGATATTAATCAAAGTAGCTTAGAAGTTTTGAGGGAAGAACTACAGACTGAAATGGAACCATGGATTGTTATCATTTACTGAACTTACAAATTAAAAAACCTATTTGTTCTAACTGGGAATTGATTTGTACCAGAGCTGTCACACATGCCAAATTGTTCTCTATATACACATTAGGTATAAATTGGGGGTTACCAGTGAGAACAACACACCACAAAAGAAGCTACCACCTAGATTTCCACTTCCACGCTGAGCTTGTAAGTCTGGTGTGGCAAAACCAAGTTTTTGCTCGCGAACGATCGAGTTTTATCTAGATATTTTTAAGTGCAATTCTACAATGCAAATTACCCAGAGTCACGGCTAGCAGTGGAACAAGAAATGCTCTTTGAGACAGTGCAAAGCACTGCAGGTATTCTACTGACTTATGTCAGAACTGACAGAAGCAGGCATTTTGACTATTCCAACGTTTAATGCTGGCAAAAGGATAGATCATAGCCTGCCATAAGTCTGGCCCAAAAAAGCATAAAGTATTGCACACAAGGAGTCCTACCTCCTCCCCATCCCTCGAGACAAAACATTATACATGTTGCAAGGAAAAAAGAGAGAAGGAAAAAAGCAAAGCAGCATCACAGGGTTGTTACATTCCTTCTTAGGTAGCCAGAGGCTTGGATGGATCCTGAATTTCACCCATCCCAAACACAAGCAGCAATATGCCACTACATGTTAAACCATAGGAACTTATTCCTTGGCCTGAGGGACAGAACCTGAGGTATTTCTGTGACATCTGAGATTGTAGTCTCCCTCCTGCGAGGCTTGGGGACAATTCAAATCCCACCTGACAGGGCTGCAAACTGACAATTAACTCCACGATAGAGCTTCTGAAAACATCTGTGAATTAGAAGATAAACCCTTCCAGAACCTCGCCTCAGCTTGAAGCACACAGGCAAACTTGTGGTCACTACTGCAGGCTAGAGCTTTCCATTCATGTTTAAATAGGTTTTAACATTCCAGTCAAGCAGGAGTCTAAGCAATTACAGCGAATAGGTCCAGAGCAGAGCCAAGGTGGCCCAGAAGGTTGCACAGCAGGACACCCCTGTCACGGTGTGCCATTAGCCAAGGCACAATCTGCCTCTTCAGGTAAGGGCTCTGTGAGTGCCAAAGGCTGCCAGCACATCTCACACCTTGTTTACCTGACAACCATCAGACGGAACTGAACAGCTACAAAACCTGTGGTACGCAGTCACTACAGCTGGGCAGGCACACAATTCCCACTTGGCAGGGATCTCCAAAACTAGCAGGAGCAGAGGAAATACCAGTGTAAGCTTCGAACCGAACCTGATTGTCATTCAGTAGTCAGAGGCAGCAGAAAACCTGCACACAAAAGACCGTTTGCTCTATTTCTGTAACAGAGACATAAACAAAACGTCAAACAATATGAGAGGAAACTGGATATTTGTGGCTCAGCTGCCAGAACAAAGCATGAAATCTTAACTTTCAGCTCCATCTCCTCAGAGGAAGTTCCCTGAAGGATAAAAGGACAGCTTAACAAAGTGAGATGCTGAACCCAGCAGCCCCACTTTCTCACTCTCGTCCTTGCAGTCACAGAAAAGTGGAGACTTCCGCGCCAGCCCTTGGCACGGAGACCGAGAACGGAGCGCAAGGGAGTCGGGTGGGCTGAGAGGAGAAGTCGGAGCCTCCAAAGGCAGCAGCCAGCTCCGCAGAAACAAAGCAGCTGGCAGGAGACAGTGTGGTGGAGGAAGTCCGTGTCTGTCTGCTGAGCCGAATGACAACAACCTCATCATAAACTCCGAAAGATAAGGACGGGGATAGCTGTACACAAAGGCAAAGAAAACACCCCTATTACTGCTTTCAACAGCCCTATTAATTCTCAGAAGCACTCCCAACAAGGCATCCATTCAATTTTCACTCCATGTGTTCCATCTAATGGGAGCTGTATTATGTTTCACACTGAAGGTAATTACCCCTTGAAATTTTTGTGTACAAGGGGAGTAAATGCTTTAATTTTCTGCAGGTGTCTTGGACACATTCCTTGCAAATGCTTCGACCTAAAATGAGGTGTGCACTCCTGTTTTACAGGGCTGCTCTCAAATTAGGAAGGTTTATATTTGCGGGCCAAGCTGAAGTCATTTATCCCATCCTTCAAACGGAGATGCATATAATACATTCTACCATCACCACAACATAAACAAGAACTGCTCCAGTGAAACTGAATTAATACCAAAACCTTTCTTCTATTCCTAGTTACCAGGATGCTGAGAATATTAATGGGTCAGAATTTTACAGCACAAGACCAGGAGGCTGCTTCCTTATCGCTTCATATGAGGCATCCCTGCAAAATTTCATGGAAAAGCCAGCAGAAAACACTACAAGATCCACCAGCTCCTTAACTTACCAACTTATACATTAATCAGGACAGCAAAACCTTAATTCCCTTCTTCTGTTTTTAACAACAATAGAAACACTTCTGAAAATCATATAAAAAATTATCAAAATACTGACCTTATGAAAATACTTTTTTTACAGCTGCATTTTTTGCTAACATAAAGTCCTATTATCAGACCATGAGTTACTAATTAAACTTTAAAAGTTTCAGTATTTCATCTAGCTGAGTTTTACTGGACAGAAGAATCCCATGTACTTCGTATGGCAACTAATGTTTTCATTTTTTTTTGAAACGAGGACTGTTACTAAGCTATTCAACAAACTGACTGTTACATTCATACTTCTTGAATTATATCACCCGAAGAACCCCAACAAAACACAAATTAAAGCATAGTCTGGAAAAAACAAAATCAGCTCCCCATCACCAAAACTGTTTCTAGATATAAAGTGAAGGAAGATCACGGCCTAAGTAGTACTTCTGTACCACTCAGCAAACCAGATTCAAAAAATGTGTATTCCCTTAACCCGGAATGAACAGACCTTTCCAGTCATACTGGAGGCTGTTACTGAGGCTACTCCCTCAAAATGCTTCTGATGCAGGCCCACCCCTGCTCTTCCACAACCAAGCTGATCATCTTCAAGGAATTCACTATGCCGAAACCAAACTGGTTGCTTCTGTTGGAGCTTCTCCACTTGTTATAACGACGACGTATTCTTCAGAAAAAAATCTTGGAATTGGAGTTTTTGTACAATATAAATCCATGTCCAGAATGAGGCAGGAGGGAGAGGGATCTCATCTGTTTTCCTCCATATGCAATTCTTCCTTTGATTGAAACATTTCCAGTTGGACTCTGCTTTGACTCAGAAACATTTGAAAAGCTTTGGCTTTGACAATCCTTCATGTTTTGACCAAGAAAAGAGCTACCCTGTGTTTATTGCTCCCTGCACCTTTCTTAAGTAATGGATTACTTTGCTGAAGGATGTAACATGAGGAGCACCTCCTTCACCAAGTCATACCTTTATTAAAGATTAGGAAAATATCCAGAAAGAATTGGAGCTTTGCTGCTCACTCTCACTCCACAGGTGCATTTTCCACGTTTGCCTGGATTTGGCTTATAATTTAACCAGAAATAACCTCTCTAAAACATATTCAGGCACTTCTTTTAGAGTATAAAATACTTCCTTGTAAAAGTAGTTTTCCAACCTTGGTTGCTCTAAAGGCTGGACTTGGGTTTTCCTCCCCACTCTCATACAAGTGATTGAACCAATTTTGCTCAAGCCTTCCAAAAAAATGTATACGTGGCCACAATCCAAGATACAGAACAATTCATCTGCAAAGCTGAATGTTTCACAAGCCATCTGCAAATAGGGCTTTATAAGAGGAACCATTTTGTTACTGTAGCCATACAGCAAGAGCAGCAGCCATAATATAACATTCAGAAGGAAGGATTACAGCTGTAAAAAATGTTCACAATGAAGTCATAAACTACACAATGTGCCCCTTTTGAATTTCTTTACAAATACAAAACTTTTCATAAAAGGTTAACTAAGATTCACAC
Source organism: Ifrita kowaldi (assembly GCA_013398055.1). NCBI lineage: Eukaryota > Metazoa > Chordata > Aves > Passeriformes > Cinclosomatidae > Ifrita > Ifrita kowaldi. Next base: position 95,985 of record VZRS01012507.1, read on the forward strand.
ATCTTTAGAGAGAATATGGGCCAGTTTATGGAACCCACGTAAACTCCTATGAAACAGTGCTTTTTCTATTTCTTTCTTTCCCCATGAACCTGAAACTCAAAATAAAAATCATGGGGTGCAGACCCACGTGGACTGAAAGCAAAATTGCTGCACATGAAGCCCCCAGAACAAAACACACCGTGTTTTGCACAGCTCGTTAGGATGACATTATTATAAGAGCTGGGACCACTTAGGAAAGCTCATCGAGAAGCCAAGAAAATTCTTCAGTGGGGGATGGGAATACAAGCTCCAGTTTGCCTGCAAGCCTAAAACAAGCTTAATTAAAAGTTTCAGAAATGTTAAATAATGTTAATTTGCTGCCCTGGCAAACTGCCTGCTACAGCTCTGCAGGCTCTATAAATGAAAGTCTGCAGTACCATTACTGAAGCCCCTTCCTGAGCTAGTTAGACTATTCAAGCCCTTTGTGGTTGTGGATTTCTGACTTTTAAAAAGCCAGTGAAGTAAAGCTGTAGACAGACGCAGCGCTATCTCAGGTTTGAAAGGAAGAAAGGCCCATGGATTCCTTCCTGACAGCGTTTCTGACAGAAAACTTTGTCAAGAAACAAAGCATCCTGCCTCTCTACAGCAGGATCAAATCCAGATGGTGCTTATAAAAAGTACACAAAATCCTACATGATATGGATGTCTATTCAAGAATTATTTTCAGTTTAATACACATGACAGGACAAGGGGGCATATATGAATATTATAAGAAAAAATTTTATTTGAAGCAGATGTCAGGAAGCCCTGTTGCATGCAAAATAAAAAAAATCGGGAGTAGCTGTAAAAGCCAAAGAAGCAGATTTCTGCAGGTACAAACACTGGATCCATTCACAAGCAATTGGATATCACATTGGGTGGACTATGGCCAAAGAGTCAAAAACCAACTGACAAGTACTTTAAATATGTTCAGTGCAGCAGTGTACAGTGTATTTAAATCTATGCTGCACTGAATGTCACACCTAGGACCAGCTGGGGATAACAGCGCTTCCAAAGATTTCCTTTCTTAATGACTGTGGGTACATTTTTAAGTTGAGGATGATATTCCCAGTTTAGAGCACCTCAGACCACTAATTAACAAAAATTGCTATATAGCCCCCTTCTCCCTTTTCCAGTTTATCATCTTCTTAATTACACACACACACATGCTGCAAAAGTGCATTGAAAGAAGCCCAAGCAGCATTAAAAAAGGTTCTACAAGAAAAGAGAAAGAAAAAAAAAAAGGGGGGGGAGGGGAAGTAGGGGAAGTTATTGCAAATTCAAAATCTGAACCATACAAAACCCCAAAGGCTTTTACACTTAAAGCCTCCATCCTCTCTGCAGGAAAAAAAAAAAAGATATTTTTATCATTATTCTATAGATAAATAGCTTTCATTCAGATTAGATTTATTCTATTTCAGATCAAAGGGGTAAGAAAGGATTTAGAAAGTTTAAGAGGACTTAGAAGCAACAGGGAATACAGTGAATTCTTTTCTAATCTAGAGACTCATACACATCAACATTCACAATCAGTTTGCAAATATAAGGATTTTTATTTCCCCTGCTCTGGCTCAGATGCCTCTTAAACCATATTGGTAGCACACTGCCCCATATGGTACCATTCCTTAGCAAACCTGCACAAGAACTTGGGGCCATATTCCTCATTAAACGGCCTCAGTAACTTTTCCAGTGGGGATGAATGTGGCCCAAACCATCACTTCAAAGCAAGGCTGCAAATGGTTGAACTGAGTGGCAACAGTTTTTCACAGAGCTGCCATGGGTAAGGTTGGCTTCAAAGTTTCTGGGAAGGTTTCTTTTTGCACACAATGCACAAAATTAACAAGGGATTCTCAAGCCCTCTGTAAAAGTTAATCTTTCATATGTGTGTAACTGAAATAATTTCCAACAATTGAGCTATAACTGAAAGTCAACCATGATAACACGCTTCTCATCTTGTTTTAATGAATAATCTGCCATTCACACCAGACATTACTTTCCGAATTTCTGGAATCCAAAAGACTTTATGATTTAGAGATTATGAGTAATGAATTAAAATTTTAGAGCCTGTTAAGATTAGCAGTTGAATGCTTAAAGCCTCTTGCAATTAGTACAGCAGATTGCTGACTTTTAACCAGGTTCACCTGCAGTAGTTCATTTATAGCTTGGAAGGAAACCAGAATGTTCACTAAATGTTCCTGGTTCACCCCAGGAAAGGGTAAATAATAGGCAAGTCAGAGGCAGAAAGGTCAGAAACGCCTTTTAAAAAGAAACTTTGACAGCACGTTCCATTTTTTTCTGGGAAAGAGAAGTTTTCAAATTACCGATTAGCAGGGAAAGGCTTGGTGTTTGCTAGACTCAGATCTCTGCATTTAATGTGTCCATATAGCTTTCAAATTGAGACACAAAGTTCAACACGTTTTATCCACCAATAATTTAGTTGTACTTTGAGTGGTGCACCCTCTTTTCTCAGATCTGTCCTGTTCCGCTCACCCTAAGGCAGCTCAGAACAATAAGTATTCGGGAAGACCAAGCCATCTCACAGCCATCCAGCGCCCATACAGGTCCAGGCTCTTCCCACTGCCTTGGGCAGTGATGTCTCAAGGAATGCCATCTTAGGAAAGGCCACAAAGCAAGTCTGACACTACGTAACTGCTCAGCATAAAAGCCCAGCACAGGTGTCGCCCACACTACAGCAATGTGTGTCACATCCAAAAACAGAATCACGGCCGTAAACAGATAAAAGTAAAGCAGCACGAACAGAACAAATGTTTTCCTGAGAATGCTGTCAGGCATCAAAACATGTTTTACACTCAGTACATGGGGAAAAACAGCCACTGCTGTCATGGTGAGTCTTCTTCACCATTGTAGTGAACATGACGGTCCAGTCAATGTGCCACCCCAGCGAAGCATTTCCCAGGGTAGAGCGTGGGGGTCCTGCACCGAAGCACTTTGGGGAGGGCATCTTTTCCTAGGCACCGAAGTTCCATTTATAACTCCTGTCCATGGTTTTCACCCTCAGATATCAGGGTGGTGGTGCGTCAGCAAGAAGGGACTTGCCCAAGAAATCTAAATGGATCTACAAACTTTAAAACCACTTCCAGATTCTCCAACGTAGACATAGGCTCTGACTACCCAGCTCTAAGAATGTGGAGGGGGGCAGATGTGTTTGCTTGGGTTCTTATCTTTTTCCTTCATCGAAAACAATGCAACTTCTTAGCAACACAAACTAACCCAGCTCCTGCTTTAGGGATCAAGAACTTCTTCTATTGGAAAAGTCTAAAAAAAAAAACTTACAAACTTTCTTACCTCATCAGTTAAACACTGGTGGGGGGTTCACAGATGCAGGGGCTTAGAAATATGGTACTTGATAGTTTACTAATTATTTGTGCCACTAAATCTAAATTTATCTATTCTAATTACCTATTTTTTTTTTACTCTGACATCAGCCAGCAGTCCATAGTATTAAAAAATAAACAAAACAAAACCCATAAAATCTCTCAGAAGAAGGAGATAGAATATTTTCCTGGGAGATGTTGAGACTACAGAAGAAATGGCAGTTAAGGGTTTGGAAAGCTTGAGTTTCACTCTTTCCTAACTTTCATCATATAATTGTGGAAGGACCCCTAAAGACTGAACCTTGAGGTCTCTCATTCATATTTTAATAAACTCTCCAAAACAGTGAGTTCTGGCTCTAAAGAGCGAGTGTACAATATTTTTTAAGACTGCACATGAATTTATAGGATTTATAATGCAAATATTTGGCTTATTATCTGCTTCCCTAATGAACAACAACTAAAACAAATACAGCAGCAAGTACCTGTGAGATGGCAAAAATGAGACTTCAGGGAACACTGTTTATAAAAGAACCTGATTTCTCTCCCAGTTAGCCATTTTATATTGTTAATAAAGCACTGGAATCCCTGAGTCACATTCTTAATCAACTGTTCACAAATATTTTGCCTAAGTAGCCTATCAGTACTTAAGCATAAATTACTTTATTATTCAGTCATATGATCTTCTAACTTTTAGCTAGTATCAGATTTTGCTTCAAGCACATCCATATAGAGGTGAAGTAAAAATACCATTACCTGAGATTTCCTCACATGTTACCCTGCTTTTCCACTACCTGTACTTTCCACTGTGTCTGCAGTTTAAAGCATGACTTAAGTATAACTTTGGTCAAGCAACAAAATTAGGTTTTGTGCTATTTTAGGCCATATTCTTTATGTTCCGGCTTTTGCTCCAGTTACAAGCTAAATCCTGTGGGTAAACAAAAGAACAGCGATCCCAAGTTATGAGTGATGTGGTAAGAATCCTGTAACACCATGTTGGACGTATCGGAAATATGCCTGGTCTATTAACCTAATAAAACTGTGCTTAAAACCATCCTTTTGTCTGTCTTCAATTACCTGCATGTCCAGATCAGTACTCTCTTGTCAAAGACCTGCTGTTGTAATTCTCACTCTCTCACACCATGTGGTTTTAGTTTCGTCCTGGATTTGTCTCCATATACTTTTTTTCCTTCTTTTATACACGTCTCTGCCTCTCCCTTACCTTATGTCTCCTTCTTGCCTTCAGAAGCAAAACTGTTTCTCAAGAATACTGTGGTGCTGCTGCATGAGGGTTTAGATGTCGGTGTGATGACATGAACTGTAGTTCTCTGGGTGCCACAGCTTTTCCAGATAAAAAAAATGTAAACGAAATAAACACAACAAGGAAGCTCAGCCAAAATTTGAAGGCAGCAACTAGTATACATTCAAGCAAGGAAGAGGCTTGGCTGAGTTACTGCAGTATGTAGAATCACTGAATATATTACAACAGAGAATATTAATAGCTTTGACCAGATCTGAGTGCCACTTACATGATTCAGCAGCATTTCCCAACTGGCTGGCTCACAGGGCTGACCCTTAATTAAGAATTTCCCCTCTGTATGAATGTTCAAAGTTTCTATGAACTGCACATCCCAAATTCTGTTCATGTCTAATAACAGGTTCAAGTCCAGTAAAGTCCAACCCAAGACCCTTCAGACACCATACTTGAAAACCATCTTGACTGGTTTTGTGGAAAAGGAGGTTTACAAGAAGACTTTAAGAGCCCTTGAGACAATATACGTCCCTGGTCTCCTGTGCTGTCACGCCTCGTGAGCCACTCTCACCCATGAAGATTGTAGCCAGCTAATTTACATTCACCATGCAAAGTCAGGCTATTTGCAAATTTGATTCTGTTTTACAGCCCATACAAAAGGTTGTTGCTGGTCACACCTTTCTGGAGAGAGAATTCTGACAAGCCAGTTTGCCACATCCACTATGGTTAACAGAGCCACCAGCACAAAGTGGTAATCAAGCTAGAACAATGAGCCTGAGACCAGCTTTAAATTTCTGAAGTGCAAATAAAATAGAATTTTGATTTGTTGGGTGTTTTGTGAGTGGGTTTTGGTTTTTTTAAAGTCTTCTCCCAAGGCCCTACTGTGCTCTCGAACACTTAAAAATAACTGTAAATTAATGAAAGATCACTGAGTTCCCACACACATAAAAATAAGGTAAATGTCACAGCAAGATGTAAGCACTCAAAAAAATTATGGCTACACAAACAAGCCTTTCTTTATAAACACAGTAACAGACAGGCAGGCTCTCTCATCCACTTAGCAAAGAAACTGCTGCCGAATTAATTTCATTACAACTTTCAAAATAACTGGATATTTCCAAATGCCAGTCAGAAGCTTAAGACTACAGCCAGTGACACACTCTTTGCCTCTTAATGCAACAGACAATGTGTCTGCGGTTTCTGGTAAACCGGCAGGGCATCCTGGCATCCTAGTGAGATTCCTACGGAAGGAGAGGAGTTGAAGGAATACAGCTGTTGTCACAGGGGAAAATGTCACTGATTAAGGTTTCAGTGCTCTTTTGTTTTCTGCTGCCCTTCGGAATGGAAATCACACACATTTTCAGCAGACCAAAGCGTTCACTCACAAACCACTATCAGTGCCACTTCCAAAAGCCACATGTCCTCGGAAATTCAGAGAGGTAAAATAATACTGGGTTGAACCTTTGTTCTTATCTAAAGCATCAAATCTTTCAGAGCCATAGCAGCTTATGAATGAGAGAAATCTGAATGCCATGCCAAGAGCATTTTTTAAAGATGAAAAAAAAAACCCCAACTGTTTATTTGAATTTGAAAATATGGTGTGATTAATTTTTTCTCTCCATATAGTGTGCTACAGCTCAGTATTCTCATATAATGCTCAAGCCTGTTGATGAATGGAAAGAATAAGTAAACTGGAAAATAGATCAAAATTCTTATTCAGATAATGCTTATATTTGGAATCCCGATGATCTAAAATATTCAAGGAACAGAGGGAAAAAACACACACACAAAAGCTAGGTCAGAAAAAATAATTATCTTATTATTTTTACTGTTCATTTGAAACAGAAAATCCATGTGCATTTCCATGGCTCAGTTTTTCGCACAAAATGGAAAAATAATTCCCTTTTAGTCAAAATGAGACCTACTTTTTTATTCCATTTGTATTTCTTATGGAGTAATCAGACTTTCGAGAGAAAAAGGTGCAAGAGATAAGCTAGCAAGAACAGCTCTATGTGTCACCCTGACAAAAGAAAGGAGCACTTGGTCTCACTTCCAGGCAAACTTCCCACTACATAATACAGCCTTTTCAGAGGCAAAGTTACTCATCTACCAATTCCTTCTGTGCAGCAGGACCTATATGTTTGTATCTCATTAGAAGTTGCAGCCATTGATCTTGTGGGCAACAAATCTGTCAGTAATGTCCCCTCTCCTCAGCTTCTGCTCTGAAGGGCAGAACTCAACTTCCCGGACACAAAAGTCTTCATAACCTCTAAAAGTAAGGCAATAGCAAGAAAAGTATGTTTAGAAGGCCATAGCTTTAAGACAGTAAAGCAGCTTTCCAGCAGATAGAAATCTTTTATGGAATCATATTCACCCTCTTTCACAAAGAGTTAGCACAAAGAATTTGCCACTGTTGTATTTACAAGCTTTTATTTTGTCGTGGTCGTGAAGGATTTGCCTCCATGGAAAGCCTAAAGTCACTGCCTTCATCTCTGACAGAACTTGGGAGAACCTCAAGCCTTGACTGAATTTCACGTGGAGAAATTGTTAAGAACACAAACCACGACAAAGAGTTCAATGGGTCTTCTAGAGGGTGACTTCACACTTTTGTGCAAAAATGAGAAAAAGATCATGCAATGTAACATTGGATGTGCCACAAGCAAGAAATAAAATTTAGCACAGCATGTACTGGCTTCACAAGATACTGAAGGTGTTCCAACCAAACTTCAGAGCATTTTCTGGGCTTGGTAAGTCTGAAGCCTGAGGAGAAACACTCAGCGATGATTTCACAGTCAATTACAAAAACTATTCCACTTTTGTGGAATTCAACAACTGTGTCCAAGACAAAGTTAATTGTAGCAACTTTCTGGAGTAAAAAGTCTTTCCAAATGATGTACATGGACTTCTCACACAAATGCCAGAGTTTTTCATTTTTACATAAGTTTTTAAGTTTTGGAGGTTTGGGGAAAAGGTTATTAGTTTGATTAGTTTTTTGGATCACTGATCCTGAAATAAAAGGAATAACAAAAATAATTGGAATAATAATAGTAATAATAATAATAAAAAGAACTGTCAGAACATCCCTTCCTAGCACAGCAACAAGAAATGAGAAAGCCAAAATCCAGGCAGGTTTTCCATTACCTTCTTGAATGGAATGGCACCATTTTGTACAATATAAGTAAAACAATGTATGAGGTATATACATTCCATTCCTAACAGCACCTACAAAGTGGAAAAAGTTAATTTCCATTAAACGAGGGTTTCTTTGCCAAGAATGTCTCAAGAACCATTCTAGGCTCCACTAATCTCACTGTCACTGAACAAGTAGCCTTTACTATGCTTTTGGGACAGAGGCTGTGGCCCACTTGCTGGAGAAAACTCAGAGCTGATGCAAGACAGAGGGATGCTAGGAGTGGACCCCTGGAGACTGCTCTCTGGAATACAGCTTTACAGCCACTGCCATCTATTCAGCACTGCTTTGAGGAAAGATGAATCTAAGCTATAAAAGTTCCAACATGATGCCTTAAAAAAAAGAACCGAACCAGTTTTACTCTTAAGAAAACTACTTTCTGCCAAACTTTGGTGTCAGTTCCAGAGCTCAAGAGTTTGAATGAATGATTTCAAAATCCCATGTAAACCTACATTGAACCAAGAGATTTTTCTGTAAGTTGATCCAAAATTTGAAAAGTCATTGAAAGCCTGCATGTTAACGATAAAAAAAAATTAAGAAACATACTCAACACTAATTCTCTTCCTTTGTCTTCATCACCACCTATTCTCTTTAGTAAAATGACTTCACGGTAAATTTAAAAAAACATCACAGGTTACAGGCTGGAGAGCAAAAAGAGTAAGAGAAATGCTCCATGCCACAGAACAGACAGTGAGACAGCCTGACTACAGCAGGTCTCTGTCTCATTTGGACTAAACCAAAATGTGATCAGGTCTGCTGAATTTCCTACACGTCCCTTCACAAGGCAAAGACACAAATGATAAAACCTAATTTTATTCCAGAAGTAAAAGAGTTTCTCTAATGTGTGTTGATTTTGTGTTGTCTTGCTGTGTCCAAGAACAAAAAAAAAAAAAAAAATACACATTTTTAAAATGGTAGAAACAAAGCGAGCTATCCCCCAGCCCATGCCAAGGGCTGGGGAGGGACTAAGGGCTCCTTGGGCCCCCACTTTTTGCCCCCACCGTGAGAGGGCCCAGCCTGGTTGCTCAGCTCTGGGTCCCACACACTAATCCCAGCTCTTTTCATCACAAGGGAGTGCTGAAGCACTGGGCTGTGGCTCAGACTGTGGTTTGAGGCTTCCCAGCTGCTCACACAAAGGCCACAGACAGGGCAGCTCTAATGGCAGAGATGCAACTGAGAGTATTCTCAATCTGTCAGACATCAAGCTCCTGGTGACCGCTGAGGGTGACCACTCTGTCACTTAGCTTTAGGGTCTATCCTTCCAAGTTCATTCATTACTGACAGAAGTAAAGGGAAAGCTCAATCACAAACAAAAGCTTTTGCAGGAAAGTATTAACCAATGTTAATTAAATCTTGCTTTCGGTGTACAGTTCATCCTGAGGAATTCTAGTCGTAACACATGACGAGTCAAAAAAAAGAAAGAACAGAAAAAAGTTCTCCAGTTGCACGGCCCACAGTCACCACAATGAATTGCTCACCTGAAATAAAAATCTGGGATAGGACTTCACATTTGAGACTTTGGCTGCTGACACAGGGTATTACACCAGGTGCTTGTAAACACAGTACCAGAATAGGAGGCAGGGGAAAATTATTTCTGAAAAGGTTCTTTAGTGTAAACAGCAAACATTTGCTATACGGGCATCACTGCAAAGGCATGACGAACCTTATGTCCACAGCAGGTCCCTGAAGGAGAGCAGCAAGCCAGCTCCTTCAGGAAGGTATAGAAGTCTCTGAGTAGTTTGTCCCAGAGCTCCCTGGAAGTCCCTCTTTCAGCCTGACTGGAACTGAACAGGAAGTTTTACTGGGATCAAAGGAAAACTCAACTGAAATTTAGTTGCAATTAGATTTTAAATAGAAGCCATACCTTCACTTTAGATTCGTATCTCTCAGGAGTGGCTCAGTCAGAACAACTGCTCACACTTGCGTGGTGGTATGAAGTGTGAATCTTGTACATCCCCACAGAACAATTACGACCAAGGCTTGACGATTAGAGTAACTGAAACAACATTTCACAAAGAAAACAAACACCCATTTTAAAAAGAAGTCGGCTTGTTTTCCAGAGAAAAAAAAAAAATTGTGAAAACACTTTATGAGGAACAGTGAGGTTAATTACAACTACCATACAGGTAGTGGTAGCTGCCAAAGGCTTGAGTGTAGTCCACAGAGTCCTTAGCAACTCACGCCTGACTGCCAGATGTATGGCAGCAAGAAAATGGAAGAGATCATAAAAGCAGTCCCACCACAACTTCTAGAAGCAAAGCCCTGAAAGCTATTTTCTTTGTAAGAAATTAGGGGCAAAAATGCAAGCTGGCTGCTGCAGAAGCAAGAAAACATAACACAGTATTATCTGTACTCATTTTTATAGCTCATCCGGTTGTGGCAGCAAGTTAATATTGTTTTCCAAGAGTCATTCACAGCTATAATATCTCTGGGGAGGAGAACAGTTTTGTATATGCCTATAATATACTAGCTACTACTTCAGCCGAGAACACAAAGATCTGGTTGAAATTAGCATATTTTTCTTTGTGGCCACAGAGGCCTCTAAACATGGAAATATTTGAATATTTCCAAACTCTGCTGCTGAGTGTTGAAAAGTCTGCTTGATTTTTCTCAAAATACTAATGAACTACATTAGCAGTATTTAAAATATGTATTAGAAGCAAGGGGTTTGAGATTTGGTAATTTTAAGTCGATTTTAATGTGTCTACAGACATCCCAAAGCACACTACAGAGATGTTATCACTTGATACTGAACAGTATTTAACATGTGTTTCAGCCGTCTTTCTTATCTGCCAAAACACTTTCTGCATCACAAGATACTTCATGGAGTCATCTTTGAGTACAAGGATCCTGCACTGCACAGGATTGATATCACTTTACCTTGATTGCCTCAAAATTCTGCTTCAACTGCTAAGAGTTACTCCAATACATTAGGGAAGGATTGAAAAGTGTAAGCTTGAAAATGATATTTAAAATTGGTGTACTGGAAAGGAACTGAGCATGTAAAGAAGTATTTTTAATACAGTTATACACATTTTTGTCTTGTTTCTAATACAATGTCTTCACTGAAGAGGAAGTCGCATAAAAGAATCAAAAAAATCAACACAATTACGAACACAATACAACAAAGCAGAAAGCACGCAGCTTCCTTTCAAGGTAAGTGTTAGTCCTGATCTCAAGAACTTTTTTATCCAAACTACACACTAACCTGTCTGATTCAATCTTTTCTACTGACTAATATTTGTCAAAAGATAGCAGAAGAAATCTTTCTGTGTGAAGTTTTTGTTTCTTTTACAAGTAAAGGTTCAAGGGCATTTGTTCTTGTACAAGACACAACTTACAAGTTTTGAATCAGAAAATACTAGACAGTTCTCTCTTCCAATATAAACTTTTTTCAATATTCCACTTTTTTTCTTTTCTTTAAGATTCATCTATCTGTTTCTCTAACATTCAGCTGTGGAAATATTCTTTCTGCAAACGTATTCTGGATGGACTTCAGAACCGGAAAAATGTCTGGCCGAGTTTCAAATTACAGGTAGTCTCATGAGCATATGTTTGGGTGCGTAAACCAGTGCACTGAAAAGTTACAATTGATTGATGAGCTTTAAATAAGGGCTGAGACCTGACTTAAGTGCCCTAAAACTCCATCCCATTCCACAGAAACCAGGATATGGACAAGTAGAAACCAGAAAAGAGGAGACTGGTACATGCAACCTTCTGTTTTCCCCCTGGGAAGCTGAGACCAGCATTAACTGCAGGTCCCACAGTGACTGCAGGACAGTAGATACAGCCAAATGTATACCCAAGAGAAAGAAAGTAACAAGAATTTTATTTTCAGTCTAAAGCAACTCAGTATTCTTGCATGCCTTTTGGTTTGTGTGCTCGGTGTCGGTTATCCTGCCGTTTACCCTTTTACACCACAGTTGCCTTCCCAAGGCACACCAGGAAGTGATGGTTACCAGCACCATCTATTCTGTCAGTACTGTCACAACATGGACTGAAACCAGGGCCAGAAGTCCCTCTTCATTATAAAACACATTGAAACTAATTTAGTTTATCTTATGCAGGTCACTGTAAAATAGACAGGCTTCATGAGTTTGTAATTTAGCAAATGGTCTACAGATGAAGAGAACAATCATGCTACCAGTCCACGTGTGAAATGTATTTTTGGGTACAATTAAATAATTTGACATTCTACATTTCTTCGATCAGCACTTTTTTATAATTCACTTTCTGTTTCAATATAATATATACATATAAAATTCATTTTCTGTTTCCAAGACTAGGTTACTCATGGGCACCACCACTTAGGGGTAGTTCCAGGTTATTAATTGTTATGATGTGGCCATCAGGTTTATGTCCCCAGCTGAGGAGTTACAGCTACCACATGTACACTTCACTTACTGTGACACCACACAAGTCCTTATGCTGTTTGAACATTGCCTGCTTGCACTTGCATTAAAAGGCAGCCCAGTGAAAGCCTTAGAAAAGCAGGTACAAAATACTGGTTGAAGATGATCTCAAAAGATTCAGGCTGGGGCATCTTTGAGGTTGCCCTTCCTTCCTTCTAAACACAATGTGCTCACTTTTCCTCCACCTGATTTCATATAAGGACATCTTGCTCTCTCCTGATTTGAACTGGTATTTTGGGGCAGAAGACTGCTGCTCTATTACCTCATTGTAGCCTCAGATTGGTCTTATACCTTCATTCATTTAGCATGTTAAACTGTGAAAGGTATTCCTAAAATGGAATATGCTACTGAAACTAATGAAAGGGTTGAATGTTTGCAGTGCTCACTGATGTCTTCATTGTCTACTTGCAAAGATGCAAAATTACAGAGAAGTGCCCCACAGAGCCCAGAAGGCAAGAAAAAAAATGCAAATTGTGAGATCCCCTTGGACAGGAAAAATGAAGATAGACAAGACAAAAGAAGAAACTTCTGGAATGATGGGAGCTAATCTGGCCCAGTGCCTTTTGTTCTTAACTCCTACAGACAGAGGGTTGCAGGTGAAGAAGTCAGATGAGAAATTCAGGCACAGCAAGTATCCCAAACAAATAATATTCAATATTCTGCCAGAAGTTTGTTCTACTGCAGATGTCTATTAAATTCCCTATCAAAATCCCCTATTAAAACTGGAATGCAAAGATTTGTTCATTCCAAAATATCATCTAAAAAGAAAAGAAAATTCAAACCCCATAGTTAATCTACTCTTGGGAATGAACCTACCTTGAATTGCTTCAATGACTTAAATAACTGGCTTTTGCAATTTTTATGACTTTGATCTCCAAAAAGTCTGGTTTATGTTCAGTGGGGTGGAGTAGAAGACAAGTCTGCGGTATATTGCATCATGTGCATAGGAGGGTAAACACAATCTGACTCAGAAAAATGAACTGGTAGGAACTACACCACAGTCAGTTTAAAAAGTCTTTTTCTACCTCCTAAGCACTCTGTTTATTTAGAATAATTTTTCATCCGAAGACACAACGTGGTTTCTAAGGATGTTTACAGCTGAGGGCAACTGAGAAAACACAGTGGATCTCTTTGCTATGTGTCAGTATTTCTGGGCAGCGAGGGCAGACAGCTCTATTGTCATGGGAAACATATAAAAGTGCACAGAAGGGGGAATGTAGCAGCACTTGAACAATCCTTGTCAGCCTCATCTTCTCTAGACTGCCCAGATGGCTGCTACGCAAGTCAAAGCTACAGTAGCACCCCAAATCTACGGAATCTCCAAAAGGGTGCTCCCCATCTATGCCTCAGCCCTCTGCAGCAGGAAGGCAGCAACGTCACTGACTTCCAGATAATTAGCCACGTTAGATGTGTAACAGTATGAAATTCAAAGGGGGCAGAACCAGCGGTAACATCTTCCATCTCTAGAGACTATCTGCCCAAATTTCTTCTGTTCATTCTGAAAGTTTGGGCTTGATGACCAGACTTCCAACCATCAACTGTCAAAAATACTTTTAGCCTATCTTAAGAGAGATCACTTTTCCTGCTATTGGCTTGATATTTTATCCAGAGCACACCCAGCAATACAACTTTGGCCAAGTGAACAAGCTTTGTGCTATGGGATATGGGACTCTACAGAGTCATTTTGGAGGATTCCTGTCGATATGCATACACACAGCTCAGTGAATGACTGCCTTGAAGACTGGATAAATTCTTTTATCCATTCTCAGATGCTTACACACACAAACACGTGTAGTTTGGGGAACAAGTGGGCAGCTAAAGACATGCACACACCTGCGTGGGTATGATATCACTGGCATCACAGAGATAAGGCAGGATGGCTCCTGTGACTGGAGCGCTGGAATGAAAGGATTTAGGCTTTTCAGGAAAGACAGGCTAGGGAGACCTGGAGAGGGGGTAGCCCTCTACATCAATGACCAGCTGGAGAGTATGGAACTCTGCCTGGGGAAGGATGAGGAGCCAGCCATGCCACCCAAGACAGGAAGGGAAAATGCAGGGACAGGGAGAATGAAGACCCTGAGCCCACTGTAGGAAAGGATCACGTCTGAGACATCTAAGGAACCTGAACGTGCACAGGTCCATGGGACCTGGTGAGATTCATCCACATGTTCTGAAGGAACTGGCAAAGTTGCTAAGCCACTATCCATCATTTCTGAAAAATTGTGGCTGTGAAGCTCCTGACAGTTGGAAAAGGGGAAATATAAACCCTGTTTTTAGAAAGGGGAAAGCAGAAGACCCGAGGAACTACAGACCAGTCAGTCTCACCTCTCTGCCAGGCAGGATCATGGAGCAGATTCTCCTGGAAACTATGCTAAGGCACATGGAAAACAAAGAGGTAACTAGTCACAGCCACTACAAAGCAGAAATCATGCTCTGATAAGGCCACAGCTGGTGCACTCTGTACAGTTCTGGTGTCCCCAACATAAGAGGGACACAGAACTGTTGGAGCAAGTCCAGAACTGTTGGAGCCAGTCCCCCCATAAGAAGGCCACATGGTTGATGAGGACTGGAGCACCTGCCCTGTGAGGACAGGATGAGAAAGCTGGGGTTGCTCAGCCTGGAGAAGGTTGAGTGGAGATCTCAGAGTAACATTCCAGTATCTGAAGGGACCCTAAAGGGAAGTGGGAGAGGGACTCTTCGTCAGGAACTATAGCGATGGGACAAGAGGTACAAAGTGACAGAGGGGAAATTTATGTTAGATATTAGGAAGAAATGTGTTACTGTGAGGGTGGTAAGACACTGGAACAGCCTGCCCAGGCAGGCTGTGGGTGGCCCAACCCTGGCAGTGATCAAACCCAGCCTGGATAATGCCTTGAGCAATCTGGTCTAGTAGGAGATGACCCTGCCCACAGCACCGCGGGCTGGGACTAGATGATCTCTAAGGTCCCTTCCAAGCCCTTGAGATTCTATGATTCTCTGAAAAGTGACCATAACTTTGTTAAAGTGCATATGGCTAGCAACACAAGTGGACATATTCAGACTCAGATGCTGTTAAATGTCTTCATGAGGTCCAGGCCAGAATCAGACCCTGAAAGTACACTTCTCATAAGATCTTGAAGTACTGTGCAAATATTATTGAACTCAAAAAGAGGGCAGGAGAAGCACTGAGGAAGTACTTATTTACAGACTAGTCACAGCAAGAAAAACACACTCTAGTGTACACTTACTGGTGATGAAAGCCCTTGATTACATCAGTGAAGCCATTAAGAGTTACTGTACCTTACCTTACCTAAGATGTTCTATCTCATTACCTCTCAAATAGGAATTATCTTGATCTAAATGAAGATTAGGATTGAATTAAACTAAATTAAGAGATCTAGTAAAGGTTAAGCACGTTATAGTAGGATCCTGCATTAATTCTA
>VZRS01012507.1:114591-137250 GCA_013398055.1 Ifrita kowaldi
TGCTTCAATGACTTAAATAACTGGCTTTTGCAATTTTTATGACTTTGATCTCCAAAAAGTCTGGTTTATGTTCAGTGGGGTGGAGTAGAAGACAAGTCTGCGGTATATTGCATCATGTGCATAGGAGGGTAAACACAATCTGACTCAGAAAAATGAACTGGTAGGAACTACACCACAGTCAGTTTAAAAAGTCTTTTTCTACCTCCTAAGCACTCTGTTTATTTAGAATAATTTTTCATCCGAAGACACAACGTGGTTTCTAAGGATGTTTACAGCTGAGGGCAACTGAGAAAACACAGTGGATCTCTTTGCTATGTGTCAGTATTTCTGGGCAGCGAGGGCAGACAGCTCTATTGTCATGGGAAACATATAAAAGTGCACAGAAGGGGGAATGTAGCAGCACTTGAACAATCCTTGTCAGCCTCATCTTCTCTAGACTGCCCAGATGGCTGCTACGCAAGTCAAAGCTACAGTAGCACCCCAAATCTACGGAATCTCCAAAAGGGTGCTCCCCATCTATGCCTCAGCCCTCTGCAGCAGGAAGGCAGCAACGTCACTGACTTCCAGATAATTAGCCACGTTAGATGTGTAACAGTATGAAATTCAAAGGGGGCAGAACCAGCGGTAACATCTTCCATCTCTAGAGACTATCTGCCCAAATTTCTTCTGTTCATTCTGAAAGTTTGGGCTTGATGACCAGACTTCCAACCATCAACTGTCAAAAATACTTTTAGCCTATCTTAAGAGAGATCACTTTTCCTGCTATTGGCTTGATATTTTATCCAGAGTACACCCAGCAATACAACTTTGGCCAAGTGAACAAGCTTTGTGCTATGGGATATGGGACTCTACAGAGTCATTTTGGAGGATTCCTGTCGATATGCATACACACAGCTCAGTGAATGACTGCCTTGAAGACTGGATAAATTCTTTTATCCATTCTCAGATGCTTACACACACAAACGCGTGTAGTTTGGGGAACAAGTGGGCAGCTAAAGACATGCACACACCTGCGTGGGTATGATATCACTGGCATCACAGAGATAAGGCGGGATGGCTCCTGTGACTGGAGCGCTGGAATGAAAGGATTTAGGTTTTTCAGGAAAGACAGGCTAGGGAGACCTGGAGAGGGGGTAGCCCTCTACATCAATGACCAGCTGGAGAGTATGGAACTCTGCCTGGGGAAGGATGAGGAGCCAGCCATGCCACCCAAGACAGGAAGGGAAAATGCAGGGACAGGGAGAATGAAGACCCTGAGCCCACTGTAGGAAAGGATCACGTCTGAGACATCTAAGGAACCTGAACGTGCACAGGTCCATGGGACCTGGTGAGATTCATCCACATGTTCTGAAGGAACTGGCAAAGTTGCTAAGCCACTATCCATCATTTCTGAAAAATTGTGGCTGTGAAGCTCCTGACAGTTGGAAAAGGGGAAATATAAACCCTGTTTTTAGAAAGGGGAAAGCAGAAGACCCGAGGAACTACAGACCAGTCAGTCTCACCTCTCTGCCAGGCAGGATCATGGAGCAGATTCTCCTGGAAACTATGCTAAGGCACATGGAAAACAAAGAGGTAACTAGTCACAGCCACTACAAAGCAGAAATCATGCTCTGATAAGGCCACAGCTGGTGCACTCTGTACAGTTCTGGTGTCCCCAACATAAGAGGGACACAGAACTGTTGGAGCAAGTCCAGAACTGTTGGAGCCAGTCCCCCCATAAGAAGGCCACATGGTTGATGAGGACTGGAGCACCTGCCCTGTGAGGACAGGATGAGAAAGCTGGGGTTGCTCAGCCTGGAGAAGGTTGAGTGGAGATCTCAGAGTAACATTCCAGTATCTGAAAAGAGCCTAAAGGGAGGTGGGACAGGGACTCTTCGTCAGGAACTATAGCGATGGGACAAGAGGTACAAAGTGACAGAGGGGAAATTTATGTTAGATATTAGGAAGAAATGTGTTACTGTGAGGGTGGTAAGACACTGGAACAGCCTGCCCAGGCAGGCTGTGGGTGGCCCAACCCTGGCAGTGATCAAACCCAGCCTGGATAATGCCTTGAGCAATCTGGTCTAGTAGGAGATGACCCTGCCCACAGCACCGCGGGCTGGGACTAGATGATCTCTAAGGTCCCTTCCAAGCCCTTGAGATTCTATGATTCTCTGAAAAGTGACCATAACTTTGTTAAAGTGCATATGGCTAGCAACACAAGTGGACATATTCAGACTCAGATGCTGTTAAATGTCTTCATGAGGTCCAGGCCAGAATCAGACCCTGAAAGTACACTTCTCATAAGATCTTGAAGTACTGTGCAAATATTATTGAACTCAAAAAGAGGGCAGGAGAAGCACTGAGGAAGTACTTATTTACAGACTAGTCACAGCAAGAAAAACACACTCTAGTGTACACTTACTGGTGATGAAAGCCCTTGATTACATCAGTGAAGCCATTAAGAGTTACTGTACCTTACCTTACCTAAGATGTTCTATCTCATTACCTCTCAAATAGGAATTATCTTGATCTAAATGAAGATTAGGATTGAATTAAACTAAATTAAGAGATCTAGTAAAGGTTAAGCACGTTATAGTAGGATCCTGCATTAATTCTACGTTAATTGTCTGCAGCTGAGTCCTCTGATCATTTTGTTTCAATAAAAGAGAATGGATTGAGCAGAACCTGGTGAGGACAGATGCAGCAGCATTAGCTCTCTCTCAAGCTGTTTAGGCTGAGGCCATGGATTCTCCAAGGTCATCTCAGGAGTCAGTGGTGCAGCTATGCTGTATTACATCTACCAGGGCAATAATAAAATGTCTGGGTTAGGCTTTGGGGTTTTGAGATGGTATTTATTGTGGGGTTTGGGGTTATTTTTCCTAAATCTTCATAAATCCTCAAAAATCTTTAAATAGGGCTAAGTGGGAAATCAAGCATTAGTGGAGATAAGATTTATCTTACTTGTATAATCCTGGTTTAGGTTAGCCAAAAAAAGTTGCCGGTGAATTTCTTTTCCCTGAGCATCTGTCACAACACACTTAGAGGTTCTTATGCTTTGCTAACCAAACTAATTCCAGGTAGATTTATATATATTAAATTTTTTCCTTGCTTTTTTTTTTAGTTAGTTCTCGGGTCAGCTGAATATTTTTTTAAGCTATATATTTACAACATAAGGACCAGAAAAAGGAGCACTCATTTGTATTAGGTCATGAGGTCTGAGCAATAGCAGCCAGCCAAAAATATAATTTCCCACCCAGAGCCCCACACACTGCAGTGCAAACACGCCACATGTACCTTTTGGGCTACATTTCGTTACATTCTGGGTAAATACTGCTGCATCTTATAAACAAATAAAAACTCTTAATCAGAAATGCAGTTTTACTAACATTCCTTTCTCCCCAGCCTATGACTACATATTGAGTCACATGCTGACCAACACCTTTAGATAATTATTTCATGCTATTATAAGCCCTGATCCTTTATGAAAACTGCTGTTAATTATTTAGGAAGCCAATACAATCAAAAGAGTTCAACTGGAATTCCACCAAAATTTTACAGAAGGGAATCAAGCTGTTTACTGATAATGAGATAATATATACAAAAATAACAAAACCTGAGAGATCAACTCCCATATTTTTAAAATGTTTTTCTAAAGTGTAACTTTGGTTTATTAATTTATTTATTCCTTACATACCAGATACTGTTATGTGTCTGAATGTAATGGATACAGATTTGCATAAACTGGTTCAAGCTGAATACTGTGGGCTCCTTTGCTCTAGTCACCTCCGTCACCAATTCTGTCAGTCTCAAGAGTCATTGTGAACCAAGCCAAGAACAAATTAAAAAAAAACCAAACCAACACACCCCAAAACATAAACAAACAAGAAAAANCTCAGCCTGGAGAAGGTTGAGTGGAGATCTCAGAGTAACATTCCAGTATCTGAAGGGACCCTAAAGGGAAGTGGGAGAGGGACTCTTCGTCAGGAACTATAGCGATGGGACAAGAGGTACAAAGTGACAGAGGGGAAATTTATGTTAGATATTAGGAAGAAATGTGTTACTGTGAGGGTGGTAAGACACTGGAACAGCCTGCCCAGGCAGGCTGTGGGTGGCCCAACCCTGGCAGTGATCAAACCCAGCCTGGATAATGCCTTGAGCAATCTGGTCTAGTAGGAGATGACCCTGCCCACAGCACCGCGGGCTGGGACTAGATGATCTCTAAGGTCCCTTCCAAGCCCTTGAGATTCTATGATTCTCTGAAAAGTGACCATAACTTTGTTAAAGTGCATATGGCTAGCAACACAAGTGGACATATTCAGACTCAGATGCTGTTAAATGTCTTCATGAGGTCCAGGCCAGAATCAGACCCTGAAAGTACACTTCTCATAAGATCTTGAAGTACTGTGCAAATATTATTGAACTCAAAAAGAGGGCAGGAGAAGCACTGAGGAAGTACTTATTTACAGACTAGTCACAGCAAGAAAAACACACTCTAGTGTACACTTACTGGTGATGAAAGCCCTTGATTTCATCAGTGAAGCCATTAAGAGTTACTGTACCTTACCTTACCTAAGATGTTCTATCTCATTACCTCTCAAATAGGAATTATCTTGATCTAAATGAAGATTAGGATTGAATTAAACTAAATTAAGAGATCTAGTAAAGGTTAAGCACGTTATAGTAGGATCCTGCATTAATTCTACGTTAATTGTCTGCAGCTGAGTCCTCTGATCATTTTGTTTCAATAAAAGAGAATGGATTGAGCAGAACCTGGTGAGGACAGATGCAGCAGCATTAGCTCTCTCTCAAGCTGTTTAGGCTGAGGCCATGGATTCTCCAAGGTCATCTCAGGAGTCAGTGGTGCAGCTATGCTGTATTACATCTACCAGGGCAATAATAAAATGTCTGGGTTAGGCTTTGGGGTTTTGAGATGGTATTTATTGTGGGGTTTGGGGTTATTTTTCCTAAATCTTCATAAATCCTCAAAAATCTTTAAATAGGGCTAAGTGGGAAATCAAGCATTAGTGGAGATAAGATTTATCTTACTTGTATAATCCTGGTTTAGGTTAGCCAAAAAAAGTTGCCGGTGAATTTCTTTTCCCTGAGCATCTGTCACAACACACTTAGAGGTTCTTATGCTTTGCTAACCAAACTAATTCCAGGTAGATTTATATATATTAAATTTTTTCCTTGCTTTTTTTTTTAGTTAGTTCTCGGGTCAGCTGAATATTTTTTTAAGCTATATATTTACAACATAAGGACCAGAAAAAGGAGCACTCATTTGTATTAGGTCATGAGGTCTGAGCAATAGCAGCCAGCCAAAAATATAATTTCCCACCCAGAGCCCCACACACTGCAGTGCAAACACGCCACATGTACCTTTTGGGCTACATTTCGTTACATTCTGGGTAAATACTGCTGCATCTTATAAACAAATAAAAACTCTTAATCAGAAATGCAGTTTTACTAACATTCCTTTCTCCCCAGCCTATGACTACATATTGAGTCACATGCTGACCAACACCTTTAGATAATTATTTCATGCTATTATAAGCCCTGATCCTTTATGAAAACTGCTGTTAATTATTTAGGAAGCCAATACAATCAAAAGAGTTCAACTGGAATTCCACCAAAATTTTACAGAAGGGAATCAAGCTGTTTACTGATAATGAGATAATATATACAAAAATAACAAAACCTGAGAGATCAACTCCCATATTTTTAAAATGTTTTTCTAAAGTGTAACTTTGGTTTATTAATTTATTTATTCCTTACATACCAGATACTGTTATGTGTCTGAATGTAATGGATACAGATTTGCATAAACTGGTTCAAGCTGAATACTGTGGGCTCCTTTGCTCTAGTCACCTCCGTCACCAATTCTGTCAGTCTCAAGAGTCATTGTGAACCAAGCCAAGAACAAATAAAAAAAAAACCAAACCAACACACCCCAAAACATAAACAAACAAGAAAAAAAGCCTCTATAGTCAGCTTCAAGGTATAACCTCTGCACCATCTAGTGCTAGCTGCAACAAGCAGTATTAATACCACGACAAGGATTACTCCCAATCACAGTAATTCTATTTAATATATAACATGCGGATGGGCAGCACAGCCTTTCAAAATGTCTCTCTGACCAAAGAAGCTGAAAACTTACTGTTTTCTAAGGTGATAATGAATAGCATTTCCCCCTACCTCATTAAAGGTTTTCTTCAGCAGAAATAAAACTATGACTTATGTAACGGAAAAAAATAAATGAGGTTCTGTTTGTTTAAACTAATTTCCCTAGATCTCCTGATGGAAAGCAAGAAACATGTTTGAAAGCAACTGAAACAGGGGTTACCTTTGACAGGTTTGTGCTGCAATATCAAATTGCTACAGGAACTCAAAGAATGGGTTTTCTAATTCAATGAAATATAGTTTGATGAATTGTTGATTTCCTCAGAAACAAATGAATGTACGGCTTCTCCCTGGGAGAAGAATTGTGGACTTAGATCTTGAATCCAGTATAAGAATAATGTTTCTACATTTCCATCTCAAGGGAGACCCAGAAATTTGAGATTAAGGTTGGGTTTTTTTTCCTGAGGTAATATGGTTAAAATCTAAAAAATATTAAAAGCCATAAACTTTAACCATAACCTATATCCTTCAGAACTGATTCTTTGGTGGCTTTTTCCCAGGAAAACGACATTTTAAAATACAAGACACTTCCAGCTTTGAATCACTGTAGTCAGTCACTGTTTCTAGCACCTCTTTAGCATTTATATTACTCTGGAATTTCTAATTATCTGTCATTGAGATTATTACTCATGAAGGATGTGAGAGCAAAAGCAGCAACTCTGATTCCTCTGTTTCCCCACACAACAGGCATTGGATGATCAATAGCAATGCTCTACTCAGGTATGTGGTGCCTGGATTTGGAAGGATCCCCCTTCATTTCATGGGAACATTCAGTCCTTCAAAAGTATCTGTGCTGAAGACACAAATATCAACAGGCAAGATTAACACAAAGAAAAGGCAGGCAACAAGTATCTATAAATTCCTGGAATTTATCAAAGGAAACAATGGATGAGTCTATGGACTGGCTTCACATCATCTGGATTGCATTTAATCATGTACCAGTCCTCAGACACAAAATATAAATACCAAGTGAAGGCTGATTGTCTGTGAATATTCATTATTTTGATGTCATGTATCACAGCATCCAGGGTTCAGGTGAAAACAGCACTCTGCTTCTGTTCTGGGTGGTTTCCAAAGTCACCACACGAAGGCTCATACATGAAGGTATTCCAATAGCTCTCAGTTTCTTTCAGTCATTAGTGCAGGGGACATGAACCACAGGAATGGAGTTAATCTGTGAAGCAGAACAAAATACATGAGTATGGATGTAGTGTTTTAAGTGGATGTCGTGTTTAACTAGAAAAACTGACGTCAGCCGTAGAAGTTTTGTCCTGAATGAGAATATAAACTCCAGGATTCAGGGCTCCTGCTCCATTTCCTGAACTTGAGCTGAGCACCCTGTCAATTTCTCATGCATTTTCCCCAAATAAAAAAGGCATGAAAAATTTGAAAGTTTTTTCCAACTTTTAAGTCTGAGTTCTGCAAAACATATCTGAAATGTTAACAGATATTACATTGTAAATGTCAATAAAATGGAAGGAGAGGACAAAAGTTAAATCTGTAATGAATACAGTATCAGTCACTCTTTCAAACTATAAGGAATGACAATTTGCAATGCTGAGTAAATACAGGGTTTGCTTTCCTCATAGTCTAGTCTTCCACCTTCTGAAATGGTTGCTTAAGGAAAAAAAAAATTGTATGTTCCCTTGGGCTCTGAGGAGTCAGCAATGAAATATCAGGCTTAAGAGCCAATAAAGGAACACAACCTAGTCCATAAAAATCTAGTGAGAATGTTTAATTGATTTAAAGCTATAAAAAAACCTCTCAATGTAGTTTGCGACTCAGAACAGAAGCATTCCTGTAGCACATAAGGAAAACACATCAGCAACAGGACTTGATACCACTAGAGGACAAGTGGCTTCAGTGCTTATTTCATGCAAACACCTTCAGCCACAATGTGGAGCAAAAAACAAGATTTTTTTTTAATTAGTCAGTCAGCCTTTAAGAATAAAGAACACTTATAAAATGTCCTCCTTTAAACTTTATAAGATTTACTTAAATGACTTGTAAATACAAGCCACAATTTCATGATGCCAGTATATTCTTCACAACTCTTTCATTCCTCTTCATTCATTTTTAGATAACGATAAGAGCAACAAACAAAATGAGCTGGCAATGTTTCCAGCTGAATTCCTGGAAAGACAGAGGAATCTTCCCAAATTGCTTTAGAGAGGGGTCATAGTAAAAACAGGCACAAGATCCTCATAAAAGCATGCCATGTCTTTTTCCACTGTATTTAAGGACAGCACCAACCAGCACAGACCCACACAAAGCACTTCAATTTGAGGCAAGCTTGAAGAAATTTTGAATATCTGCAGTGTCAGGAAAAGATCTCTCTCTTCTTAGATGATAGAACTAATACATCAGAGTAAACCTGGCTACACTCATCTGATGATGGACCTTGCTAATTAGGATCATATTAAGCCACCAGTTGGCCAACACATCAGCTACAACTCTGTTCGGTTTATTAACACCACATTTTAATACTAAATCAAGTGAACTTTCAGTGAGAGCCAAACATCTGTGAGCTCACATCCCTTCTGAGGAGCATTCTCCCTCTGTGCTGGCAGCAATTCTCCTCTCTAACCTTTTAGACAGATACTTCCCAGAGCATTTTGAGAGCTGCACGCCTCATCAGATCAGTCCCATCCCAACAAAGTACCTGGGGTCACGCGTGGTATCAACAGCCTCATCCAACAGGACTGCATACACTCACTTTCCCATTTTGAAGAGGGCCTGAGGACAAGGAACTGCTCTCCAGGTGGCTGCAAACCTTATATCAAGGCCTGGCTCTCAGAAAGTACCAAAGCAATATCTCAGAATTATTAATTTCTTAAGAATGCTCTATAAACACAACCTAATATGAGATTTTCTAAATACCAGCTCCCTGCTTCATCTCTACCCAAGTGTTTTTTAAATCAAAAGCCTGGAAAACATTTCATAGTGGAACAGGAAAAACCAAAACAATGCATGAAACCAGAGTATACAATTCCATTGTACCACTGACTAAATTCTCCTCTGACACATTTGCGTACATGAGTATGGCATGAGAAGCATGCACAACTAAGAAGTCTTTAATCATGCTGAAAGGCCTGCAGAAGAGAAGGGAACAGAGAAAATGAGAGTTGAGCCGTGCTAGCCCCTGCTAGAGCAGGTTCTGCCTGCCAGAAGAATCACTCGCAGAACCAGCAGTGCATTTTCTGCTGATTACTGGATGTAGAAAAGCCAAACAATTTTTTCTAGAGGGGAGGCCATTGCCAGTGACAACCTGTGTGACAAGTACAAAGGAACTTCCTGTAGGTTCTACATGAGGCCAAGAAGTCTTTTGTCTCTTGACAATTCAAAGACAATACTGAAGAAGTCAATTTGTCTCCAGATATCCCACCGAAATTGTGAGCTGTGGAATAGCAGAACTAAAACTCCTCTAAAATTCAGGAGGTAAACTCAAAAGCTATTTAGGCATTTAAACACATTTTTCATATTGAGTTTGGGGTCAAAGGAGGAGTCACCATGTGTAGCACTGAGCACCTGAATCACAGCTGACATCCAAACTTGTAACAAGTCTGTACAACGTGTACACCAGAAGGGAATACTGTCAGTGTTTGGGTACATTTCATCCTGCATTTGACAAAAGGCAGCAGCCTAAGGTTTTTTTTCATTAAGGAATACAAGAAAATACCCATCATTCTGACTCACCGTGGCCCAACACACTGCAGCCAACTGTTGCTTGGTTTTCACAACTGGGAAATCTTTACTCCTTATTGTGATAGGAAGGTTTTAATGAAAATGTTTTCATTGTGTGTCGGGTCAGTGACTGGACCAATCTATGGTATTTTCATAGCCTCACAAAACAGGGCATATGGAAACAGAACTTATCACAGCACAGCTGATGCCTTTGCCATCCAAAACCACAAAATCTACACAAGTGAATTTCAGTTTATTGGATTCAATCCAGCAATCCACACGTACACCAACTGCCCATTGATTCCACTTATGAAGAGCTGCAGCTTTAGGTAGGACTGCTCCTCTTGATTAGTCAGACAGATTTAAAAGAGTTTAATTACATTAGATTAATCAAGCACTGGAGTCTGGCTGAAGGCTAATACATCCTAATTAGCGAAGATTACCTCCAAATATCTATTAAAGACTAACCTAAGTTATCTTTTGGCCACAGAAGCTCATTTGTCAGTAAAAGCAGTTTTAAATAATAAGATCTGGAATTATTTGTAGGCAACATTTTTTAAGAAAATCTTCTTAAAAACTTAACTCTTTCACCTTTAATATCCACCAGACACATGGTCTAACACTCTCTAAACAACACTTGAAGATTCCAAACAAATTACTTAATTCAGAAATGCTAAACTGTCAAGTCTGCCATCAGTTTCAGTGAGACTAGATTTAACAAACATCTATGTATCTTTTTAAAACACTAATCAAAATATTGAAGAACTCAGAGCAGGTGAAAAACCTCAAGGCATATGTTTTTAATACATCATATATAATTTATATATGCATATATAAGGCAAATATATATTACTGGAATATGAAGTTTATATATGTATTTATAAACATTTATCCCAGTCACAGTATTAGATATTTAGCTTAGTACAAAAAGCCCAATGTGCTTGTTCCCTTACATTTTCCGTGCTAACAATTAAACTGCAGAGCTTTCTTCCATCTAGAAAAGGATGAACCTTCCTCTCTTGAAAACAGAAACATCTGTTTTCTCAAGACATCTGCTAAAGAAGTGAGAGCAGGATGTAAACTGCTTAGTCAAATAGTTTAAAGATAATGAAGAAATAATTAATTACAAGGAAAAAAACTCCAAGATTAAGATCTGCTTGTAATTAGCTGTACTCAAAATGCCAAAACATTAAGCTCAGAAAAATATAATTAATGAGTTCTTGAGAGCTCCTGATGATTCTCACTAAGGCAGTGATAAAAGGGTGCTGCAATCTGCTCCAAATGTTTACTGGGCAGGACCTGTGGAGCTGGGTTCCCTTCTTGCAGCCAGGCATATGCTGGAACAGTATGTTTTCATGCTGTGCCCAAGTCCCGTTAGACTTGGCAGAGCCACAGCCCATGGATTATGAGCCTTGCACGCAGCCAAAGACAGCTTTACCAGCACAGCTTGACTTGGTCCAAGCGCAACAGCATGAAAATATATTATGCTTTGGGGCACTTGTGGAAATTTCATTGATGAGGGATACATTGGATCTGCTCCTTCACAAGCTAGTAATTTATTATAAGGCTATGGAAGTCAAAGAAACATGCAATTTGCATTTATTTAACAAAGAAGGGGGGAGTTTATGTCCAGTTACTGTTCTTCCAGTGCTGGATGTTCTTAAACACAAATGGACCAAACTTGAAAAATAAGAAAGAAAAAAAAACTTGTTTGTATTTTGAGCTTGAGTGATTTAATGGTAATCAAACTACTTCTATTCTTTCACTTTGTATTCCTATCTGTGATGGATCCAAAAGTTTCTTTTAAGCTACTGGTTTTAAAAATTGTCACGTCTTACCACATTCATTTCTTCTAACCTTAGAAATAACAGCTTTTTGCTGTCTTATTAGCTTTTACCTTCCAGCAGGAGAACCAAAGAGAGCTCCCTGCAGCACAGCTACTACGACTCGGAAACTACAGGATAGCCCAGTCTTTTTGATGGTGGAGCCACTTCCAAGGCATCTCCATGGGCTGACAGCAGAAAAGGGAATTTCACAGCCCCGGGGAACAGCATGAGGCAGGACTGAGCTGCCAAGTGCCCGCTGTTAAACTGCCTGACTGGACACCAAAGGACACTCCTCCACCCTGGAGCCAGAGAACTCCTCCCAGAGGCAGAGTTATCCCCTCCTCAGCAGCCCTGGCTTTTTGCGTGCGTGCCACAGAATTGTGGGGAATAGAAAATGGCATCAGGGATTTCACACAAGAAACCTTCCCAAGACCAGTGCTCTACACAGCAGCTAGTGATCTGGGTGAGCAAAAGGGAACTCAGTCTCCTCTTTTCACTCCTCCTCTTTTACTTTTTTTACCTACTGCAACACATTCTCCTACACAAAATGAGGGCAAGGAAGGCACTTTCTCCAGTTGTCTGCCTTGGTAGCTGATATAAAAGAAATCAGCCTGCAGGCAGCACTAGGTTCAGAGCCTGCCAGTTGCACCATTCAGATACAGGCTATTTTACTCCACATTTAGAGGGCATTGTCAGGTGAGGTCATAAAATTCCTCAGTTTCCCTTTGATGTTTCTTTTTCATTAACAATAGTCAGAAATGCTAGAAATTTTTTTTTATTCCAATAGAAAAATGCTGATTTGTAGAAACAAACTTCTACAGGAACTGATACTGTCAAAAGTCTTACAATGAAAGCCAGATCCAAAAGACTAGCCAGCCCACCCACAGGCAAGCTCCCGAGGGGGCAGTCTTCTTGGCAGACATCCTGAGCTCAGTTTTGCAAAGAAAAATTAGTTGGAAACACTAAAATTTCCACAGTATGGATGTTCCAGTTCCCACACAGCTTCCATGTTAATTGGCTGGGTGAAAAAAAACCCAGAAAGAACTAAGTACCTAAACCGTACGCTCATCCTCTCAGGAAATCAAAACCAACAGTCAATAGCAGTCTTCACCATTTATCAGGACACATTGTGCCATCAGCTAAATTAAATGCACGAGGAAAGACTCTACCACCACAATCACAAAGAAAGGAGCAGTAGAGAAGCACTGATTCTCCAAGAGAAGGGAGGGAAAATATCCACTTATATCCACTCTTAACAGAGAGGAGAGAAGCTGCATGTAGTCCATGTGGTTCTCCTTCCTTTGAGCTCAAGCTTTAGGTGGAGTTTAGTTTACACCACCAGCTTACCCACCTCAACATACAAAATCAAAATTGTTAGAATTGTCACTTAAAATTGGCATAAGTCCTCTAGGCAGGAATTATTCTCCCTGCAATTTTTATACAGGCATTCTGAACACAATTGTTAAAACAATCTCCCTTCAGCTAGCAGTGAAAACAAATATAACCTAGATGAAAAGATCAAAGACTATTGCTATATACAAACAACAGCAGGCATAAAGCAGGCATAAGCCCCCCTTCCCTTTAAATTAAAAGCTGAAATATATAATTAAACTTTGTGAGAATATTTAGAATTTTTTTTCACACTGAGTAACACAGGATAAGGATGCTTCCAAACTCGTAACAATTAAGCAAGTCCGCTCCTGCTAACTCATCAAACTAGGTTAGAAAACGGAGTTATTTTATACCCTTTCCCCGAAAATCTGTTTCATGAAAGACCAAGGCTGAGAATGCTGCTCTCTACGATTCACTTTCTGCACTGGCAGCTAACATACATATCACATCCATATGTACATACAACGTCCTGACCTACACATGTGCTTATCTTCCCTGTCAGCTGCAGAAGTGTTCATCTTGGCTAGGCAAGCCCCCTCCGGAGATCTGAGCAGCTCTCTCCTGCCCAAAGAGATGAGATCTAAAACTAAGGCCATGCTGGTTTCAGGCAGAAAGTCATTAGGTACTCTGACTAGCCATGTTGAGTATATTAATTTCAACCACCCCAGGATTTCCAGCTGAAAGCCTTCAACAGGGATTCAGCCAAGAGGAAGGAGAGAAGGTTGTTCCTCCATAGGAAGCTGGCTAGACTAAAAAGCGAAGCGGGGCAGGATAAGTCAGGAAGGCAATTCTTTGAGAGGTAACACAGAGGACCAGCTCATTTTTGATTCAAAGGTTAGTGACATTTCTGTTCTCATTGGACTGTTTCGTTTTCCTTCTGTTTATTCAAACTACCGCCCTACGATGACAAACTTTTGTTTGCCCGATCTTGAAAGTCAAGACCTGGCTGTAGGCAGATTTTAGGCTTCCATCCCTCCTCTGTTTGGCCACAGATATTACAAAGTGTGCCTTCAAGATCTAGGTGAAACCTTAAGACCTACTCAGACCCACATGAGACAAGAAAACAAATCGTTTTCTTAAATAGCAACAACAGCAGACAAACTAGTATAATTCTTTCATTTCTGTACATTTTCATGCGACCAGAACAAACTATTCTCATAGTACAGATGTCACAGTATTCTGTTACTTGAAAATAAGTTTGGACTTGACAGGTTCTAAGCATACACTGCTCTTTATGAGTTACCAAATTAAGAAACTCCAGCACTGAGGAAAAGAAGAGACAGAAACCTCAGAAGTTTTCTTCTGAGATATTTAGTTATTGTAGCAGTTTGATTCCTCTCTAATAATCTGGTGATCCAAAAAAAAGATGCATTCCACAATAAATTAGATGGTTCAGGACTGCCTTATGTATCTCCAGTGCCTCTACATTTTCAAGTAGAAAACAAGAGTGGAAGACAAAGTGGATATCAATAGAAAACGATAATCTCTTGTACTGCTTATTGAGCAAACGCCAAAAGCACTTTTGTCACCATAATAACAGCTCAAGTGAAGTTTTTTTTTATTTTGTTTATGGGTTTTTGGGTTTCGGTTTTGTTTTTTGTTTATTTATTTGTGTTGTTGGTTGGGTAGGGTTTTTGAAGAAAAACAATAGCTCTTTGCTCTTTCATAGACAGTCAGGTCTTGAAAGTTAAGCCCTGTACATTTAGATCCCTCTGCACTTCCACACCCCTCAGTAAATATTTTTAATTGAGCAACTTGCTATGTGCTGACAGGTATAAGGCTCCAGAACAGGAACTTAATGAACTCATTACAAATCTGGAATAAAACTTTCTGATTGTATGTGAATACAAGAGCAGAGAGAAAGAGTGAGGATGGCCAAGAAAAGGCCTGACTAGCATCTGACTGTAGCTTCTTGGCTATAGCCAATGTAATAAACAGCCACACTGCGAAATACATGACAGAACTTCTTGTTCCCCCATGCCTCAAGACACTCACACTTGCCAGAATCATTTTACTCCTCTAGCCTCCAAAACCACTCTAACCCAACGTACTCCGCATATTTGTAGTGCCTCTGGATAACACCCCTAAATTGCTGCCTCTGATTTGGCACCCAAAGGGCTGAATTTGTCTGTATATACCAACCCAAAGCTATTTGTGTCAAACGCTGCTCATGGTTAGGAAAGTCAGCTACACAAAGAAAAACCCATTATGTCAGCACTGTCACTTTCTGAAGCCATATGACAGTGTGTTGCCATCTTCTTCAAAGTAGGGAAATATTTTTTCCGCCATCAAGTGAGTGTTATTTGATGAAAGAAAAGCTTTACTAGCTCACAGATAATGAAGCGTTTCTAGCAATGCCTCTCATCTACAGCCAAATGGAGGACAAGGAAAAGCAAATTGCTTCTTCAACTTAAAAAAAATCATTTATTTTTATGCGTTCCACTTCTATTATCATCCCTGGTATTTTCCATTCTCACGAGTATGTGAGCAGATATTATATTGTAACTTTCTAGCTCACCTGCCCTTATTCAAAAATCATTCCAGCAAAAAAAGTATTATTTTCATTTAAAATTAGTCAAAAAACCACCTTAATTTTTGGGCTCTGACAAAAGAATACATCGGTCCCTCTGTACCACAACACTTTTCAAGTACTAACATCAGTGGCTTTGGTGAAATAGCTTGACAGTTCTAATACTGCTGCTTTTGATGAAAGTCTGGATGAGGTTTGCTGCTAAACCCAAGACAGCAAGATTGAGAAAACATGACCTTTGAAACCATACCAAACTTTCCACCACTTCAAAGATGAATTATATCGATCCGGTGGAGTGGGAGTTTCCTGTTCCAAACCTGTACCATACAAGCTCAGTCAAGATGTCAAGGACATTGATCTTCAGTAACAGATCCAAGAAACGTTATGACTTACAGGCTCCTAAGTCTGACTTCCATACTATATTTATGGAAACTGTAATAAAGAAAAAGTTATGAAGGAAAGTGATAAATTCTGAAATATTCAAAATAAAATCTAGAGTTTTTTCAAGGACATGTGAATATGCACACAAGGATCACACAGTAGATATTTAATTTCCAGAAAGGTTTGTTTGTTTGTTTGTTTGTTTTTAACGAGCCTTACACCAAAGGCACTGGAACAAGAGAGAATGTGCTCTCCCAGAGTGATTTTTGATAAAACACTAAGGATAAAAAATAGGTGTACATGCTCAGATTTCATAACAAGTAAACTGTAGGACTTCCTTGTGGGAGCAATTGGGTTTTAATTGCTCAATACGGCAACAATGAGGGGGGGAAACATTGAGGTTTGCACATTACAGACAAGCATATTAATAAAATAAAGTGTTTTCTGGAACTACAGCTAACTGAGAAGACTGACAGGAAAAACCTCACAATCCTGAGTTGCACAGAAAGGAAGTGCAAATAAATGCACATGCCTTTAATAATGGGCTCGAATTAAGCCATTCCTAACCACCAGGCAGAACCTGGAGTCTCTTTGATTACTTCATCTAGTCCAAAAAGCACAGAAAAGTGTGGCTTTGTGAATCAGAGATATGAAACATCTTTGCCTGTCAGAAGAGAGGCTATAAAAGGTAAGGACTCAATGTGGAATACACACAGCTCTTTACTGGATCATGTCACAAGTCTGTAAAAACGGTGTAGAGAAATTCATAGGATACAAATACTCAATTCCTTCTCATTAAATGAGAACTGGGGGTCATTTATGCAATTATCGCATACCTGGTTTAAAGCAAAAAGAAGAAAACACTTTTCAGACAACAAAAACCGTGGAACTCGCTGCCACGGGATGGTGGGAAAAGCCAGATGCATAAATAGACTCAAAGGGGAGACAAATTCACAGAGAATTGTTCTGTTGGTAGTTATGAAATACAAAGAACCAGACAGGGTCTCTATGTCGTTTAACGGCCATTAAGCAGAAGTTGGTTGAAGCTGGGTGGGTGGGGACAAAAATTATTTTGTCATTCCTTAATTGCACAGAAAAGCCAGTTGGGAACAGCACAGTAGATGGGTGAAGTCCTGGTCTGACACTGCATCATCTGTCCCAAGCTGAGAACCACCATCACTGAATTAGCAGAGCCAAGAGAGCTGTGGTCTGTTTCCACCACTGTCGCAGGTAACGGGGACCGTCTTAATTTTTGTCATCGTGTACAAGTCAGATGAAACCCCCTATAAATTTCAACTTGCTTTGAAGTTTGCAATGGGTTGCAGGGACAAAATAGAAAGAGTAGAAACACAGGTCTCACTTGCACACTATTCCCCTTTAGAGCTGATAAGTTGAGTCAATCTGAATTTTCCAGAACCCAGACACTGACCCTAGGCTATTAATGGTTATGCAGGGGCATTACATAAATGAGAATAGATGTAGCGTGCAGGGAAGCAGAGGAACAATTTCTAGATGTATGGAAGCAGGGCTGGCTCTCACGACACTCTCTTTTAATAGATTTTTTTCAGGATAACACTACCAGATCAGCATTAAAGCTACTAGACACAAGAGAAAAATCCATTTATAATAGACTATAGACATCCAAGAAGAGGCTACAGTCACAACACTTTGACTAGAAGTGTTTAACATGCTGTGTCTTTAACTCTGGTACACTTGGGACTGTGCTAAGTGATTGAACTTGGCCAATTATCTCCCCTCAGTCTTGGTTAAATAACATATAAGGAAAACCAATGGACTTATATCATCAGTCAATCTCATTCAGGAATTCAGTTCTGTGTATTTTTCTTAATACTCCATCATGACTAAAAAATCGGAGGGTTATTCTCATCCAGCTTCTTCTTTCTGCCCAGTGTTCCAAAAAAATAAAACAGAAAAAGACCTGGAATAAAAGGTGTCAGCCAAGTGTACAAAGTTCATTCTGAAAAGCCTTTTATCAAAATATGCTTGGTCACTTAATGCTATAAACACAATTGTGCAGAAACCAGTGTCACAGCATATCAATTGTTACTACTATTTTGACATAATCAAAACATCTTCCTTGTTCCATATCAGCTGTTTTGCAGCCAAATATGGCAATATGGCCAAGGCTCACAGTCCAAAAGCATGAGCCATATGGAAGCAGGACAACATGTAGGGAAGCAAGGAAACTAGCCTGTCTCAGCCAGCATGGGGTAGGTGACTGCTTCTGCAATCAGATTCTCTCAGACAGGACAGCACTTTCCATCTGCTGCTAAGAGGAATTTCACCCTCATTTCACCTGTATTGCTATTTGAAAGGCCATTTGGAAAAAAAATCTACAGTATTGGAATTGCTATGTAGCTTTTAATCAGCTTATGCTGCAGCAACTGATTTGCTGTTACACAGTATCCCAGGACATTCTTTTCCATTACTGTTTACATTTTTTTTTAAATACTGGTGGTGCCCTACACTGTTGCTAATTGTTTACTTTCCCCCTCCTCCGCCATGGAATTTTGTTTGGCCAAGAGCATCTTATTTTTCATGGAAGTCCTAGTGGGAGGTAGGAATCACAGAGCCACAGCAATTAATGATAAACAGACACTATTTACAGATTGGTCTGAGTATTCCACTGACAGAAGAAAATAGAGTTCATTTTAAACCTCTGTAAAATCTGGCAGTGTCTTTCATCATCATCTCTTCCATGATTCCTCTGCTAGCATCTAGTGGGGAGAGGGTGTTTTGGCTTTGTTGGTTTGGGGTTGAGGGTTTTTCAAGTTTCCTTTTGTACACCAGAAATCTCAAATGCTGTGCCTTGTTTCTGTAT
The DNA here is from genome assembly GCA_013398055.1 of Ifrita kowaldi. Lineage (NCBI taxonomy): Eukaryota > Metazoa > Chordata > Aves > Passeriformes > Cinclosomatidae > Ifrita > Ifrita kowaldi. Next base: position 133,409 of record VZRS01012507.1, read on the forward strand.
TCCCTCACACTCATAAAATACTCTTTTTTGCTGTAAACATCTGAGAAATTTAAGGTGCCTTCTTCCTCTTATAACATGGAAGAACTTACACCTGTTTAACCTCAAAAGCACAGTGGAGATGAGAAAGCATCCTGCACTCTCAGGTTTTTTTAACTTGTGCATTGGGAGACAAAAGATCTTTTTTTAATCTACTGGGGCTGTACCAACAGCAGCAAGAAATCATCCCCACAAGATATAAATGAGAGAAAGCAAATAGGATCTGGCCCTTCTCTACACCTGTGCAACACAGTGAGTGGATAAAAAGAGTATCAAATCAGAACAGCATCATTTTACACAATTTTGAATGACACCCAGTGAAAGGCAAGGAGGGGCAAGGCCCACAGAGGAAACGTGGTTTGCCCGAGGTCGCACACATCAAGTCAATAGCAGAAGTGAGATGAGTTCCCTGTTCCTGACCCTACACAAACTGACAGACCATGCTCCCTTGTGGCTTCCCCCTTCCAGGACCTTCCTGAAGCTTTTCCTCTGCAAAAAGGAAAAAAAAGAAAAAAAAAACAACAAAAAAACAACAACAAAAAAAGTAATGCTGTAAGAAACAGATGGAGGTAGTTTTGTGATCATTAGCCCAGTACCTGGAGCCATGTTTACACTGTAACTTTTCCCTCTTCAATCAAAGGAACAAAACAAGCACTTTTGTCCATAGCAATACCTATTCACTTCCTGGGACGTATGTTACACAGCACAGGAACTGAGAAATGCTTTGGATCATAACCTTGGGAGCTGCAAAGCAGAAAGTAGTGTAAAGTTTACGCTCCTGAGATTTGTTTCCTGACACAACAGCTACAAGAATTCAGCATGTAGTCATTGGGAAAGTCATGAAGGATGAAAAGTGCATAAGCATATGATGTAACTTTTATTCCATGCATATACAGTGTCTGCTTTTCACTTAGCAGATGGTACAACGTAAAGAGAAAACTCATTTTCTAAATATCCCACCGTGAAAAGGTATTATACTTACAATTCAAAGACTTCAGTTAATCTAGGATAAAAGATCAAGTTAACAAGCATAGCAGCCACTCTACAGGCTAGATACAAACCTTCCTAATTTGGTTTTTTGTATTCTTAAACTACTTAAAGATACAGGCAGAAAGTTGTAAGAAGCGGCTGTTCTCAGTTCATTCGTACCTCTCCTGTGCCATCTACCGCTTACAAGTTGTTACTGACACGGTAATACTTGACAAGTTCTGATTACCCGGCTTCCCTGCTCATGGCAAGATGGACAAGAGAAGGTAAGCTTTCAAATTCGAACTTCAGCGAGGTAAGGACTAAAACCAAAGAAAAATATACACACAAATATATGAAAAATAAAATTTAGAAAAAAAAATGTTTACACTCCAGTGCGGAAATTCAGCACATGCTTGTGGACACACAACGTTAAAAAAACCCAAAACACTGTCTCCTAGTAGTCAGTGCAATTGTAATGCAAGCAGCACACAAACTCCTGTCAAAGCAACTGGGTAGGGAAAAAGACACTGGGGGAGTAAAGACAAATAATCTTTCCATATATAATTTTTCATATTTGCCCACTTTCTGGTAATAGCATCTTGTCAGAAGAGCCACTAATAGCGCAGGCTGCAACAGCTACTTGCTGCTTTTCCCAGCAGTTTCCATCTTTTCCCTGCTGTAGACTCTTCCTCCTTTGAGCTGAAAGCACGGATCGCACACCTGGACAGCGCTCCCCTCCGTCAGGGCAGCTGTGGCTTTAGGCTTGATGCTGCAGAAACCGACTGCCAGTTTTGTGGTTGAAGGCACTGAACCCAAAAAATGGACCTACAGCCATGTCCTGCATGCCAGACCTCCTGGCAAATAGAGCTCCTCTTTCTGAAAGATCCAGTATTGTTCAAGTAGGCCACAAAACCATTTGTCTGCAGGGCGATGAAAGAGGAGTAGAAGGTTCTTTCAAAGACTATAAAAGTGGGCAGGAAATACTTGGGAAGTTAACTGCCTCCTGACTAAAATCCAGCGACCGATTAATGGTCGAAAGCTATTGGTGAATTCTGGAAGAGAAAAGGAAGAATTCACCAGCTGGGAACAGAAACACAGATAACACATCGTAAAATCCTCAGTGTCCCTGTAAAAAGGGCAGTTTGAATTCGCACTCGGGGAGAGCTCTGTTTTACCCCAGAGAGGCAAACTGCAGTTGAAGGACCCCATGCCTGTATTCTTCTCTGTGGTCCCTAAACTTGAAGACAAAAATGGTGGATGGAGGTTACAAACTACAGTCCCACAAAGGTGCTGCATTTATGTACCAAATCAGGCAAACCAACAATTCTTTATTGGTTCAAACTCAACAGTTCCCTCTAATTCAAGTCTTAGTCCAAGAAAAAAATATTTGTTTTCCAACTAGAAGTCCAGGGGAAAAATAAACCAATTTTAATGGAAAATTTTTAGCCTTAAGAAACTTTATTTTTTTAACTAAGTAAACGTGTTCAATCCATGTAAGTTGATATATGTGCTAAAGTTTAAAGGACAAATATGAAAGATAAATCAGGAAAATATGTGGCATACAGGATTAGATGAAAAATTCTGGTGTACAGAACAACACAAAAGAACAGAGTATTTGCAAGAGAAGTAACAGAGAAGGTGTGAAATGTCATCATCTATGCCTGATGGTGAGCGTGTCGATAACTAGCAATCATTATTGCTCCAAATTGCCCAGCTCTGTCAGACTAGGCTCAGAAACACAGAGGAGATCAAGAAAATGGGAAGTAACAGCAGAACTGCTATAAAAAACTTTCACTACATGATCCATTTTAGCCTGTATGGGGAAGAAGCTATTTCTTTCCAATATCCTACTGTAGCTATTGCAAGGGACTTCCCACCACTGCCTTCCACTATTATATAGTCAACCCAGCTTTGCTCTTGGTTTTGAAGGTCTTAAGTGCAACATCACCTCAACAACATAAGAAATTATATAAACCAATCATAGTCTCAGCAGCCCATTTTTCAAAGGCCTGGTATCTCTGAGATGAGTTCCTGCTGAGCCACAAGAATATCATAAAATCCAAGGGTGGAATTCTTCCAAGAGAACAAAGTCCATCAAGCTCAGTTTGAACTATTGTTGTTGTCACCTTCCCTGGAAAAAACATTTTGCACAATGGAAATGTTAGGTTTCCATGGCAGAAGTAATATTTCTAACAAAATCTGATGTGACAGTATTTCTCCATTTTCCAAAAATGTAGAGGGTTCTGCTCCAGGATACCCACACCCAGCTCCAGACCCTTTCCCTCTGCCAACACCATACAGAAACATGATCATGTGCCCAAGAGAAAACAAGCTGTCTCTCTTGGGTCAGTGTCCACTGTCAGTGATTGAGAACTGGCAGAGAACTGTGTTTTGAGAAGTGGAATCATGTCCACTACACACTTTCCCCAGCATCTTCCATCCTGTCAGAAAGGTCTAGAAAAATGTGGGTGACCAGATTCAAGGAGGAGCCAGAAGGAACATGGCAAGATCTGTTCTGAATATACAGGGTACCGAACATATCCAGACTTAAACAATAATAAATTGTGGAGTATTTTCCTGTGCATTAGGCATGGAGAAATAGCATTGCAGACATCTGTACAGGGAACAAGGGTTCCATGAAGAGTCTTGATCACACTACTGTTTTTCATAAAACATTGCTTAACAAACCTCACAGCAGAAACAAGAAAACCACAATTAAAAACTAACCATCCCAAAAACTAACCAGCCTAGAATAACTTCAGTAAAAAAAACGCAAAAAAATCCCATAACCAAACCAAAATATATATTAAAAAATATTTCTCCCTCAAAAAAAAAAA
>VZRS01012507.1:144587-202438 GCA_013398055.1 Ifrita kowaldi
GGAGTTTTCCTCCTCCTCCTTTTTTTTTTTTTTTCCCTGTTCCAAAAGAAGTAAGTGATTTCTAGAAAGTACTTTGGAGTTTTTAATTCCCTGAGACTTCACATGGGTGAGGCACAATGCCTGCTCAGTTACATGCTACACAATTAGGATCTGTGACTTCATACTACTACATTTCACTTTTGAGCTGACCTTTTCCTATGTAATGCTGGTAACAGACCTAGGAATTAAAAGCCCAGAGAGTCCCATCTTCCTTTTACCCCCACACAGCAAATAGTTGTTTCATCGCCCCACTAATGCAGCATTTTTGAGCATTTTTCTTCCTTCAGAAGGCAGCAGTTCAAAAGTAGACCAGTGCTACTTGGGCTGCTGTTACTTGACAACAGTGGTAATAATTTAACAATATTTTAAAAACTCCTTAGAAATTAGTAGAAAGTGGAAAAAAAATCTATAATTGCTTTTACAATTAACTGGAAAAATATTCGTAGATAAGCTTGTCAAATATTTAATTATCTCTGGTTTTAAAACATAGTAATTTAAACCTCTAAATCTTTCAATCATCTTCATATTTTACAACCACGTAACTCAGACTGAATTGTCAAAAACACATGCAAGAAACACCCTTCCACAGATACAAACAGAAAAGATGGAAAAATCACAAGATGTACCTTCTTACACAAGTGTCAACTTAGAACAACATTTTTTCTTGGTGTAAAGGTTTGATTCCTGCACAGAAGAAAAATTCCAAATCAGTGGATACTTTGAAGAAAAATACTGCAAGCTGGACAGGCAGGCAGCTCCTGCCACTCCTACACAGCCCACTTAAGAAACACAAAAAAACCCCTGAAGTTAAAACTTCCTCCCCTCCCAAAAAAAAAGGCCTCTCTATTTCCTTTTATCACCATCTAATCAGTTCTTCTGCTCCTCCAGGGTGGATTAAGGGATCTCACCTGTGTTGTCATCTCCCAGGTGACTGCAGCTGAGCCCTGCCTCCCTCTTATCATTCAACCCCTCCTCCTCAATGCGGCCTGCTGGTTCCACAGAACAACCTCATAGCTAAAGCTTGAAACCAAAGGGACTGAAAGTTTGAGCATCTCAAAGAATATCACTTTGTACAGGCCTTTCCCTTGACACCCCCCCTCCCCCCCAAATCGGTATTTTGCCCAGCACCAGCACAGTGATGGCAAGAGTACAACAGCAAATGCTGACAGATGCATCAACTGGCTTTGAAACAGTTAACAGAGTACTCGAGAAGCTCTAGAAGGGTCTGATCTGAATTGCATTTTCCTGGATATAATTGCTTCTAAACAGAGGTAATATTAAACAACTGCTCTTCTGCTTGGCAAGCTCTCAGGATGCTTCCCAGGACTGTAATACTACAATCTCCTCCTATCCTTGCTGCACACAAAGTTGTATGGGAACACGATGAACAAGGCAGGCAAAGCTGCCCTGCAAATGTGGAGAGATTTAACTCCATGTTTGTACTCAAATCGACATAAACACACACCTACATATATACATACACACGTATTTATTTCCTTAGTCCCAGAAAACACCCAAGAACTCTGGCCTCATCTACATCCTGTGTAGGAGCACAGCCCAGAAAGCAGACTAGAACATGAGATGCCCTCTAAACTTCTCTCTGCATTCCCAGTCTCGAATTCCCAGCTGTTTGGATGCTAGAGGAGCTCGAGCTGGAGGACAAGCATGATGCTATTCCTAGGACAAAGTGTAAACACAACCAAGTCTTTGTGGTGGCTTGCCTTGGTGGCTTTTTTCACTTCCAGGGCTGAAAAAGAGGGGTGGGAGCTGAGTAAGAACATTCCTGCCCCAATCAAAACCAAAACTGCATCAGCGATCATGGCCTGTTGTAAATGGCATGTGTGCACTTAAACAAAATGAATGAGGGTACAGAAAGCTGTGGAAAACAATAAAGCACTGGAAGTCATGACATGAAGATTAGTCTTTTAAGAGAAACTACCAAACAGCAAATATTTACATGGTGAGGCCACAGCTACTTCTTTTGAAGTCAGCCTCATTAAGTATACTAGGATATTTTTCCACATAAGGAAAAACCACCGTGAAGGTTTATTTCAGACTTGCCATCAAGGAAGCAAAATACTTGTGAGTGATACTGGTGGTTTGTCTCAATGGAAGTCATAAGTCCTCTTCTGCATTTCCCCCTCACTGGATCTTTCCTGTGTACCAAAAACTTTCTCTGAATCATGAAAACCTGCATTTACATAATTCCTTAAATGTCTGAAAATTATGAAGACCCAGTAAAAGATTTTCCTCCAAATTTTTTCAGGTTTTTGTTTTGTTTGGGTTTTTTCACTTACTAGTTTTCTTAAATGCTTTCTTCCTCAGTTTAACTTGCAAACATATTTCATACACTTCTTTTCTGTTTTCCTGTAGTCAGAGCAGTCCCAATGCTTTCTGGTTTTGGTACCTGTGCTTGGAAAATCAGGTTAAAGCCTTTTCTAAGTAGTCTTTTCTGTTAGGAGTCCAACAGAAGTGTTCAGAACACATCTTTGTTCTAATATTAAGGCAGAGGAATTACATGAAGAGGGATCTGAGTAAAGAAATTAGGTTGGGGGTAACCTGCCCTTTGAGAAAACATTTTCTTCAAAGTTATACTGTACCGGCTCATATCTTCTCCTATGAACTAAAAGAGTTAACAAAACAAAAATCTTTCCTTGCACTCTATACAGACACTCTCATACAGTTTCTAAGTGTGAGGAAGATAAATTTTCTTTCCTTTATTTCTTAATGCAGTAAAAACACTCAACACACCACAAGAGGCCCTGGAAGCATGGATAACATGCAAAATTCTTTGTTTTGGGAAACAGTTACTGACAAGCTTTGTACCAAGCTCTTTAGAATCACTTATCCCAAGATACAACTTGGTGTTTTTCCGACCCTTTTAATAAACTGCAAAAGTCCAAATTGGTTGGCGTTAGTACCATCACCAACAACCTTCAGTCTAGAGAGGCAAGTGAATGTATATAGAAATGAATGAAATTAAATTAGAACTCACGTGACTGTGTACCAAAGGGCTTAGGCACTACTGAATTCTTCAATGAAAACATCTGCTCAACAGCAGAGCAGCTGTCACAAAAATCAAAATTGACAATTAATACATAAGTTAGCATAAGGCCGTGGATAGTTGATTTTAGCTTTGATCTAATTAAAACTCAAAAGTTGGGGGGTGACTGAGGGAGGTGCATTTAAATAAATTTGGGAAGATATAAAAACAGTCTGGAGAAAGATTATTGAGTTTGTAGAAAGAATACCACACAAAGAGTACTTCATACGTTAGTTAATTGAACCAGCAGTAGGTAATAAAAATAATATGCTATATTATATTTAATATACTTAAAAATGGTATTATAACACAGAAAAGGGCCAGGTTCGCAAGTTCTCAATTAACTTCATGTTGCAACCAAGGTTGAAAGCTGTTTCAGTGAGTTTTGGGTAATGTTTTTATGATAAATAATAAGAATTCATCCATATTTACAAGAAATCCTACAGAATAAGAACCCTAAAGAAATATCTACAGCAAAGTTGAGGTTATTCCTCATCGTCCTCAAAAACATTTGTGCTTCAAAAGTGTTTTGCTCTCTGCCTCCATATGTGTCTTGCACTGGAACTTTGGTTTTATCTCTTAAATTGCACTTCATCACTAAAACTGGGAACTCCTAACTCTTGTACACTGGACATGAATTCCCAACAAGAAATTGCAAGAAAGTGCTCCCATGGCTAATGGGGACTACCATCCCTAAGGCAGACAAACACTTAGAAAATTTTGCTTCCAAATAACATTCCAAGATCATTTCCCATCTATCAAATTTACAGTTACTCTCCCCCACCCACACGCTGAGGATTGTGCTTTCCAAGTAGTTCTTTTCTGTAATAAACCCACTGTTCTTTGCCTCCATAAAACCACTGTGCCATCTGAAATTTTCTTTTATGTTTGGAATTAGGAGTGTGCGACATCTATTTTCCAGATATCATGCAATAAAACAATTGTTCCTAGGCAGTGACTGTGTACGCAAAGTATCAGTGTGACACATTGTTAGAAGTTACACAAATAAAAGTCCTCAATAGTGGAAAAGATAAAAAACCAAGCTTTAATTTGAATTTGTCACACTCCCTTGAGAAAGTAGGCTGATTTTCATTAACATACAAGCTGTTTATAAGTGTCTACTTTCCAAGATCAAGCACTTGAGAAGGGGATAAAAAGGGAAAAAAATCAGGAAATCACATAAGGACCTGCCCATCTTAGGTCACAATGATTAATGAAATGGAAATGTTAATGCAGCTCAGAAGTGGCCATATCACATGGAAGTTCAGAAAATAAATATCGAGTTGTTTCCAAAAAACTGTACCCATTAATAATCTCAAACCTCAGTTGGAACACAAGAGGCATAAGGAAAGTATGTTGACCCTGATGGTATTGATTAGACCACGCTATTGAAAGTTTCACACACCAACCACAATCCATCCAGGAAAACCACCAAGAGCTGAATTCCAGTAAGGACAAAATAATTTTTAAATGGACGTGTAATTTTTGCATGGGCTCTTGCCAACACCAGTGTAGATCAAATGAAATCACAAGTTTCTCAAGCCCTCATGCCATGTAAGATTTCTTCAGCATCTGTACAATCTTTTTTGCTTGACATTCTTTGTATCTCAAGATTCCTCAAGTCTTAATAGTACTAATTCTTGTTGCTTTGGTTTCTGCTGTACAGTACAGTTCCCTTTATTGCAGAATGCTGTATCAAAAGTAGATAAAAGTATTACATTGATAAAATATTTAATTATCCAAACATATTCCATATATTTTCCGAGGAGATAGAAGTGTAAATTGAGATTGCAACAGTAATTATTTAAATGCCTGTTAGTGGAATATAATAAAAAATCTGCTGCTAAAGGCAAAATTGTCTCACCAACAGAAATAATATGGAATATGATAATCAGAGCTCAATTCCCCACTGACCTGTACTTGAAATAAAATATTATAAATTGATAATTGTCATCTTTTATTTTTCAAAGTCATTTGCAAAGCACAGAGCAGCTCTTTGGGTATGTGGCTCAGGGCTGGAGGGAAAATAGGGGAAGAGGGCTACAAGAAAGGGAAAGTCTGATCAGATCCAGGGTGCTTATACTCTATATGTGTGTCACCAAGCATAATTGCTTTATTCTGAAGCAACTTTAGTAAAGTAGTGTAAGACTGCCTGCAAGACAGTAGGTCAGGGGAACCATGTTCACAGTTCATGTTTTCTTTGGCAGTTGTAGAAGGTTAAAGAACTTTATGACTTCATTCCGAATTTGCTATCAGAAGTTGTTTTCGTACAGCTACCTTGGAAGTGAACCTTAGGAGAAATTATTTTCCTCACAGAGATTTCACAGAACCACACAACTTGCTACCTACCCAAAGAAAAGCATTTAATAACTTAATTAATCAGCCTTCACATGTTTATTGTGGGCTGCTTTCTGAATTCAACAGACAGTGTACAAGCCATCCAGCTACAGGTCGATGCAAAGAAATCAAATGGAACAGAAAGTGTATCCGAGAAGGATACCTATCCTGCTTGCTCCTGGGCAACTCAGAAGGATGTTCCATGGAAAAATGTATTCAGAAAATGTCATTAGTAAGTAACAGAGCACCCAAACATTAATATTGGGACACAGCGGGAGACACATTGTAGGATGATGGAATTCTTTTGCTTGGGGTTGTCATCTCCTTCATGTTTCTTGGATGCTTTTACATCTGCCATAATTGTAAATGAGAATCAGAGCTTTACATTCAAAATGCAAACCCAGCAGTCAGACACTAGCACTGTTAGGTATTTGAATAAACTGTATGCATTGAATATCAGGAAGAATTTTTTTAAATTGAAAACTGAGCTTAAGGCGGATATTTTTAGTTTGAAATCTTTATTTCTCGTCTTTCTGGAATGCCTGAAATGCACTAGATTAATTTAAATCACAATTCTAGCTATGTACCGTTCAAATCCAGAGAAATGAAAACGAAACCTTACACTTGCACAAAGCTGACTGTTTAAATATTTAAATATTCAACAGGAAGTATAAATTAAGGGAAGATGCTCTCTATTGGGACTTAGAAAAGTATCTACAAGGTGTGGGGGCTGATGAGAACTTCAGAGTCAAAACCTGGGCTGCAAAAGCAGCAATTCTGTCAAATGGCTACAAGGCTGTACATGACAGGTACTTGTATTTAGCTACATTTCCTTTAATATAGAAAGAAAAAAAAAGAGCACTGCATTAATCTTTTCCTTGCCCAAGACAAGTATATTAATATGCCTCATTCATGTTCTGATCTCAGCTGAGTTCCTGATTAACTCATTTTTACCATCAGATTTCAACAAGCACAGGGGGTGTTTGTGTAAGAAATAAAAAATGCATGAGAACCCTAGAAGTAACTTTGCATGTAATGAATCAGACCAAGTTTATGCATTTTTCATTGCACTGTGTAGCCACAGTGGTGGCATTGCCACAAGTCAGAGGAAAAACAGAAAAGCAAGATTTGTGTGAAGAGATAATGTCTTTGATTAGACCAAACTACAGGTAACAAGGGAGGCTGACACGCTTTCTTATTCTGAGATTTTTGCAATTATAGCAGTTGATTTAACATGAGATACTACCTTTCCCTTCACACCTTCACATACACCCTGCACTATCAGCTTCTCACTATTCCAGTCAGAAACTCTGGGAACAGACAATATTACCACTTTACCCAAGGAAAGAAACAGTAGGAACATGTGAGGTTTGTTGCCTCTGTTTCTGGATGGGCATGTTCATAAGAACTTCATTTTTCCTTATCTTTTAAAGTGTCTCCAAGAGAAAGACAAGCTGAAAGAGCTGGCATCAGCTAAATGAATCACACATGAAGTACAGCAGATATTAAATAAAGCAAGCACGTCACTGTTTCAGCTGTATAATGGCCTGTAGCATTATTGGACCATTCTATGAACAAGCCAGGTCCATCTGGAGTTGTTCTCGTATCATGCAACACATCAAAGGACACAACACTAGTGTAATTATTCTCATAATTAAAATTCATGGAAAATACAGCCAATTACTGATTGATTTGAGACGCAGCAGACTCCAGATGCACACAAAATTCTTCATTAGGAAGGGCATATATTTATTCTATAACAATGTGGTTGAGGCCAAACCTCGAGTGCTGTGTCCAGTTCTGGACCCCTCGGTTTAGGAAGGATGTTGAGATGCTGGAGCATGTCCAGAGAAGTACAACAAGGCTGATGAGGTGTCTGGAACACAAGTCCTGTGAGGAGCAGCTGAGGGAGCTGGGGGTGTTCAGCCTGGAGAAGAGGAGGTTCAGGGGGTACCTCATCACTCTCTACAACTCCCTGAAATGAGGTTGTAGACAGCTGGGGGTTGGTCTCTTCTCCACAGTAACAAGCAAGAGGAAATGGTCTCAGATTGCACCAGGAGAGATTTAAATTGGGTATTGGGAAAGATTTCTTCACTGAACGGGTTGTCAAACATTGGAACACAGCCCAGGGAGGCAGTGGAGTCACCGGCCCTGAAGGTATTGAAGAGACATGTAGCCATGGCACTTAAGGACATGGTTTAGTGACAGACTTGTGCTGGGTTAACTGTTGGACTCAGCAATCTTAAAGGTTTTTCCCAAAATAAATGACTCTGTGAGTTCAGAGAGGATACCAGACAGGGAGGACATTCTGACCTATCTGGTAATAAAAACTCATACTTTCTTCCACTCCACACACTAAACAGTAAGTGAATGAACTATAAAGAACTAGATCAAGTTACTCTAAACTAAAAAAGATCATTTTCATTAGGCAGTAAGCTTTTTTCCAAGGCCTTGTCTTCAGGAATACTAAAGTTATAGTTCTGATTCAAACTTGTAAACATAAATCAAAGCAAATAGTTCCATGTTTTCTCCTCTTAGTCTGCAAATATCCCTTCTCTTCACCAGGATTTTACTCTGTGGTCGTAAAACCACAAGTAACCTTATGCTAGCAACCACAAGTTAAGAACAGCCTTTTCTGCTAGGTCTGGAGAATGAAGTAGGCAAGTACGTGCATTTAGCAGTAGAATTATTTTGCACAAAGTACAAATACTTGAGAAGGCTTTTATTTGGTAGGGTACTATAATGCCCTTGGTAGGTCAAATTCTCCAAGACTGAAAAGGTACCAAACTGATGCTAAGGAAATATTTAATGAATGCAAAGGTCACTAATTAAAGAGTTTTTCTAATTTCAGAACACAAATCAGTAATTTCAAGTTCTTTCAGAAGATTAGTGAGGCATCAAACAATCTCTAAAGGAAGTCAGAAAAATCACTGAACGTTTTAAGCCGTAGTATTATACACGTGGTTTCATAAACTGAAATTATGTTCCACATTATTTGGCTACTTTCTTTTCACTTGTCAAATTACAATGTGTTTTTCTGTAACAGAATCTGACCTAGGTGTATGACAGCACGTTGCTATGAGTTTTACACAGATCTTGCAATTTGTCCAGACCTGCTGAAAGAGAGCAATACATCAAATGACTCTGTATGATACTGGTACCATACACCTCAGGAACTCTGCCATTTCATCTCCTTCCTCCACCCAGAAACTGTAACATGTCACCAAGAAAGGATATGCTACCCAAAAATACACAGAAATACGCACTTAAGCTAGTCAGTAAAACAGAATATCTAAGTCAGCACTACAAGAGAAACACAGCAACACTGCGTTCACATGCCTCTATATTCTGTCTCTGAATATGAGAATCATGGCTGTCAGGTCAAAACTCTTCAGAGGTAACTCAAAGAAATCTCCAGCAAGTCCTCTGAACACAGGCAAGATCAGAAGTCTCCAGCTCAGAGGATTGACATCTTCAGTAGTACCACACTGCCCTGCAGATCTGACACAAAGACCTCTTAGTATTTAACATTTCTCTCAGGGGAATTAAAAAAAAAAATACAGAGTCTTCTGTGCAATAGTTTCTCATTCTTCAACTGACAGGTTTCCTGGGAATGCTGATTGTCAACTGGAAATTAAAAATTATTTTCTTAAGTAGAAGTATTGGGAGGCAGCATTCTCATGTCACACTGCATTGGTCAGTCTGTCAGGACAGCTGGTTTTATGAAAATCAGCTCACTTTTTTTTTTTTTCCTTAAATACTGTGGCTCTCTAACAGACACCTAATTTGAGTCTCTGCTTTATTTTCCTACTTTGCTTTTTAACCCTATATGCACAGGTAGTGGATTCACACCATTTTCCAGCTAATGCAGACCCTTGCCTTTGCCAGATTTCCAGGCTCCCTGTGTCTCGTGTTAATGAGCAGCAGGAGTTTCAGATCAAGCCATCAAAAGGACAATTATCTCAGAATATTGTCCTGTAAGGTGTTCCTAAAGCAGCTTTCCTTCTCGGTTTCAATGACACCAACTAAGCAACATTTCTACAGTTCAACTTGGGACAGAGAAACATCAGTATTTTGGACAAGCCTTTCAGATAAAACCTCACGTGACTCCAGACAAGGACTTTCCACTGACCAAGATCTCTGCTCCATCACATCCAGTTTCCACGATCCTATCTAGAAAGATTTAGAGGGCATCCATGGCTTGGCTGTGACTTAACCCTCAAGTCTGACTCAGAAGCCAAGAATTTCTCTTCTCTGTTTCCATTTCCTGCTTAATTTTGGCAGGCCAGTGTGGAGTCCCTGTAGAACCAGGCCCACATATATCATGTCCTTCCATCCTGACCACTTAAAACTTTCCTTTTCCTTCAGGGGATCTGCTGCCCTCCCTTCAGAGTAAATTCTGTTGAATAACTGTATGGTCCACATAGGGAGGGTCGTCTGCTTTTCAAAAAATAAAAAGCACTTCTAGTCGAAGAGGAATTTCATACAGCTATGATCAGAGACAGCTAGGAAGACTTACACAAAATTCTGGGCTTCACAAGCTGCATGGGCTGGCTCTTAGTGGCACAACCACTCAACAGCTCACTGCTCAGAGAAAAAAACTGTAGTTACAGAATCATCTCAGAACAAAGATAAAAATTCCTTGACTTCATGCCTTTGCTGTTATTTTAGCAGTGATGCACAACTGCCATCCTTCCATCCCCAGTTATGCCCAGAGAACAGGCATAAGAGCCTGGGATACTCCTTTTCCTTTATCCCACTTTTTTGTATAAAAGGACAGGCGTGTTCTTGCCTAATGTGACGTTGTGGTATCTCAAATGTTTGGGATTTTTTCATGTCAGCCAGCTCCTAGCCCTCCGTAGAGTTCACCAAGACTCTCAGTTTAAGGCCAGAAGTATGCATAGGTCTGTTTCCAATAAAACTTATTTTGCTGGGAGTATTTTAATGCTGGGAACTCGAAGGGCTTTAATAACTGTTAAATACTGAGGGTTTTCTAAGTGTATAGGGAGTTTCCTAAAGTTTTTGATCCTGGTTCCTGCAGGAGTTACTGAGACCAAACATGAAATGAGGAGTTTGAGGAGTCTTGGAACCACAGGACAAGCATCTCCTAGTTCAAGAAAATACTGTAAAGGCAAAAAGATTACTTCTTTATTGTTTTTTTCACTACTTCATTTGATTTTTCCATTCTTACAGCAAAGCCTGATGATGGACTCTTGATTCAAATAGCACTGGATGAGGCCATGAGCATAACAAATGTGGCTCAAATCACTGAAAATCATGTCAAGTTTCTTGTGCTCATTGAACATGTCATCAGTGAAAAGGGCATAGCTAGACACAGAGAGAGAGAGTTACAAATACTATTATGAAATCATCAGCAACCTGTAATGAGTATTTGTTCTATCCCTCACTCATCCCAGCAGACAAAGCCTCTGTGACCTTTGACCTTCCCCATTTTAAACAGCATTTTAAACAGCATTTCAAGCTTCAGTGCAAGGCACAATGTATTCATCTAACTGCCTTACACGGAACTGAGGAGAAAACACACCAAAGTTCTCACAGAAGACCTTGCTCTGGTTGTATCCAAGGATTCCAGGCAAAGGACAAAATATATTCCGTCCATTTAACCTTGGAACAAATTCAGAGAGAGGTTTGCAACCTCGTTTCATAAATCGCTGTAAAGTAAATGGATGCACCATAGTTTATTGAATAACTCAAAGTGTCCCTGTGAGTGGGTCATTGCTGAAATCCCAGACTGGATTTATCAGACTGGTCATAGTAACAGGCCTCCACATTTCACCTAAGGGGCACAGTTTCACACTGTCTAACAAAGGTCAGACATACTTCAATTATCTGTGTCTGTACCCTCCTTATTTTTCTGCCCTTCCAATGATTAAACATGGCTAGGCCACTACGTAACCCTTCCAAACCAGGCATTGCCATTCTATCTTGCAACATTCCCAAACGCCTGCACCTTCTGCAGGCTCCTTTCCTGAGTATGAGGATCAGAATAAATGGTTTTCTCTGTTTTATGGGGGTAAATGTGATCACAGAATAGTCACTCAATTTTTTTGCTTCAAGTCCACAGCAATGCTTAGGAATAAAACATCTGATCTGCCAATCTTCTACCCACTGAATGACAAGACAAATAATAATGAATTAATAGCAAGCTGACGACTTAAGCATTATTTATTTCATCTGCTGACTTAGGGCAAGATTGTTCTCCAACAGAAATCAATGGTAAACTCCCTTTGAGTTCAACAAGAGCAAGATTAAATCCCTGGTTTCTTGCCTCCCACCAGCTTCCCTACAGGAGCTGACAAATCACAAAAGTTAAATGACTATTTTTCACTTAGGAATAACGGTGAAAAACAAATGCACACAACAGTTGTTGCATGTTTCTTCTTCCAGTCCTTGACCAGGCTTCTGATTTTTACTTCAAAATCTTAACAGAATAAACACACGCAAAAAAAAAAAACCCCGACATACAGTAAAAGCCTTACCAACACATAAAGTTCGTCTCTACAAAGCAGACATGTTTGCATTTAGGATACTTTTAAAATCACTTTAACTGAATTGCAAACTGTTCTCCCCCTCCACTGTCACTTCCCTCACCCCCTCTTTTCGACATGCAGACTGTGGGGACTGCCAAGACAGAACATCCCACTGACCTTGGCAATTGGCAGCTGCGATCAATCACTTCATAAAATCCTATGTGTCAGCTAGAAACCACTTGTATTTCTTAAGCAAGTCAATCTGCTAAACAGCTTAAGCCATGAATCCATTCAAAAGGCTAGGAAAACAAACTCGTTTGGACGAGATGTTCCTTTATGTCTGATTTTCTTTTTCTTTTTTTTTTTCTTTAATGGTTAATATTAGAGCAGAAACTCCTGTGTCACTGTGAGAAGCTGCTTGCAGACTCCGGTGTAGGTGTACTGGTTAATAGAGGGGATCTCGTCACTTACTGGTGAAGCTCACCACAGGTATCTCTGGCCATGACAAAAGTTCCCAGCTTGTTTCAGACAATTAATCTGACCTAAACACGAGTTATCAAACAAGAGGAAAGCAAACATCTCTCCATAGAAACTGAGCATCAGACAGAACTGTTATTACCAAACACACCACTAAACAAATGAGACAGTTTTTAACCCTAGGCTGAACTTTGGCGGAATGAGATCAGCACAGAAAGTCATTCTTTCCGTAATTATTTTCGCTTTAAAAACAACATGTCAATGGATTTCTTTGGATAATTTGCTCATTATTGAGACTGTATATTCTGCTCTCTGCCCCCAGATAGTCCTGTGAGCATAATTTAAGTGATTTGTTAACCGTTTGCATACTTAATCTGTCCCACAAAAATAACAGTTTTCCATTCAACCCTTTGAATAAATCAAAATGAAATAAGCCTAAAATATGCAGATCAAACATAAAACTTAAAGGAAAAAAATAAGGGAAAGGATTAAAAAATTAAGAAGGTACACTGAAGAGACAAAAAAAGATAGAAGCCAACTGTGAAAAAAGTGAGGATAACAAAGACATGACTCACTGGAGTCATGAGTCTTGAATGAGTAAAGAGGCCTGTGCAGCTAATCTACAGAAAAACCTGATCAAAAAAGGATTTTTACTACCTTGAATGCATTGTGATACCTTTTAGAAGTAGAATAATAAAATAGAAGCTTGGCTCTTCAAACATCATTCACTCCTGCAGCCATCCACGGGAACTAGCTCATTCTCCACGAACATAACCATTACAAAGTACAACAATAAAACATGTTTCCATTCACAACCTGAGGGAAAAGTATACGGTGTTTCGCACATTTTTACTGTAAAATGAGAATACTTTGAAAGGTACCCTCTTAGGGTACAATGACACATTTCCTTTCTCACCTAGACCAATAAAA
Organism: Ifrita kowaldi; assembly: GCA_013398055.1. Classification (NCBI taxonomy): domain Eukaryota; kingdom Metazoa; phylum Chordata; class Aves; order Passeriformes; family Cinclosomatidae; genus Ifrita; species Ifrita kowaldi. The sequence goes on from VZRS01012507.1 coordinate 157,905, forward strand.
GCATGTAATGCAGGCAGGGTGTCACACCTCACAGGTGTCTGTCCATTTGAAAGTTACTCTGAGCAGCATCAAAGACTGAGTTAATTTGTCTTTACCAGATCGTGCATTCTGCTAGGCTTCTAAATTTGTCATCTAATTAGTGTCTGCTCAGAGGGTTTTCTTCAGATTGGACTTTGGCAGGGAAAGCATTTTAAATGTCAGATTCATTTCCAACTTCGATCTGACAGAGAAGTTTTGAGTCCTGCTGGTATGAACAGGAGGAAAAGGAATTGGCAATAGCTAACCACCAGTTTCAACAGCAAGGATGGGAACATACCTGTTTTCTGAGTGTATTGCTGACAGGGAAGGCAACAGATTCAGAATTGCTGTGGCTTGATGACATTTCATCACAGTGGTAGTCTCTGCGGGAAATTTCCAAGCAAAAGCTTAAAATCCATGGCCACTTAAACAAGACAGTTTATATTGTCACACTTTTTGTTGTGCTTTAAGATGGCTGCTCAGCAGTGATAAATGAAAATCACTTCTGGAAGGTGAAAATAATAGCTTTGAAATGCAACTGGGTCATTGTTCTGATTGTTCTCATATCTCTGAGTAAGGATATAGGAGTTTATTTCTGGCTTGTACAAGGAGTCTGTGAAAAAGCAGAATGTCACTTCCACAGAGCTTAAGCTTTCTCACCTGTACAATGAATCTAACAGCCAAGACAGCCTCCTCATAACCGGATGCTGAAATCAGTTCCAAACATCACAAATTTAAAAGCTGGGGGTGGGGGGCAACTGTCTTGCTAAGAACTGCAGCTATTGCCTCCTTAAATGCTGTCACATCAGCTCAGGGCTGGAGCTCAAGTCTGAGCTCAGCTCCAGAGTACATGAGCCATGTACCTGAATTCTGTTCACAGTCTGATTCCGGTCTCACGTGCCTCAGACTCTGAAGTCTGCTTCAGCTTTCTAATTGGAACGTGCCATCAATTACATTGTGCTCAGGCACTTGACTGGGGACAGGGCAGTGAGGGGGAACAACAAACAAGAAAGGACACTGATTTCAGTTCTAGTAGGTAACAGACGAGTGAGCCATCAGCTCTAACAGCAGAGCTCCTTGGAGCTTAAATGATGTGATACAATGAAAATTTAATTTCTACATGGGTAAGAAAGCCTGCCTTTAGGCAGCTAGAATCCAGTGGGTTTGTCTATGAGGCAGAAGTACAAAACTTTTTCAATACATGTAAATGAGACCACTTCCAGATCACGGGCATATACACTCTGTCACAGAGCATAGGGGCCTGTGCATTACACTAAAGCTCATAACTACCAATTTCATTTCCATGTGAACCAAGGTGAAAGGAAAACTTCCTTTTTAACCCTTTTCACGTAATAAAAGCCATGTATACTCTGAAATAAAAAGTACCTTTATCCAATGTACGTACTTACCCATAGTTTTTAATTTATACTGCAGCTTTTCATTAATGAAAAATGTTAATGGTTATCAAGAAATACAATATACCTGGCACCATCATCCACATTGTCCAACAGTTCATTTGAGAAACAACGTAACACAGGGGATTTTTCCAAACCATACCTTACAGATGACTGGAAAGAGTCAAAATGCTTGTGCTTGGAATTCCTTACCCACAAACCCACTCGTTTCTGAGAACAAAATAGATGAACACGAAAAGACTGTGTCAAAGTAAAAGCGAATTTTCATTACCTGGATCAGCTTCAGGAAAGCTCCAAGGAAACAGATGTCCTATGGAAAAGGAAAAACAGAAAAACTTAGAGAATTTCCTATCATTGACAAATGAATCAATCATTTAAAGGAGGGTTTTAAGATAATTTTGAGAGAATGAATGTGAGAGGCATTTTGCAGAGTAACACTGCTTCTCTCTGCTCACCTCGTCATTGTCTTGGTACACAATATTTTTCAAGATTAATGGGTTTATCTGCGCTGAGAGATATACAAAACTACACTCATTCTCCCATGTTACAGCAAAACATAAGGAAAAAAAATATTCGGGAAGTGAAACATTCCCAAACACAGAACAGAGAATACAAGGGGAAGTAGGAGACCTGCAAGTCAGGAAAAGCTCTCTCAAAGCTTGATGCAGGAGAGAAGAGGGATTTTGTGGGTGCTAGGACCTCACATTGACACAGCCAAAGACACTGAAGGCAACCGGAGCTGGAAAAGACTTCTGCATGGCATTCTGACCTTTAATTCCTGGTCCCTACCAGATTTCACTGAAAATGCGTGGGACAAATAAAAACACTGAGAGCTGTACAACCACTCAGGAAATTCATCATCACCTGACATTATTTTATACTTAAAAGCTGCGCTGAAAACAGAGAAATATCAACCATCAGTAGAATCAGGACTGACCTCCTCTACCAAAACTTAATTAACAAAAGGCAACATTCAAAGCTTTAGGACTATAATCACGCTTCTGTTGAACCAAAGTAATTTTTCCAAGGTAAAAAGGCTGTCCAGTGGCAATTAAGAGTACAATAAAGCCAAACCCAGCATTTCAGGTCAGTTTCACAACACATTAAAGTGGTGACCAGCCTCTCATTTAGAGAAAAAAAGCCTAGCTGCAATATAACTGAAGCCTCCCTGAGAATTCTAGAAGTCCTAATGGGAATTACTAACTTCATGCTTTTGGCAAATTACCAAAGGCACTGCCTGCGTCCATAAATTCTGTTTAGTCAGCATATTCAGAATCTTGGAGGTACTGAGTGTGCTTAACTAGTTCACTTCAGTTAGGCTTTTACTGGGCAGGGCACTGTATTTTCTACAAGTAAAAGGAGCACTCACATTTCCAATGGGACTAAGACCCATTTGAACCTTATCACGCTTCGAAGTTCTATAATCTTATCAGCTACAAAATTAAAACAATAAAACCATACATTTGCATTAATCCACTACTAATCACTCGTATTACTTGTTGATGGCATCACTAAACACTGTCTATATGGCAATGGAAATATAGATAATAATATTGTTTGCATGTGTCCTACTCACTAGAAGCAACTGCCTTGTCTGTAAACTGTCTGTAGTTTAATCCCCCATCAAAATTATGCTTGTAATTCTAAGACATTTTACTGCCCACTCCATTTCAGCATCTAATCATGACTCCAAAGACTGCTTCAAAAATTCAGGGAATTTAACTCAGCTGAAAGAGGATGAGACTCATAGACTTGGGGTACAGACAGCCACACAAGGTACTGTGTAACCTGCTCAGTGAAAACTGACCATAAGCACTTTTGTACCCCATGGAAAATGCAGAACCATTTAAAGGAGCAAATCTTTAAACTAAAACTTATACAGTTCACAGTGTGAAACAGCTCATGTTGCAGCTAACCAGACAATAACCTGTTCACAGAGCTAGTCCCTGAATTTAAACAGGATCCATCCAGCAGGTGAGATGCCAGGTAATAGTACCACAAGCACAGGCAGTATTTCTCAAGACAAAGACGCTGAACCTTCGCAAGAAAATCCAGCAATCCACATACAAAGCCTGTAATATCGTGCACAAGCAAAATACACCCTCTGAAACACGTTTCAAAGGGTGTCTACCTGACATTCTCCTGTGCTGCAATTAACTGCTCGCTGAAGTCTCCACTCCATAGCTTGAGGCCTTCTGGAAGTGAAGTACCGAGACTTCCACTGTGCACTGGATCACACACAGAATCAGTATCATGTTCTGTTCAAAAAAGCTGAGAGAAGAGAGCTTCCCTGGTGCAAGGCCAAGCATAGTGAGCCACTGGCTACACTTACTACACAGCAGGGAGAAGCCCTTGCCACGGACAGGATCCATGAAGCTACGTCCAGGAAATATCTCTGGAAAGTTTCACAGAACCTTGAAAGGTAAAGAAAGTAAGTTATTTTTCTAAGTACACATGTTGATAGTAGTTCTGTGTATCTAATAACCCAGACAGCACATGAGTGTATTATCCTATTTATATTAGTCCAGCAATCACTTCACATTACTCAGGTCATTGTTTATGCTGTCTGCGGGTAGTGAAATACACCTGATCCAGAAAAAGCTTTCTCAAGGTAAAAGTTAGCCCTTAAAGATTGTTGGAATTTTCGTACAAAAAGTAGAATTTCAGTACACGGATGCATTGCATCATGTAGCTTTTAAAAATGGAAACCAACAAGAAAACCTACACAAAGAGGACTGCCCTAGAAAGAGATTGACCATCTCATTGAAGTGCAGCCTTCCAAACAGGCAAATCCAGGATTTCCAGCTCAGGTTCACTGAATCCACTGACAAACTCGAACAAGGCTGGCTTCAGAGAAATCAAGACAGCCAGACTTGACTGGCAGTTTCTGGTGCTAAGTACAGCTGTGAAGTTAAAATTTTTTAACAAGCCTTTTTAAGTCCACACAAGTTTAGCATCTAAATCCAAGCTAAGCTCCAGCACGTAAATTGAATTAGAAATTCTAGGGAAAACACACACCTCTGTGTTCATGTGACTTATTTGCCTGTCTTAGCAAAACAGAGGTTACTAACACTGTATAAAAAAAGAATGCTAGAGGTCAAGTCCAAGACAAATTGAAAATCTGAAAGAAAGTGTTATTCATGTCATCTTGTGAGGAACGCTTTACAAATACCATAAACTGGCAAGAAGAATGACAAAACACGCAGTCCTGGATGTCTAGACTGAGTTTGAGACTAACCAGCCACACAAACTGTAAGAATGAAATCTCTCAAAAGCATTGGGAAAACACAGTTAAATTAAACAAACTGATAATAAAAGCAAATAGGCTCCTTCCAAACAGACATCAAGTGATTTCCAGATTTTGTCTTACTAGAGCCTAGAAGAACAGAACAACGCTACAAATCCCCATGGTAGCTGGGGATCAGAAAATGATGGGGGCTGAGGGTCCTCTTCATTCTCTCCAGAGCCTTCAAGGCTTCCAAGTTTCCACCATAGAATGAGTAGTTCAGAACCACCCTGAAGTTCCTGTCCAATTTATAATCTGAAACTTTACAAAAAATCCTGGGAAACAAAGTGAACCTGCTTCAAACTCCCTCAAACTGCAACAGCATGAGGGTTTCATTTGCAGAAGACAAGAATACCTTCTGTCTCAGAAGCCCTTCTGTTACTAAATTTAAATTAGAGCCCTGGCCTCTAGCAGCTTATTTCCATGATAAAAGAGAATAAAAAAAATAGCACACCTTGGTTGGTTCTTTTCACGGGCATCACCAACAGAGGCCTAAAGAACAAATGAAACTATAAAGTTAAAAAAACTCCTACTAAGTCCAAAGCAAGCTATCCAACCTGTCTACACAATGATCTGAAGCCTGCACAGCAGTCAAGGCTGCTCTGATGTCTAACTGCGCTATTTGTGGGTCACAGAAACTGTCAGAAACAAAACAACTCTTAGTTCTTAATATAAATTAGGAATGGCTTATTAAAAGAAGAAAAACAAAACAAGTCTGGAAAAAAAATTATTAAAATTTAAAAAAAAAAAAAAAAAAAAAGAAAAAAAAAAAAAAAAAAAAAAAAAAAAAAAAAAAAAAAAAAAAAAAAAAAAAAAAAAAAAAAAAAAAAAAAAAAAAAAAAAAAAAAAAAAAAACAACCAACCAAAAAAACGGGTCCGGAGGGATTAGGGACCTTGTAGCCAAACCGGCTTATTTCCCGAAACCCCAGAAACCTGCAACGCTGGGGTGACTTCAGCTAGCCTGAAATCAGAGTGTTTAAAAAATATCTCTTAATAGAGATAGAGGCCTTAAGTTCCAGCATCACACAACAGCAACACCTAGCCTGAGGTGAAATGGCACCTCCTCTCTTGTGTCAGGGCCTTTTATAATGTACTGGTCCCAGCCCTGACCGCCCACTGTCCAGCCCCCGTGGTCCTGGTTGATTGGTGGTGTTCTGAGGTGAGGTAATATTTGTCTGCCAATGACTCGCTTGCTGCTAGGGGACAGCTGCCTGGTGATGGCCCCGGGTTGGAAAGGCAGGAAAAGTCCTCATTAAAATTCAAGGTTTCCGTGGAGCCCACCTGCAGGGTAAGGGACAGGAGCTAAAAATAGCTAGCTGTCACTTGCGAAGACCTGCTTCTTAGCAAAGCCCAGAACTTACTGGAAAACTCATAGGGTTACATACTTATTAAAAAAACAGTAAATTTGGTTCTAATTACAGTTCATAACTTTGGAAAACTTTAAAGAACAGGGTGATAACATTGAACGTACAAAGGAAACAAACAAAACACTGCAAAATTCAACAATTCTAATGATTAAGAGGGGAATTAAACTTGTGAACTGATGGATATTCTAACAACAAGGATTTCTAACAAAGAGCTGTGTAAACACTCCTTAATTGGCTAATCATGGTAACAACCTCACAACTTGATAACTCATAACTTAGTGAATGGGTAACTTGAACATGCAAAGGCCAAACCATTTAACTTCATATATGACAGAAACCTTCTCCTCGAAGAAACCAATCAGCAAGGCAAAAATGGCTTCATACAGCACACGGTTGTGTTGTATTTTAGAGGATCAATGAACACCTTTCTAAAATGAGCCTAGGAAATAAGTTCTGCTTGTGGAATTGTTTAGGGGCCATGTACAGTGAAGATCAGATCTGTTTAATGCAGGAGAAAAAGAAATACCAAGGTTACAGAGTTGGGGTGAAGAGTTATTTCAAAGAAAATCAAATCTTTTTTTTTTCCACTTGTAAATAAAATTTGAATGGATACCTTCTTCTTCCAGAGGATTTTCATCTTACTCCCAGAAAATTTCCACATCCCTCAGCAACACAAAGAAAATATATTAGTATTTTAAAGGTGTGTCAAAGTGATTGACTTCAGACTCTTTAGTTACTGAACTCTACATTAAAATCAACTAAATTGTTTAATCTGAGCCCCAAGCCAGTTTTACAGGTTCATTTACATTAATCCTTAACCCTGCCAATAAGAAAGCTGCCATCAATCTGGCTCCATGAATGCTCATATGCCATAATGATCAATAAAACCCAGCTATTGATCAAATACCGCTATCTGACTTTTCACAGGTTTTCTTCATTGGGGAAAATTGTATGATAGTGTCTTGGGCCTTTGTTGGTAAGCATAGGTGTCAGCAATATCAGAAATGCTATCAGGAATTATTTTTGATGGCTAGATCAGGGCTCTGGATCACTGAAATACACTGGCATGATGCTCTGAAAATCCCCTCTGCAGCCAGAGCTTTATTTCCCGCCATATAAAGCAATGCACTGCGCTGCCATCCCACTTTTCTGTCCCGCTGACACCGAGTGGAGTTTTATTCATAAAGCCAGAAGAGCTTCATCAGGAGTTACAGGCTTGAAGCATATATATATACAAGATAGCAGTCATCTAGATTATTTTGTTGCTGAGTAATTTGCATTACTCTATATTAAATAAATACTACACGTGTGATTTTTTTTCAATTTCTTCTGTATACACATCTACCTCAAATGACCATTTAAACCTCTTTCTGCTATGCACTGAGGTCCTCCTTGCCTGCTTTTCTCCTATGTATGAATGAGGTGATCTTTATCTCCATTTTCCTTCTGAAGTAGCTCAGAAGGAACTGTCCCCCTTTTCCCCGTCCCACTTCCAGCAGTTATGTGCAAGGGATTTTTCCAGCACTCACAAGTACTGCCACCACTTAGCTGGTAGATCATGACCAGGCTTAAAATGTAAAAAGATTTAAAAGCCAAGAATGTTAGTTAACTATATTTGCCTGTAGAGCATGTGTGCTATGGAAAAGAGTAAGAGTAGCAATGCTTAGTATGGGAAAAAAAAGTAAAGTGTTAAAGCGCAATCCAAAAGGTAGATCCTATATCCTATCATAAAGGTAGCCCAATGGAGTCAGGTACAAACCTCTGCTTCAGGGGGTATTGCTCCCACACCCACAAAATCATAACTTGGCTCCAGCAGCATTTTCACCATGACAGAAATCATTGCCACCATGAAAGAAGTCCAATGTAATTTAGCCTGATTGTTTTAAAATTGAAATTAGTTCTCATTAGAAAGGCTAGGATCATGTTCTCTAGAGAGGAGTGGGTATTGTACAAGAGCATTTGATAAACTGTGAATCTGAAAAGCTTTCAGGTATAGATGAAAAGTCTCTGACCTCTCACACTTGACTGCTTTTTCTAGTTTTATCACCCCGGGTATTACCTCCTGCAAACCTGGCTTCTAGGTATATCTTACACTCACACCTGGTAGAAAAATAACCAGGATTATATCAATTTTTTTATGTAGCAGCCTACATGGCACATAAAACCATTAGAGCCACAGAAGTGCACAGACTAACAAGGTTTTGTTTATAGCACTAGACACTAATGACCTTAGCAAGTGGCTAAACCCAGAAGAATCTGCAGTGTAGTAAACCTTGGTTTTGTTCCCTTATCGATCCCTTTAATAAAACTCGAACCTTGCAGTGAATACTTACATACATGCTTCAAGTAACACATATTTTGTAGGAATCAGTCTATTCACAGGCAGAAAACTAAGTATGATGCAGAATGAGGCCTAAAAGTGTCAGGCGAATACATCTAAAAACAGCAAAACCTAGAAGGCACGTCCTAAAAACTTGGGTCCCGTAAGATAACATCTAGTGAAAGAAAATATCCCACATTGTTAGCTTGTATAGAGCCCACATCACAGGGAAAATTGGGACAGAATTTATTATCTTTTATTTTACAGAGCTGATTTACTATACGTGCGTTGTACCAACAACTTATTTGAACTATTTGACATAACGATGCTTTTGTTTCAAGTTTCAGCTGTTGCAGTTCAGGTTCTCATCCTTGGTTCTTTAAACCATCACATGTTCTTTATCAGAGATAATTCTGTTAGCTAAAAAATAGAATTGCAATTTGAAAGCTTGATAGCAAAAGCACCATTTCGTGTAATCAAAGACATGGCTTAACCATGTGAAAATAAAATAAAAATAACTAAATCATGGGGATGTTGTGCCATGAAAACAATAGATCTGCTCTTGGCTCCTCAGCTGATCCCTGAAAACTTTCTTGGCAGATAAGCAGTGATCAATTTGTTGAAATTAGTTGTTCCCAAAATGCAGTGACGCTAAATATTTTACCTCACCGCTGGTGAGTACTGACATTTAAATCTCAAATCAAATGCTACAGCAGACCTGGAAAGTTTCTTTTCCCTACAAAAGTACAGTCCAAACACCTTTAATTAGATTGTATTCACTATCTATCAGCCAAGGCCTGCATGCAGCTCCACCATACCTTGTTTCCTTCCAGTGCTGACAATACAGATTTGTTTAGAGTTCACGTTTCCCAGGAACAGCCATTGAAGTAAATATGGAGTAAACATTTCACGGGAGTACTGTGGCTTCTTGAAGGATTTGAATTATCCCTGTGCTACCTGGAGTCCTGTGCTCAGCAAACTGTGTAAGGACTGAGATGCTGAATGAAATCCAGCAGCACAACCAGTGCCACCCTGGGCTAGCCATGGGTGCTGCCCCAGAGGGAATTCTAGGAACAGTTACAGGCAAAGTTGGTAACCCATGGTAAATATTACTGCGTTATGAGCTAGCAGCCTATAAATCCCTTCTCAGTGGCATATCCCTATGGGAAAGGGCATGCAAGCTTCCATATGTTGGTGATATATCATGTGATTTTTTAAAGGCACACTGTAATTCGGACTTATTTACTGTTCTCTCTCCTCATATCTGTAAACAAAGAAAAGCTTAAAAGGTTACATTCCTTCCTACTCCTCGCTCTGTTATTTAAACCAAACTGAGAGTTTAGCCACATAAACATCTGTCATCTGAACTTAATTCTTGGTATTTCTCTTTTTTCTTCTTCTTCTTGAGAAAATAAAATGCTCAGATGTGTCTGACTACATAAAAGGGGAGCTAACCATCTAATTTTTCTGCATAAGTATTAGAAATAATGATAGGGAAGAATAAGGGGAAAATTTTTAAAAACAAAACAATTACAACAATTAAGCATGCTGAACATCAACCATAGCCTGAATAGTCTTCCTCTATCTACCTCCACACATTACAAAGTACAAAATAAACTCAGATACCATTTACTTTTGGTTTAATTCATAAAATTATTCAAACAACAGCAGCCAAATTGTACAAATTGTACCCAGGAAAATGCACCTGAACACATGCTAAGAAACAAAATTAAAATATTCAAATTTTCTTTTTAATTTTTTCCTCCCACCTCTCTACTACACTCACGAAGATTCAAAAGGCAAATGACAGATTCCATTAATAAGAAAATCAAATAATGGGACCTTTCACCATAGAACTCTAGAATAAGTACAGTTGGAAGGGACCTTAAAGACCATCTATTTCCACCCTTACCCAGCTATGGGCAGGGACACCTTCCACTTTGTTGCCCAGAGCCCCAGCCAGTTTGATGTCAACCACCACCAGGGATGGGGAGACCACAGCCTCTGGAAAACCTGTGCCAGTGCCTCACAGAAGGCAAGAGCAAAACTCTAGCCCACGCTCTTTGAACACACAGAAGCCAGGTGTTCATTCTGCTCCTTTTTCAAGGGAATTAGGAACTTCGTGTGAGGAGACAACATGGGTTCTTCGTGTGAGCAGCTGGCCTGTGACACACAAATCATGGCTGTCATGGCTCCATGGACACAGAGTGGATATCCCTGACAACTGGGGGGGTGATGATAACAGGGAATATGAGGGGAAGAGAGGAATGTAACAATTAGGAGCAGATGAAGAATTTGCTTAGTTTTCTTTTCCATCCCTGGAGGTACAAGGCAGTAGACTTTAGCCAGTGGATTTATTTTTCCCATGCTCAGGTAGAGTAGTTTTAGATGAGAATGGACTTTTTTACTTGGTGGTCTTGGACCATGAAATTGTGCAAGGAACAATAATTTTGAAGAGGCTGTAGAATCAATTTTGGGAAGAAAGAAGGGAGAATTCAAGGACCCTGACTCTCACACCTAGCAGCTCATGGAGGAGAGGGAGGATGATGCACGGTTACCTACTCCTCGACTCTGCCAGCGGCTGCAATCCCCACCACAGAAGCAGCACGACAGGTGGTACATCTACTCCTCAGCTGAGGCAGTTCAGGCTGTCACAGTAATGGAGCTGCCATCAGCTCCAGTTTACATTACTATGTGCGACTGAGTCACAGCAGCAGAGAGCTCTGATTCACGATCCCTGCTGGAGCTAAGCATCGTGGCTGAAGGGATGGCCTCCCCCACATCTCCTCGGCCGATGCAGCTACATCTCGCAGGGATCATGAATCAGAGTCTGGCAGCAGGGAATAGATTAGGAAAAAGAAGTAGGACAGGAAATAGGGTAGAAGAAAGAGAATAAAGAAGTGAGTGCAAGAAAGGAAAGAGCATTAGCAGAAAGAAAAAGGGTTATTAGTATGTTAAGAGGGGAAAAAAAAGGATAGGAATTTGTTAGGGTGTTTCTCAAAAGCCTAAATTTGGAGGAAGTAAAAGGCACTTCACATCTATTAATACTACCGAGTTATTGATTACCTTTGGGCTTGATCTCAAAAAGAGCCAGTAACAAGTTGTTTGAACCAATTACAACTCTAGTAGTCTATAAAATATGGTCATCAAATTAAGTGAAAAAGCTTCTGTCTGGGATTTGGGTACTCCAAGCTCTAGGATGCATCAGGGAGCAGAATCACACCCTAAAGAGTTAATAACATCAGTATGGAAAAGATTTTTACCTGGCTGGGCAATTAAGAAGTGTCCAAGTGATGAACAAGAGGAATTGGCGCCTCCAAAGCATAAGGCAGCAAGCAATGGCTTGTTAGGAAGAAAGGCAAAACACCTCTTGCTTGAGTTAATGAATGATAAATTAGCAGGTCAGAGGAAAATCTTTCCACTGAAATGGTTCAAAAGGTGTACAGGGACCGAACACGGAAAAGAAATCCTGCTTCAGGCTCCACTCAGTGAGTGTAACCTGAAGACTTAAAGACTCAGTGAAAACAGAGGCCTCAGTTATAAATGCTGCCAGGCATTTGCCAACCTGTCAGTTGAGTCATATGGAGTAAAGGAAACCATCAAATCTGAATTAAATGCTGCTTGGAGAATATGTTGGGGTTTTCTCCATTCCCTCCTGTTCATACAAGTATGCATGTGTGCCATCTGTTTAGGATTTGTAAATAAATACTTACTTGACTCGTAGCTTAATTTTTGTTAGGAGTTATTCCAAGGAGGGTTGAGCCCTAAGGCACTCTTCTCCTTGGGAATGGCCACCCTGAAAATTTGTGCCTTAGATATATGCAAGGTGGCCACCAAGTCCTACGTGTTCCCTTACAAGCACAAGGTTCTGTGTCTCTGCAAGTGACAGGCTCTGTTTGAGTCCTCTGGCAAAAGGAGCTTACAGGGAAAATGTGTCCTTGGGGTGAGCAATGGCAACCAGGAGAGCTCTTGAGCATCGGGCAAGGCAACAACTCTGTATTTCAAGGGTCTCATGGGACATAAAACAGCAACAAAGATTGAAACAATGTGGTTAAAAAGGAGAGAGAGCCATGACGTGCTGCAGGATGAGTAAAAACTCTCCATGTCCTTGATGGTGCCAGAAGTTGGTCTCTAGCTGAAATAGTCCAAAGAAATAGAATTAGCCTTTCTGTGGTACCACAGATGGAATTAAAGGCCAGAAATGAGAAAATGGGAGGCAGCTAAAAAAGAAGATAATAAAGAAGCCAAACTGGCACCACAAGAAACAGAGCACAGGAGGTGAATGGGACTGACAACCAGAGTCAGCTGGCTGAGATGAAAGGATGTAACCAGCAGAACAGAAGCAACTTTCCAAATCACACAGCCTGTAATTCACACAGCACAGGCAGATCCTTCTGACAGTTTGTGCAGCATCCACAAAGCAGCTAAAGGCTGTCAGGTATCTGTTCTGTTCTCCTACCTGGAAGGATGAAACTTCATCCATTTTCAACAGTGTAGACTAAGCAGTGTATCAAATCACAAACATATTTTACTAAAAAAAATTTTAATTATTCCAGCAATAGACAGCCAGAAATGACAGGGCTTCAAAGAGCAGAATGGTTTAAGTCTTCTATAGAAACACTTGCTACAGGCCGTACCTGTGCCAAGAAGAGGATTGGGATCTTATGTGGTGGGAAATGAGGCAATTATTGTCCCCATTAAATTACTTTAGGCCAAGGCGTTTCAAATCCTCAGGAAACAGTTCATCTAAATGTGGGGATGATGACATGTTCAGCACTAATCTCTCAGGAAGAGCGTAAGAGAAACCTCAGCATCAGCAGATGGGCAAGCAAGGGAGCAGTGATATCATTCCCACATACAGTCCCATCCCTGAAGCTGTCCATACAAAATATCCTCTGTAGTACCTTGTAGCACTACAGCTCAGAGCGCAGCAAGAATGTAAAGTCACTACGCCACACATTCATTTAGCAGAGGTAGTGCGGGGCAGGCAATCGGCTGCTGTGACCAGAGATGAGAGGACAGCAAGGAACGTGTTGTATCAAGGTGTTGGGGAAATCCAAACCCCTGTCCTGATTGCAAGAACAGTCCCCCAGCTGGGAAGGTAAAGAAGGCCAGAAGGGGTAGGTAAAGAATCAGTGACATTTCCGTTTAAAGAAGAGGAAAAGCCGAACAGGAAGAAGCCAGAGTAACAGCAATCAATGAATGTGGAACTGATGCAGACTGGAAAAAGGACTCAGTGTGAACCAGCGCACGGTTCCTAGCTTAGCTGGTTTAGTGGAGCCTAAAAGAGGGCCTTGAAACATATGCCCATTTTCCCAGCAACCCTAGCACGCTCTCACAACAGCCACATTTGCTCTACTAAGCTGCTTCTAGGTGACCCCTGCAGTCATTGTCATTATCACTCTCCTGGAGCTAACCTGCCAGTCCCCCACTTTTGTGTCTCTGAGTCTTTTATACAGTTTATCCACAAGATGGATAAGTCACCACCAAGAGCCAGCTGCAGCAAGAACTGAGTGCTCACCTACCACCTCATGCATCCATCTTCGGAGTATGAATGTTGGCAGGAAGTAGCTATTCTCTTTCTTCTGTTAGTTGCTGAATGGTATAAGACAGTCTTGTTTCCCTTCCAGAAAGTGTCCTTTGTTCTGACACTGAATTTATATAGACCAAGCAGTGACACTTTTATACGGGGGAGTCTTAACATTTGGGTAGCGTGGCTGGGAAAATAAAATTTCTGCTCAGCAAGCATTAGCCTTTTTCCACTTCTTTCCTTCCTAAAATTTACAGTTGCTTCTATCCACCTTTCATCTGCTCAAGAGAAAAAAAAAAAAAAGGAAAGGGCCTTTTCTTATGTTCTTCACTTAAACAAAACCAGTCTTTCACATTCAAAGAGATTCATACCCTACTACTAAGATAATAGGTGAGATGCAAGTCCAAAAGTGCCCCTGCTGTGTGCTGAGCATTCATGGGTGGTCGAAGCTGTAACTGAGCTGCCTCACCATGGTGCAGCAAGAATTCAGATTTATTTTATGCAACTGGCATTCCATTTATACTTTTTGGTCCAATGTATCTCAGAGCGCATTGCAGAGCATTTAATCACAGTATGCTGTACCTACAGCACAGTTCCACCAGAGTCATTTTAGCACATGAAAGGGGATGGAAGGGGAGGAGATGGGAAGAAAAGGAAAAGAGGGGGGTTGATTTTGGAAAATTTAATTCTCACCTGATTAAAAAACAGTTAAGTGCTCTGATTGTCTTTCTCCTAACGCCTGTCAAAATCATCTCACTCATTGTACCTCTTCTCAGAAACTCAACTCATATTGCCTGACAGTTAACCCTTGCTTTCTAATTCCCAAGTTGTTTACCCATGGCATAAATTCTCCACAAGTCTCACGTTCTCCTAAGTGTCTAAATGCTTCATAACAGCCCCCTCTTAATTCTTAACTGTTGCAACCAGACCTGTCTAGCAAACAAACACAGCCTCAGTACATAAAGACCTGTCCTCTCTTCATTCAGTTCTTAACTCTTCCTTGCAAACACCTAGTTAAGGGACTTTAAAAATACCCACATTTGCTCCCTGTGCACTTTGTCTTCATATTTTTGTCTGTAACCTAAACTGCAGCTCTCCAGAATAGGTAAAGCTTTCCTATCCATGCCTTGTAGCATGCCAAGTACATTGCCAGTACTCGACAAGTAATTGCTGTCTCCACACATTATTCTTCCTACCCGATAGCAGAGCCCCAGGAATTCAGCCCAGCAGCTAACGAGCAAAGTCCGGAAAAAGCAAATAAGCATTTTGAGGAAAGCTCATCTTTCTCTCAGCTGCTTCTGGAACCAGAAGCAAAGACAAAAACAAAGGGAAAAAACCACAGTTAAAAAACTGCAACCAGCCTGAAACCTTCCTTCCTTCCATTCCTCGTCTTGGCAAGTTAGAAGCACAGTAGCTTGGCCTCCCCTGCAGTTAGCTTGACCTCACTTCCTACCCATGGGTGTGGGCTCAAGGGTGAAGAAATATGTAGGCTGCAAACCTGCCCTGGTGGTTTATTTAGCATGTTTCTATCAGGGCACTTCAGCTTTTCTCCCTTTTTTTCCTATAGGAATTTTTCATTTAATAGTACCAAACATAATGGCAAATGAATGGCTGATCAGGCACACAAAAACCTATAAAATCAAAATCAGAATAAAAAACCCAAGTATGACTCACATAAGAAATTTGAGACCAAGAAACCAATTCCATTTTTACTAATCACTCAGTGCAAGTATGCTTTCCCAAGTGCAGAGAAAATTTCATCAATGTATATGTGCATGTTCCTCTTGCAGGGGGCAGATTTTTCCCTGCAGCACAGAAGAATGGTGTGCTGTGTTCTTTGTTTTGTGGCATCTTAACAATACAAAAAAAAAAAAAAGTAACAGTTATTCTGAACTTTCAAGATGAAAAAGTTCTCCTCTGAGTTTAGAATGGAGCTTATGCAAGAGAGAAATGCTGCTGCCCACGCTCTGTAATCGTTATTTCAAAAAGCAGCTGTGTCCTACCCAGAGAGGACATTGATGGTTCACGCAGCATGAAACAAATGCCAAGACTTTTCAGCACACTGACACATCAGATTCCCTTGTTAGAATTCAGAGCACACTCCCTGCAAAGCTCCCTTTACCCTCGCTCTGGATTTGACAGATGAGAAGGAGCGGGCGATGCCAGAGCCCTGAGAGCTGCAGGAAAAGGGGGTGGCACAGCCATGGGAGGGCAAGGAGGGGCAGGCACACAGAAAGCCTTGCTCACCTGTGGGTTGCCAGGAGTCTTTGAACTCTGTACTGTTTGGTACAAGGGTGGGTTGTTTGCTTTCAGTCAACAGCCAGTGGTGATACCCCATTACTGTAACCTATGTCTATCCACCTTCGTGGAACTACAAAAATACTCCATGAAGCCACAAGCACACAGAACACTGTTTCAACAGTTTGTGTGGTTCCCTCTGAGAGGAGGAAATACATCCCAAGGATGCTCACCCTGCCTGCTGTTTGGCCACACCGTGGGCAACTCAAACATATGTGATTAATGTCAAGAACACTACAAATGCTGCTTCTCTCTTGCTTTCTTTTCTGCTTGACTTGCTTGCTACTTAGAGCATGCATCAACAGACTTAAGGAGAACCTCCTCACTGTCTATTCCCCATCACAGTTGTGATCACCATTATTGTACTTGCATTACCCACAAGGGAAAAGAAGTTTAGAAGTGTTTTTGTGGATAGAAAGAAGTTCTCTCAATTCAGGAGAGCCCTGATTTGGTTACTAATGCCAAGAAGGAGATGGTTATGGACTTAAAGTCACCAACTGGAAGTAGCCCAAGTACATATAAGTTTACACCACTCACAAGCCCCTTTGGTTTACAGAGTGAAGGGCAGTCAAAGCATTAAATCCACCATTTCATCTTGAAAATTCTGTATTTCTTGAAAATTCTGTATTTCCATCATAAAATCAGACAATCACAGAATATCCTGAATTGGAAGGAACCCACAAGGATCATCATAGCCCATCTCCTGGCCCTGCACAGCACAACCCCATGTGCTTGAGAACATTGTCCAAACACTTTTATCCTCTCTTCATTTCATTTCGTTTTCTAATAAACAGGAAGAGATGCACTGGCTGTAAGCTGGGAGGAAGCAGCATGCAGTATTTCACATGCAACAAAGCCTGATAAGTTTCATTTGGTGGAGATTGTTCCATACCATACGTGGCTGAATTTTCCAAACAGTGACAAACAGCCAGTGAAATGAGTTTGCATTCGGATACACTTGGCTCAACAGGCTGTGGTTTAGCCCCATAGGTAAGCTCAGATTTGACATGGGTTAATATAAAATAGTCCTTGGCGACCGGTCATGGTAACTGAAATCTTACTCTTGGAGGACTGGTTAAGAGGGTCCAGATCCAATTCTTCCACAGCCACTGCAGTTGGAACAGAGCTGGTCTGTCAGTGCCCAGCTCCATTAATCCTACGTGTCTGATCTGTCTGAGTTTCACTAAGAAAACAAAGTCAGGGAGCCCTGAGACGGGCAGACATGAATGAAAAAATACATTCCCGTTTCCAACTGTCCACACATTCTCAGGAAAGTTGCACCTCTGTTCCGTTACTCAGCATGTGGTTCCAATTGTGACAACAATGCGCGTTTGTTCGGCCGCGTGCTGGCTGCGAACGGCGGCGTTTAAATACTGCGGGCTGGATTTAAATCCAGCCTGGCCTGGGACTGCCTCTCAGGGTCAAGTGTCTGGCATGAGCCTGCTATGTTCTGCTCGGTATAATCTTATAGATGGCCTGAGCAGCAGATCCAGACTCTTTGATGTCAGAAAGGCAAATTTATGCACAGTATGCCTACACTGAGTATTTTTCACAAGGGCCAAGAAAGAGGGTACTGGAGAGGAAAGCAAGCAAGAAAAAAACCACAGTATCTCAGTCTTTCCACTTTCTCTGCATTGGATTTGCTAACTTAAATAAATAATGATTTTACACTACTCTCCTAAAACAGAATTTAAGTAGTTTTTACTCATTTTTACAAACTACTGCTCATGAAAATTGCCTTGCCCTGCAAGAACTTTTTGCACTGACTTGCACTTAGTATGAGCAAAGAAGTTTTTCAGAAATACTTACTATGACCCAGTTTTTGGAAAAAAAAGGAACCATTAACATTGGTGGTTTCCATTTCTTTTGTTCTCCTCATGGATGTAGGATATTGTCAATGTTTTCACTGGTAGCTGGTGTTCTGGGGAGATGGAGCAGAAGTCAAGACACCTCCCTGAAAGGTGTACCCAATGTACAACTTCAGTGTAGAATTTAGCAAGACAGGATGACTACATCACCAGCCCGCTAGGAAAAGAGTTTAGCCCATGTTTTCCACATGTGCTCTACTCCTATCTTTCACCTTTCCTAAGCTAGGTGATGCTTTCTCATGAAGATCCTTTAGATGCTCCATTGTAAACATCCGTTTAATTTACATTGACTTTTTTTTGCAACTTGTGTTTTAAATGAAATCTCGTGGCAAAGCATTTGGCTCCAAAGATCTCTTGACCTCACATTTTGGAACAGGGATCTGAAATTAAACAATAAGATGACCAACATATGTGACAGTATAATTAAAAACAGCACTATAACGGTTGCTCAGCAATGAAACAAATTAAATCTCTGCCATCTCTCAACTATGACACTTCCTAGCATTTAAATACTCAAAATTGTTATGAGGTTATAATTTTATAATGTAAAAACCACGTAGTTTTACAGGGACAGGGAAGAGAGAGTTATTTACAGCATTAAACATTGGGAACTAAGAGTTCATGAGAGTTTTTTAACCCTTTCAGTCCCAAAAATAACCACTGAGCGCATCCTTCTCTGAAGCATAATGAAAAGTCAGCGTGGAAAATGTTCCTAAAGCAATTAGAGTTTCAATGAATGAAGCCATTAAGAGTTTCATAGTAAGAAAGAAAACAAGAACCAAAACACAAGCTTATTTAAAAATTGTATGCTCATCTCTAGCCTAAAATATTCCATGCTGTTCTTCCTACCCCACGGGCTTGCAAGCCTCATGTGGCTGCCACAATGGAGCCACACTTTACCACCACAGCCCTGGCTCTCCTGGTGCCAGTTAAGGAGTTGCACATGGATGGTCACACCAGCGATGATATTTAGACTCAACGTTTCCAGTGAAAGCCCCAGAGAATTTAGATTTAAAGGTTTGTTTGCTTCTGAAGAATGTTCTCTTTGTAAAAAAAGAGGTTTGGGTTTTTTTCAAGATCCTTGAATATAGAGGCCAAATAGAATGCAAGCCCTTATTTTGCTAACATTTCTGTACTCTTGAGATGTGAGAGTATAAACTTGAATCATGCTGAAGTGTAAACTGTACCAACGTGAGGTTTAAAAAACCCTAACAACAAAAACACACAGCAGGATTTTCTTACAGCTAGGTTTCTGTCAGTTTTACTTCATTTTTCTTTTTTACCTCAACCTGTCTTCTAGCAAGAATCCTTTCATTCTCTGAAAGAATACAGATCTCCTGAAGGGTGGACAGCTAGGAGAGGGCAGGAGGGGAAAAGTCCAAGATGAAAGATCATTACTAATGCAAACATATCCACTGGTTGGGATTACATATTACAGATAAACCCTCTCAGCAATGGACAGTTTGCACATGGATATGGTGGGTGTTGACATCTCCTCAGATACTGAGGGTAACAGGGCACTTGGATTGCTCTTGCACTGGGTGCGCTGGCTGGTGCCAGGGTTAACATCCAGCCAGGGTGAAAAATTAATGTCTAGTGATCATACGAATCTAACTTCTTCTGTTATTCCTATTGCTTTAACAGATGAGAAGAGTAGATATAAATTAGCAGGTCTTGGCATATCCAGCAATGCTGTTGCTCAGCCAAGCAAAGAGTTTTAAATAACCCAAAGCTGTGTCTGTGGTTTTTTTCTTTCTAGGTGGCTCATTACACACCGCAGCCAGGCGCTGCTGCATCCGAGTTTAAACAGGCGCTGTAGCACACCCAGCAGTTTTGAAAGTCAGACTTAAACACCCAAAATAGGGATTGAAGAGCTTTAGTTTGAGACAGTGTGTTTTCTGATCCTGACTTAAAAGGAAGAGGTCAGATAAGGGCCTCAGAGATGGCGAGATAACTCCTTTGGACAGCAGAATATTTTTTAGCTTGGCATAAAAACTGATTTTACCTTTAGACGACTGAAGTAGCAAAAGTAAGGGAACAAATACTACTGAAAGACACAGAAATGAGGTGACATGGGCAGGGACCCTGAAAGAAGCTCAGTGAATTTTTAGTGAGGAGTCCCAAACTCATAGAGGAAGCCCCACTTATGGGGACATGCCCTGATGACGAATAATGACTGATGTTTGCTAATCTCAGAGGATCAGACTGTTTGGGCCATCCAGCCAAAAGAGCTTTGATAGCACTTTGAAGAGCAGCCATGAGGACTCAGCAAGAGTCACAACCTCTGGAAGTAGCATTAATTGCATCTTCATGTCATGCAATCATCACAGTCCAGCTAACATGCAAAGAGACGTAGAAGAGGAAGAGAAAGTAAAAAAAATTAGACTTATATGAGGTTAACACAAGCAGGTTTGTGTGGGTCTAATGGTTGGAAGGGTTAGTCCAAAGCCTGTAAACTGGCAACTGTTACCCCATTATGAGGGTTTTATATCCTCTCACAAATCAAGCATTTGTGACAAGCAAATATTCTAACTTGTTTGTTTACTTACAGTGCCTGTCTGTGGGTGCTTCTTTTCTTGTGAGTATCAGCACCACTAATAAAAAGTATTTTTACATCTTCTGTAGTAAAAACTGACCAGAAGCAACAAGGCCAGTGTGATGTGGCAAGAGCATTTACAGTGACTCAGAGAGAGAGGAGATATGCGCAACTAGCAAGAGAACCTTTCACTTCTTCCCCATACAGTTCTATTCCAGAAAATTTGATAGACAGATTTATTGCCTCCTATGACCTCAGCAATAAATTGACACCATAGTCAGCAGTGTCCATCTCAATGTATATCCAGGACAGCCTTAAGGAACAAGCAGCAGCTCTTTATAACACATATTTGTCTCCAAACTATAAAACCTTATTATACTTTTTCACTTTAAAATAGATTATCTAAGCAGCTCCTGATAGAATTGGTCAATAATGCTTGAACTGGGGTTTGTTATTTGACATGTTGAGTAATAGCTCTACATTTCATTGTTCAGGCAGTTACAGAGGTTTGCGTGGATCTGGGTTTTGCCTTTTCGCTTCCTGAGTAGTAAATTAAGGGCCATCATTTTCGACAGAAACTATACGAAAATAAAATCTATCTCCTTCTAACAAAATAAGGAATAGGAGAACAGATCCAGCAGAATATTTTGTTTGCTAAATAGCAGCTATACCTAGCACTGGTACATTTACAGTAAACTGGTTCAGAGCAGTGGCTCAAAGCAAATTGAAGGCAGTTCTCTGGCTGCACAGGACATAAGGTACTTCAGATGAGTTTGAATCACCCTTTATTTATGTTGGTGCAGTGTCTTTCTTTGACAAGAAAAAAAGATAAATCTCCTCACTTTTAGGGTCTCTGCAATTGAATTGCAACAATTTATTAAAATGTCACTCCTAATTTAGAAAGCACAAAGCAGGTTCACGATCTGCCTGCTCGGCGTCTCCATTTCCCGTCAGTAAGTTAAGAATCATACGGTCACAAGAGGATTTGCAAAATACAAATTTAATTTTTACTGTGACCTTCATGGCCATATCCAACAATAGTCTTCCCTGCCCTTGGCATGTGAGCCGCTAGATTAGATCAAGCATTCCTGCTAATTTAATCAAATATCTGAGGTACCTCTACTCTGACTGTGGACCACAACTATCCTGTAAACCCTACTGCTGTGACATCCATTTTATTCCACTAAGATAATCCGAATTAGCCCAGACATCTATTAATGAACCTGCTGCACACAAAAAAAAAAAAAGCAGAAGTTATATTTTTTATTAATGATCATTTGAAGCACAATTGATTTTATTTCTTGAAAAACAATGAGACAACCATTTCCTCTTTCTGAGAAAAAGAATACTGCAATTTCAGAGTGTTTTAAGCTTAAAGCCTACCAGATGAATTAGTAACTAATCACAGAATATCTGAGCATCCTTCCTCTGAAAGGAAATTATGACCATTTGTGAGAGAAAAAGTATTTTCTTTGAATGAAACTTATCACAGGTAACAAAACTTCACTTAAGTCATAATCTGCTGTCTCAAAGGGAATGCTCAGTCAGGTTAAATATTGATGCACGTTCAGAGATTAAATTTGTTTGGTTCCAGGCTAACCATATAAAACATCAACAAACAATGCAATTGCTTGACATTAAACTGCCATTGCAGCAGGACTATTTCCACTGACATGGGCTCAGTATATTTTTTTAACTACTTTTAAGATTCATAAACTAATTCTCTAAACAGGATCAAACAACTATAGGGGAAAGAGTGACTATGTGGCAATGCTAACTCTACATGTCCTCAGGTCTCTAAAAAGTTACAAATAGTCATAGAACACCAATTGTTGCTCAGCCTTTCAGACCAATAAATAAAAGCCTGCATCACCTTATAATCAGTAGGAACAAGAGATTTTGGAGGATCATAGAATGGCCTGAGTTGGAAGGAACCATAAAGACCATCTAGTTCTGCGCCCCCAGCCATGGGCAGGGACACCTTCCGCTCGCCCAGGTTGCTCAAAGCTTCAACCTGCCTTGAACACTTCCAGGGATGGGGTATCCACAGCTTCTCTGGGCAGCCTGTGCCAGCGCCTCACAACCCTCACAGTTAAGAATTTCTTCCTGTATCTAACCGAAACCAACCAACTTTCAGCTGGAAACCATTCCCTCTCGTCCTGTCACTAAAACTTACATCTTGCTTTATAGTGTTGCTATATCTTAGGTACATCACTGGAGGTTGACATTTCCCAGAGCTCCAATTCCTAAACTTTGCATTTATGACATTTTTAAGCACCTGCACATGAAGCTGTCTCATCTGCGCAACCGAAAATCTTCTTATGCTCACAGACACAAGTTCTCAAAGTAGGCACATATCCACCAGTCTTTTTTGGGCAAAATAGCAGAATAGATTATGAACTTCTCCAAAAGAATGTAGCAGCACCCAGGCAGTCTCTAGTGCACCACAAAATACCAAGGAAGAGACAAGCTGGTCGGCCTTTGAAATATATGGAAAATATAATGCTGACAAAACTGTCACTAGCAAAAATCTTTCTCTCCCTTCACAGAAGTTATGGGTGGTCTTTGCAAAAATAAAAAGAAATTATTAGGAAAATCTTGGCTGCAGCTCCCTCACTGGCAAATGCAAAACCAAATATCTGGCACCAGGTGTGAAAGTAGTGAGGCACCCCAACCTCACGGTCATTAGAATCTTGCAAGATTTCCAACTCAAGTAAGATTTCCCAGCTCACACCTCCTTCATCAGCCCTCATCACACTGGCTGAAATGATCTTGGCAGAGGGAATAATTCTTCATCAGCTACAATAAGTGTTACAGATGTATCTGAATCAAACGCAGCACCCGGCCGGATACGCGGCCTCGAGAACTCCCACCGTGCCTGTTGAAAACTCTCCTCTGGGGACTGGGAGCTGCGCTGGGAAGCAGCAAAAGCCTGGCAATGAAACCCCTTCCTCGTATTTGTCTTCAACGAGAATGCCCACTGCGGCCAAGGGAGTGACTGTCAGCTTGAACTACCTCCCGATAACACAGCGAGGTGGCCTCGTGCAAACGCTCCATTTAAAGTCCTCATTTTCCTGAAAATAATCTAAACCACAAATCCATCAGGAACCCCTCATCAGCCCCCACCCAGAAGGTATGAGCCGGTCTCCAGCCCCTATGTTAGTAACAATTTACTTGCTTGTCCAGCAGGGCTTTTTCATTCCTCCTTGTATCAAATGTCACTTCAGCCCACCCCCTAGGTCCCTGTCCTTCATACAGATAGCACATTGCTGGGAAATGTTTACTTTGCCACGTGCCATCACCATCCTGGGATGAACTGTCAAATTACAGGCTTTCATCTGGATATAATTTATTCATTATATCACTGCTTCATATTAAAAGAAAAAGCACCAGTGTGAAAGTATGAACAAAAACCCCCTTTTTTGGTGATTCAATAACCTGAAAATTATTAAAGTTAAAAGCTCTTGAGTCAGACAGAGCAGCATCATATTATTAGAATAATATGTTAATGTTTCACTCATGCGGCCTCTGTGGGTCTTTTGAAACACCTGTGGAAATAAGTTTTGCCCTATTACAATGCTAACAAAGACACTGAGCTGAGTCAGTTTAATTGCTCAAATTATCCATATGACTGAATTTTATGAAGTAATAAAACACATCCTGATATAAATATAATAAATACTTTGTATAAAATACTACACTCGGTATATATTCAACAACTTCTTCCTATTTTCTTTGTCTCCTCTGTTTTCCTGTTCCTCAGACTGCTTTAGGCACAGCTGCTGCTCAGAAGCCCCCTGATGCTGCTTGTGGTGGGATTGAAACTGAGAGCCCATCACCTACCATACAGCGGAGAGTCAATCTTTAAAAGCAAAAGATACTGCAGAATAGATTTAAGTTTTTGCAAGGAAACCAGGCCAATGACTCCAGCTCCCTCTGCCAGCACAAAGGAAGAGGCACCATTTCTTGCTATCTCCCTTTCCCTTTGTTAGGCCAGATCCATATTCCCGAATGTCATCACACCTCAACTTCACCTACCGGCTCTCTGCTTTTACTGCCTGCTCTGAGTGTTTTGTCATTGATAACAGAGTCTGGGAAACCATTTTCCTTACCTAGCATTAAATCCCTGCTTTTACATTCAAAATGGTGTCATAAAAGTGAGTGACAGTAAAGTTTTATGATGTCTAAAGATGGGCCTGAGTGGCAAAACCTGCACACTGAGTGAAAATTTTCCCAGCTTAGGAGGTGTAGGGTTTCAAGCTCAACACAAATTTCTCTTCTAAATGATTACATGGTCTGCTGTTTTCTTAAGAGGAAAGATTTGCGGATACACTAAGGCGTTTTCACTTTTAGTTTATGATCACATTAAAGAAGTGTAGCCATTAGAGGTATGAATCTTAAAATGCAATATTTTAAAAATTTTGGTTCAGGAACATAAAAAATGCTGGAAAACAAATAGGTCGTTACATTATTGAATTCATTATGTATTTTTCATTTTTACTGAATTAATTTTGAAAGCTGATGGTCCACATAAGTAAGGGATAACTAATTACCAAATGGAAGTGTATGAATTAAAATCATGCAGCATTCCTGAGGCTGAAGAATTTATTACCAAATGGGTGACTGAGTAGATCTAAATGATGAAAAGAGATAAGTCATTAAAAATAATATATAAACACCGACATAATTTAATAACTAGCTCAGAAAGGATTTATGGTCCTCACAATATTTTAAAAACATAATTTTCTTCACACTCTTAAAATTAAATTTACAGCTTTATGAATCTTTGTCTGTTGAAGTAGAAAAGTAGAGCATATATGCAATATAAGCCTCTGACATATTTTTATTCCGTTTTATCAAAATATAATCACACAGCTTCTTTGGCCTTCTGATTCTGTGTATTTCAACAATTCCACATTACCAAAGTCACTCAGAAACTGCCTGCTCCCTATTGTGAGGCACTGAAATAGCCAAATCACCAGCCAATTATCCTATAAAATTTGGACCAAAGCAAAAATAGAGCATCCCAAATGAAGCTGTCATAAGAACCTTCTTGTTCTTGACACGAGGAGCTCCAGCTGCCTGGCCCAACCCTCTGCCAGACATTACCCCACCCGAGGCAGGAAGGGCAGAAAAGGACCATTCCTCACCTACAGTAGCTCACAGCCAAAATGAGAGCCTCAAACAGCCAAGGGAGGTGGTGGCATATGACTGTCCCATTAGGTCTCCCCTGGCTGCAAGGAGGAGCAGCTGACTGTCCCTACTCCATGCAGGTGGGCACACTGCAGCAGAGAAATGCAGCAGGCAGCTGGAGATGGCCCTGGTTTAAAGCACTGCAGCTATTGGAGATCCCCTGTCTGAGCACTTGAAGCAAAAACAAATGGCAGCTTTTTACTGCTCACAGCAATGCAAAGTAAAATAATCACTTGGTAAGGAACCCGAGCTACCTTCCCCAGTTTTGCAGTTGCAAATGTAATAGAAGACACCAAGAAAAAGCAAGAAAACCAAGAGAAAAAAACACAGCAGTCTTGATTATATGATGGTCGTTAGTCTGTGAAAAGCTGGCAACCCTGGATTACAGGAGAAGCATTTCCTGCTTTAAAACATAGTTCAACAACTTATATACCTGTAGCTTTCTGGTTATGCAGAAAAGTACAGGGTATGTTTCTATACTGCCAAGTCTGCAGCTAAGACAAAAGCAGCAATTACAAGAAAGGGGATGTTCTTGTTCAGTCAAAAAAAGGTCATGGAATTTTACAGTAGGTGTCCTAAAAATCTGTTTTCTAAATTCTCACAGGAGAATCTTAAAAGAATTTAGAACTCACTAAGAAAGAAGCATCAGCAAATGCCCTCTATGGTAGAAATTTAAAAACTCCTTCACAACTATGACCTATAGCACAATCATTCTAATGACTCATACTTCACTAATGAAAATCCATTTGCAGGCTTCTCCCCAGAGTGAAGTGGGATGCTTAAAAAGCATAATTGGCATTTTACAGCTGCTCAGCACTCTTTCAAGGAGACTGAAGCAATGACCACTAGCATTCAGTACCTGTGTATTCACATACAAATACCGAAACTATTCCAAAATCTCACAGCACACATAGAAGGGACTCTTCAGCATCCATAAAAATGAATTCATGAAAGTTTTGCACCTATAGGCTGAAGATAATGGTGCCATAGTCTCAACAGGAATCTGTATTCAAAATATTTACAGCAAGGAGCTGAAGCTCAAAATAATAATGTCTTAAAAAACTGAAACAATAATTCCTAAACAAAAAATTAGGAGAACCTTGGAAATTACCTAATTCCAATGAAGAGGTGACCAGTATTTTTGAAGTCAGACAACTTTCACCTCTTTTAATGTGTTTTTACAATAATAAATCCTTGTGCAAATCATACCTGTGGTGACAATAATGATAGACCTCTTGAGCTCTGAATCATTTTCCACTCCTGTAAAATCATCTTATTCCTCCTCCTTTGTTTACCTCATAGAAACTTATAAAGACCTGTGATTAACAAATCACTGTAATGAACATTAAAATTGTTATTATTATAAATAATTGTATCAAGACAGATGTATATAGATATAAGGGGTATATATGTGTATAAACAGATGCAAACAGATATGAAGATACTACCTTTGAGTGGTTTTATTTTTCCTAATGAGGAAACCAGGCTGCAGACTCAGGAATAATGTTTATTGAAGAATGCTATAAAATGGAAGTGATCCCAATTTGGAAAAACTCCCTCCCCCTCCTGCCACTATACTGTGTAATTAACAATTACATGCTCTTGAGCATCTTAAAACCATAAGAAAATTCAGCCACTTCTGCAAGAGATTTAAATATAAACGTGTTATCAACTTAACAGAAATTCCTCACATCAGGCTTCAGTGTGGTGTTATTTTTCCTTCCTTTTACACACATGTTAAAATAATCATGTCAGAGCATTCTCATACTGTGTCATCAAACCTTTCAGAGGATGATTCACTCTATTCCTTTTCACCAGGCACAGTGCTGCTTAACTTTAACTGAACATACCTTTTATGTATTTAATGTGGATGCAGACGAATCTGCAGAGACTGAATGACTCTTTGCTAACAATGTCAACAGACTGAAACAAAATATACGTATAGGAAAGAAAGCATGGCTGAGAGGGAAGTGCTTGGCAGAAGGAAAGAAACTTTTGGTGATTTGGTAGCATGTGAAAGAAACTGGGCAGCCTCCCACTGAATTACCTCCTTCCATCTGCCCTGTCCCCCACTCATCAGTGCACTGGGCCCATCCACGCCTCTCTTGGGTAAATCATTTGGAGAGCAGAACAAAAAATGCAGTAGTTCAACCAGTACAACTGAAGGATCAGGGAACAGCAAATTGGCTTGCGAAACTGACTCCATCTATAGAGAGGATACTTATATTGATATATGGAAGGGATCTGCCTCACCCATGAGCAAATCCTCTCTGCAAATAGGGCAGGATTTAAGCAGGACCTGCAGCAAGCTACCCCTAAGTATGCCATGAAGGTGCAGTGACAAGGTAGGTGGAGGTACAGGTGAGTTATTCAGTGCATGAAAAGCATACCAAACTGTCTTTGCCAGCTGTCAGTTCCTATTTTTGTAGCCCTTTTACACACATCAGCTTTCTGTTCCATGAAAATCATCTGATTATCATCTGATTGTTGATACCACCCTATCTTAGTATCACTACAGCTGTTTCAGAAAGATAATATTCCTTTTCACATAAAAATAACTTCAAGGCGGGGAAAAAAAAAGGACAAATAAAAAGCCAGAGTAGCAGTGAGCTAGACAATGATGGAATTGCCTCAGATCTCTGGATGACCAACCTCATTCCCCATGCACACACTTACTATGGTCTGTAACCAGCGTAGCCCAGGCCTTGGCCATGGAATGCAAGGAAGAGGGAATTGACAGCAGGTCCTCAGCTGGAGAGCTTCTTGTCAGTAAGGCTCCACCTGATATTTTGGACTAAAGATCAAATTCAATGTGTTACACAATCTTTTCTAGAAAACTCTCCTTCATAACCAGTGCTTTCCTTAAAAATCTCACATCCAGAGAGGCTCAGGGAGAGAAAGAGAGAAGCTTTTCTGCTGAGAGCAAAATCTTGCCTTTACTTCTTTTATTTTCTAACAGTGAGACTACAGGCAGTATGAAAGACTATAAAACAAAGAGAAGATGTATTTGCACAGTTATCTCCCAGGTCACAGCTGAGGAATCAAGGAGAGACTGGTTTGTCTCAGAAAGAGCAAAGTATTTTTCTTTATTGTTTTAGGATACACAGACAAACTTAAACTGGAAACAGAGAGAAAAGGAGGACCTTTGCTTCAGCTAGGTATGGAGTCAGAGACATCGTGGTTGAGAATGTCTTCAAAATGCTCACTGATTTATTTTTGCAGGCTCTCCAAAGCGTCTTGACACCTTTATTTGGGATCCAGATATTTATATAACACTTTGGAATTCATCAAAGACCAGTCTGAAATATTGTCACATGGCAGCCAAACTGTCTCAAGATGCCTCACTAGAATTCAAACATACACACTGCACAGGAACTTCTTCTAGCAGGTTTTACAGAAGGGACCAGATAAAGCTGCCAAAGAAAATGAAATTTAACAGCCAGAAGTATGTGAAAATACCCCCTAGAATTGTGCATTTTATCTCTGGTGGGGAAACATTTTCTTTTCCTTTCCTTCCTAATTCAATTTATATTTATTTCCATTGTACTTTGGGAAGTTATTTTGCGCCACATCATTATTATTTCTACCAAGCTTTAGACAGACTTATTTTTACTTCATTAAATCATGCAGCAAGAGCACTAACTTTAATCTAGGGACCTCAACAATTTCATCTCTGGTACATGCAGCCAAGTGTCTCAGCCCTTATAAAACATTCCAGCATTTCTTGGTTTGCAGTTTTCCATCAGTCCTGTGATCACAGATGCAGTTTGTACCACGTAGACCATGCAAGTACCAATGGACTCAGAGTATTCTTTCCCTGCGAATACTTGCTTGCACTGGTTTTCAAACAGACTTTCTATGAGCACCAATAGGAAGAACAAAATTGGATGAATAATTACAGAAATCCAACACAATGGGAATTGGAATGCCACTGAAAGCAGTGTTCTTTTTCAAGCCTTGAGAAGAAAACATACAGAAATGTTTCTGTGTTCCCCAGAATCTAATTACCTGGTCAGGGCAAGTTTGGAGATGGGTATTTATAGCTGTGGTTACTGTTGTTGCTGCCACTCAACAGTCACACTTAGGAAATCCTGAATGCTATTCCACCTTTTCTTGTCTCCTCACTGAGCCTACACTTGGAATTACTGCTCTCAGCCACAAAGAAGAGAACAATTTCCAGACAGGCTTCCTCTATCCTGTCCTGCCATATTAATTTCCCTCTGGTATAGGAGGAATCCACTGTGTCTGCCATTTCAACAAAGAACAAGTCTAGCATTCCTCTTTACCTCCTCAGATTTGCACCAGTCATCTACCATACTCACACTGTTGTACCATAAAAGTTCATGTAGTTAATCTCAGATGACTAATAATCTTGAAAGAGATTGATAAAAGAACCTAAATATTTTCTGGGGTTAATTGTCTTCTTCTGTTAGTGGTGAGGCCTCTTACCTGGAGTGGTAAATGCTTTCATACCTTTACAGCCTGAGGCTCTAAAGTACCCCACTTTGGCTAGTAACACTTGCAAGATAAGCATTAAAATCCCACTTTATTTCAGTGGGGCTGTACCAAATGCCTAGAGGACTTTATAAAATCCCTCAGCACTTCAGACAACCATCTGTGCTTGTCACTGGCACTTGGAAACACTGTCCTTCAAGAGATTCCAGTGCCCATGACAGAAGAGTAAAGCACTGGTTGGTTTGCTGATGCACAGTCCTGGCTGATGTCTGTTAATCAGCTCTCAGAGACATTATCAGAATTTACAGTGGAAATCGCTGCAACAACCAGAGAGCCAAAGCTCTCTGTCAGCATTTTAAAAAGCCCCCCCAACTGGCTACCTCTGGCTCCTGAAAATTAGCCACAGCTGCTGCTAAAAACTAGTCTGATTCCACAGGAAACCCGCAGAACTGGCAACTTTAAAACAGTAACGAGCTTCCCCAAGCAACTTTTAATCCTGAGCCTCTGAGAAGTGCAGAGCCAAAACCAATGTATCATCCATTCTCTGAGCAAACTTCACTGTAGTTCTCTCTGCTGGCCTCCTCCACAGTGTCTCCCTCACAGGTCTCTCCAGCATACAACAGTCAAAAAAGGAGTCACCAATACTTTCCAATGTGATTTTCAAGAAAAACACATTTTAATATATTTCAGGTACACAAGCCATGAACAAATGTACAGCAGTTTATACATAGTCACCACTTTCCCAGAAACTCGGGGCCAAATTCTGAAGTAATTGGAACCTTATGCAACTGTTGACTCTACTGAGAGCAAACAGGTGTTATGTCAATTATCACAGATTATCTCAGTGTAATAGCCCCAATTTGGGGTTACATTATGACAATTTTGTAACTGCTTGACATAAAAGGCCTTACAGTCACCATAACCAGGCACAAGAGGCTCATCAGTGTTTTAGGGTGGAGTAGTGTACAATCAAAGGAAAGTAAAAGTGGCCAAAGTTTCCTTCAATCCAAAAAATCCCAATGACTCCTTATCTCCAAGGAATATTTAACAACTTGCGCAAGTTAGCACAGCGTAAGACTGCTCTGATATAGGCCAAGTGAAGGGCTCAGTGCGTGGCTATGATAAAAATTGCCTAGTAAAACCTTTGTTATCCAAGATGTTCTTTTATTTTAGGAGAATTTGCTCATTCTTTGCAAAAAATACCTCATTGCTTCATGCCCACAAAAGCAAGTGAAACTACCTGCACTCTACAAAATTACAGTATGCCTTCCTTCAGCACTGAATAGGATTTCTGTCTAAATTCTACTCACCCATTCCCTTTTCTAAAGGAAAAAATGACCTGCAACAGCTATTGCATTGTGCTTGGCCTGAAGTTAATGAAAAGAAGCTAGAATTCCTATTTTTTCAATAAGCATGTGCAGCCTTTTATCCCTGATTTCATGTTTCTTTGTCCTGACAACAAAAGAAGGATCAAGGAGTTAAGGATTTTCTAAAATTCAAATGACATTGCCTCTCAGTCGATTACTATTTGGACCCTTAAAAAGAAGTCCAGGGATCATGACTGATTATATTTAAACTTAACCAGTTGTTTTGGTTAAAGATGATGGAGCATAACAATTAAACCTGTGGGAGTAGATGTAACAAATTAAATTTACATTCCCTGAGTGGGTTTAAGGGTGATTTCTATACTCTTTAGCTTTATAACATGAATCTTCAAAGGGCAGTGGCAGTGGGAATTGAGCTTGATAGCCAGTTTCCTGAGCACACATAAAGATAAGTCTGTAATATTTTTTTTCCCATTTATCAGTTTACTGAAGACATTTTTAGAGCATTTCATTTACCCATAATTCAGAAAGGAAACCTCCCTATTTACAGCTGAAACCACATCAAATTTGAAAATATTGAGAGAAATTTTCACAAGGGCAGCAACGAATTCTGACATCAAGTAGTTCACATGGCCTCCAAAGCCCACGGGAGCTTCACAAATGGAAAGTTATCACGACAGCACCTGCCTTGGCATTTAACAAATGCGTAGCTAGCCATGTCACATGGATACGTATGTGGATATTTGGCAAACAATTCAGCACTGGTAGCTGCTCCACGTGCTTTTAGTCACAGCATTATAGATGCACATGACATAATCATTGTCTGGGACAATGTTTAAAACACAATTGTTACTTGTTTTTAAAACCAGATGCTGTAAGGTACAGCTGTGTTTGGAACCTTTGGATGCTGGCACACGTGCTAGATGGACTTCCTGCGCACAGACAAGTGCTGGAAATGTTGCCTCATTAAGAGGAACTTTTCCCACAAGCTCTGGGACTGTTTGGAATTCCAGTGCTTGAGAGATTACCTCATTGTTAGGCATCACCTAATTTGAAACACAATCATACCCGACAGCTTTCCATTATCGCTTTAGGAAGGTTTGCTGGCTCTTTCTGGGATTAATAGACAATAAGGAGATAGTTGCATCATGCCTCCCAAAGCCAGAAATATTAATCCAAGAGTAGAAATCTCTGATGTCTGTTATACAGTGCTTGAAGTACCTGTGCAAATACTCTTTCATGCATGGACGGATGGATATTGGAGCAAATTGGTAACTAGAAGGCCTGCAATATTGTTATTTAAAAACAAAGAATATTTACTTTTATACAAAAAATCTATTTTTTTCACAACTCCCTTATTCTTTAAAGGTTTCGACTCACCATAGAAAAAAAACCCTGAAAATAAGGTGAAGACCAAAAAACATCTCTTGTGTAACTACATTAAGCAGCCTGAAGAATTAAAATAGTAGCCAGTTAAGCTCATTGACTCAGGATGGGAAGAAAAAAGCAAATCTAATTAATGCGTATGTTGGGTAAGTGCACTTGAAGAATAAGAATCTTCCCCTGAATCTTTTAAGAAACAGGAACAAAATGCATTCTTCAAACAATTCTGATTAATGAAAAGGAATGCTGCTTGAATTATATTGGCCCTCTATTTTTACCAGGATCTCCTAACTTTACAATTAATGTGGTTATGCAGTCATCCACAGAACTTTTTCCAGGTGGCTTAAAATAAATTGGGCTCAAATACAGCATATCAGATGTGACAGTGAAGTCCATTGCTTTGTGATTTCTCTCATGAAATTCCATACAAGACAATTATGGTGAAAAGGAGGTACAAGGGAAACAGCTACAGCAAATTAAAACACTTCTCTGTAACCTTATGCCAACAGTTGCCCAGAGCACCTAGACCAGCCAGGGATTTCTCCTGCCTCCTGCATTTTTAATTCCTGCTTGATGCAGACCTGAGGGGGGACATGGGAACCTTGGAACTGTGCCCACTCTGCCCCTCTGCCCCTTCCATCGGGATCCCTGTGCTTTGCCTTGCAGGAGAAGCACCAGAGCCCCTCAGCCCGTGCAGGGCCATGCTGCTGCCAGGGACGTGTTGCCCCAAGGAGCTGATCCAGCTGCTGAGGCACAGCCGTACCATGCTATGGTTGTGCCTGTGCTACTGCTCTCTGCAGAGGCACGGAGCCAGCAGAGCAGCAAAAGGTGGCATTTGGAAGAGGAGGAGACTCCAAGCCTCCCCTCAGCACTGACTCTCCAGCGCTGCGCTCTGCATGCAGAGCATTGCAGGGGATGTGTGACCAGTGCCCAGCCCAGGCACTGCGCCATCCCCCATCTTAGGTGTTAGAGAAACCCCCATTCTTAGTTACAGGATTCCCCACCACCTTTCCTGCAAGAAGTTCAAGTTCCTCTTAAGTGTTCCAGTTCCAGAAGTTGACCTCTTTTAGACATGATGTTCTCACCGCACAGTTTTCTACTCACCCCCTATTTTTAGATTTGAGAGTAGCCAAGTGAATAAAGTTCACGTTTTCTACATGTTGGTGTGTTGTTTTCTTGCTATTCCATCCGAGAGGGGACACAGCGATGGATGGGTTTGCACAGCGACGGATGGAGCTCCAGCTCCCCTGGGGTGGAGGGCCTGAGTGTACACACGGGATTTGCAAGAGTATGGGGGACAGCTGGAAAGAAGATGGTGGGCAATATTCTCCTGCCTCCATCTTCCAAGGCAGCTTGGATTCCACCCCTGTATGCACAGTGCCAGGGGGACATCCAAAGGCCCCAATCCTTTGGACTGAGGCAGCCTCAAGCATGGCCACCCTGCATTGTGCAGCACTCCTGCCTCTTGGCCAGGACTGTGCTCCGGCTCCCAAGATCTCTGCAAGCTGGGCCTCTTGGGCTGCACTCCTCTGTCAAAAATTCCCTGCCAGAGCCTAGAGAGACTTTGGTCCATTCCCTAAGTTTGTGGCGCTTCTCTGACACCGTTCCTCAGACCTGTCTCAGCTGACCGCCTGTGCTCCTTCTCTCTCTGCTCTTGTTCTCTGGCCAGACACCCCATCTTAGCCTTCCGAGAGAGACAAGTTCTCTCCCTTTGGAGTTCCATTCTCCTCTGCTTGGGAGCTATGGGACCTGAGTGGGCCAGGAGATGCCCCTTCTGCCATGGCAGCCCCATCACAGAGCTGCCTTTGGAGTGCTGCTCCAACTCCATCTTAAAACTCAGGGTGCTGCTGACGGAAAAGCTCTCCCAGAACCCTGTACATCAGACACTGAGGACTCCTACCAGCGCATAAACTGAATATAACTGGAACCTAAATTATGAGTCAGGACAATGCTCACCCAAATTTTGTCCTACAGGCTAAATATTTCCCCATTACTACCAACCTGACCCAATAAAAATATCAGACACAGAAGACTTCTGGTTTTTTAACAGCACAGCATCTGATCCATCACTCACAACTTCTGAAATACATATCAACAGATTAATGACAGTTCCATGTATACTTGTATCAAAGACACAGACATCTACTGAAATGGTGGTTACATAAAACCAGGGTTTTTTTCTGAATTTTAATGTGACAATAAAATCTTTCACTTCTGAAAGAGATTTAGAAACTGATCCGAACACAGTCAAACAAAACAAGAGTCTTTCTATTCCTCTCAGTAGTCTTAGTATCAGTGCCTGATTTATTTATCAGCATCCATTTATGAAGATGCTTGGGGTGCCAACTTGTTAAATTAAATATCGATCAACAAAAAATATTCTTGCAATTCTTATTTCCTCCATGTTGAGAAACAGATTATCTTGAGCAACATAATTTGTTGGTGAGTATAACTATTGATTTCAGAAGAATAACGTCTGTTTTTGAACATTTTTCTGCATCTCCTGCCAAGCTCCATGGAGATATTTTATATGAGATATTATTCAAAACCTGTAAGTCTGCTAAATTAAACAGGGGGCTCTGGGGTCTTTGAAAATTAAGTGTGGTGAAATCAGAGACTTTTACCTACACAACTTAGTGAAAATAAGCAGCTACAAAGCACACTGCACTTCATTGTTTTGCGTTCTTCAGCCCAATACTAAATTTAAAGCCAGCATTTGGGTTTATTACTTCTTTCCACAGATTTCACATTTCTCATCTTATTTTCAGTGCTGGTCAGAACTGGAACCTCTTTCTGTCCTTTTTTTTAGATGAGGGCTAAGAATAGATTTCTTTCTGGCATGTTATTAATACTCCTGCTTTGGTCCACGACAGTCTCTGTTTTTCTATGTCACTTTGAACTTCAGTTCTGTTCATTATTTTACGACAGTCACTTTGTTCTTCTGCTTTCACCTTGAAGAAAAAGTTATTCAAGATAATGATATTTAGGGGAATCATTTGTCCACTTCACTGTACTTCTGGGGTTTTAATACACACGGAGACCTCTGTGGTTGATTTGTTCAGATCATAGTTCAGTGGGGCAGTCCACTTTTCTTACTTCTGGAATAAATTCAGCCAGGCTCCATCCTGATTTCATAGCCTAATACAGGCACACATTTCCTAGCAAGTATCTCAGTCACTCCATTCCCAACTAGCTATATATTTTATTCCAATTTTTCTTGGAAGTTTTCTCTGGCTAAACTATTATATTTACTAATAGAGATACTTTGCAATAGTTATAAAAGATATCAGCAGAGGGCATCTTCATTTTGGCCTTTTCAAAGACATGGTATCCTCTGGGCATTTACAATAATTATAACACGCTGCTTCTTTTGCTTACTTCTTGCACAGGAAAAAGGTAAAAAAACCCAAAAACCTCCCCTTCACCTCTCTAGCATATTAGTTCAAGGCTCAGACAGCACTTAAATCCCACTTAAGACCTCAGGTCAGGGTAAATTTCAGCCTTGAAGAACCACACAGAGGGAATCAGTTTCTTGTGTTCCCATTTTGGAAAAAGTCTGTCTGCTTTGTTTTGTATCTGGACTTTTTCCTCAAATATGGTCTTCAAAACACAGGTGTCCCCAAATTATCCCTGGTTGAGAAGACATGGACTCAACTATAAAACGATGTAAAGAAAAATGAAACCAAACAAAACCCAAACCAAACAAATTTAAGATTCATTGACTGAAGGAAAGAGGATTTGTTGGCACTTAGAATGTGATTCTGTGACAGATGGGCTGCAAGTTTACTTTTACAGCAGTGTTCTTTGGTATCATATTTATCATATCTTTCTTGTCTATCACAATTGTTACAAGTATCTGTGAGTTCTAATAGTCCTGGTCCAGGAAATGCTGCTTCCCTAGTCCCTGTCTCACCAGAGGTATTTCCATTTCATTGTATCCACGTCTTAAAGACAAAAATGTTTTTCGATATTGCTCTTTCTAGAAACAGGAACAAGATAATTTTTTTCCCTGGTCAGATTTCATATGGGTGAGGAAATTCCAGATTCTGCCACTCACTGAACATTCAATCCCCTCTATTGTGCTGTTTTCTGAATGATTACTTTTTCCATTGGATGAATACAAATCAAAAACATACAATTCCTAGGAAGAAGAGGAATCAAGAGCAAGGTTCTGAGCTTGTCTCTAAAACGCTAATAAAATTCTTTTACAGAGAAATTTTACAACATAAACCATCACCTGCCCTCCAGTAATCTCCTGGGATCTTCATGTTACTCTCTGAATCTTGTCACTGGCGTTGAATTTCTCAGTTACATGAGAGAACTCGGGCTGCTGTAACAATCTTTCACTCTTTTCTAAAAAATGATGCCACAAACCTCACAACAAAGGGAAGCATTGTTGTTATTCTTCATTTTCTTCTTGCTTTAATTTTTTTCTTAATTTGTGTTGAACAGCTACCTAAATTACTTCTTATATATCAATAATACAAGTGCTCGTAATTGAAAGCTACTACTACTAATACCACTACTTGTATTATATCAGATAAAAACCTAAGTACTCATGTTCTAATGACAAGAAAAACACCTACCAGTGTAGCACAAGCTTGTCCTAAAGTAAATAGACACAATTCCATTTCAGTGGCTAGAGCCTACTAACCACCAGAAAAGGAGAGGCTAAAACTTTAAGGACTGGAACACCAATTGTTTAAAAAGCAAGCATTTAGACTAATGAAAAATGTTTCCCATTATTAGACTGCCTTATAAATACTTATTGGGCAACATTAACAGCAGCAGTAAAAGAGCTATGTGTAACATAACATATGCCATATATCATGCATCTGCCTCTGCTTAGATTAAGAATGTGTATGTTATTTATGAACAGTGAAGTTGTAAGTTTAAAGAGCCATTTTGGGGAACAGAGTTAGATTAGGGACACTCAGTGTAGGCCACATTGTTTGTCACTGAGTCTCATAACTTAGAATTACAGTACACTGACTCCTGTCACAGGCAGCCACATTTCAGCGCTGTTTACTGCACTCTGCGGCCTCTCCTTGTCAAAGGTGAGCAACCTGGTACCAAATTTACATGGGCTTTCAACCAGCTTCAGGCTCCAATTTCAAAACACATGGGACTCATTCTGGAGCCAAAGTCAACCTTTAAATCAAGCGACAAGGAAAAATGGATCATTTTAAACCAAATCTTTAACCATCACAACAGCAGAAGCCATCAAACAACCCAGGTTCAGTCGCTGGAGTGCTGTTTAGGGACATGGTGGCCAATAAAACCTGAAGTAACTTTAGTGGTGATTAAACATGTCCTGGTTAAACATGTGCTTTATTTAACTCCAATGACTTTTTCCAGCTATCCCTCCCCACACACAGGCTCACTTCATTGGATTATGAGTAATAGTATCTCGCAAATATCTGACTCAAATAATCATAGAATTATGGAATGGTTTGGGTTGAAAAAGACCTTGAAGAGCACCTCTTTTCAACCCCCCTACTGTGGGCAGGGACACCTTCCACCAGACCCAATTGCTCAGGATGCACTCAGTGCCTTCATCTACATCATTAAGGAAGATGTTAAAGGCATCCTGGTTTGCACAAGGCTTACAGCAATAAAGACTCACAGGATGCATCTATTCAAAATGTTCAGAGGCACAATAGAGTTGGTATCAAAAAGCAAGCTATTACATCCATTTTTTAAGTATTGGAATGCTCCATTAGAGAGCAGGTATTTAGAAGTCCTGCTCCAGAGCTACTTACCACAGACAGAACATGCTACTATAGCAGACTAAATACGTTAAGGAAGGACACATGAACTGAAGCTTTTATTCTGCACACAGCTGCAAACAAGGCATGTGAGAAAAAGACACGTTAAACCTGCTTTATGGAGGCTAAATCAGGTAGTGACACCTCAAAGCTAATTTATTCTGAGCTAGAGAGTAAACATAATCAAAAAGTAAAATAGATAATTTATTCTAGGAATGATAAGCAACATGCAGTAACCTGGTCAAAGAACATCACCAAAATGTGATAAATAGGAATTCCAAATATTTCTATTTTATTTATTCTAAAGTAGCTTGGAGGGTTTTTTTGTACACAGGGTGGAGAAATTTTATTAATGACATGCAGCTAACAGAAATTCCTATATTTTTAGTCTGAACTATTTAGGATCACAGTAAAAAATTCTAAAATCAATTATATATATCTCAGCCTTTTTAAGAGTGTGTGTTAAAAAGTCAATAAAAACAGACATGAAATAATGTTGTAATGGCACTTTCCTCACTGTCTCCTTTTTTTCTCCTTAAAATATTAAGGCTAGGCTAATTCCACCACCTCTTCCCCATTTCAGCTATAGCAGTTGCTCAACAGCCAACTGTCTCCGTGTGGAAGGTAATAGAAGGATAGTTTAATGGATTGTCATCATCCAGAACTAGCAGGGAAGAAAAACTTCCACAAGCAGGTGACTCCAAATATATAATTAGGAAAATAATTCTTTAAAATGTCAGGAAGGAAAAGGACAAAAGAAGCAGGAAAACTGTGTGGTTTGACCGTCAGTGCAATAAGGATTACCTGTACCATTTTTCATTTAAGAATTGTATTGATGTTAGTCTGGATTGAAACATGCCCTCATACATCAGGGTCCAAAGAACACTTTAAACAGATGCACAGAGTAAAAAGCAGAACATTCATCATGCTGAAGGATCATGATAAAATGAAAGGATCTATTTCACTCCTTCTAAATTCTGGTCTCCATAGGACAAAGCTTCTTCCATCATTTTGCGCTACTTCGTAGAGCTCATTAGGGATATCTTCTTTTCCAAGCCATTCTCTGGCACGGACATGCTGTAGAAACAGCTTTCATGAGTGAGAGCAGGGCTTAGTTTTATCCCAAATGCAGATTTATCCCTAAAACCTCTTACCAGAAATTAAATCAAGCCACATCCAAGCCATCCCTAGAAGAGCCAACCACCAGCCAGTGCCTGCCTTGTGCCCTAAAGCACAGCATCCTTTTTCCCCATGTGATATCGCTATTGATTGCAAGTCATCCTTTTCTGAATTATTAATTTTGTAGATGTGCAATGGTGAGTTTTACAGCTTATACACACACTTCAAGTTATTTAGTGTAGCTGCAGATACTTGTTAACCACAATGGTCATTTTTTGCACTGATAAAATGTATTAATTATGTGTTGTATCAAAATGTTATCACTTTTTCAAGAATCACAGAGCAGGTCAGGTTGGAAGGGACCACAGTGGGTCATCTAATCCAAACTCCCTGCTCAGACGGGGTCATCCTGGAGCACAGGCCACAGGTTTCATGTTCAGACAGCTCTGGAATATCTCCAGAGAGGGAGACTCCACACCCTCTCTGGACAATCTGTTCCAGCACTGAGTCACTTGCATAGTAAAGAAGTTCTTCCTCATATTCAGGTGGAACCTCCTGTGCATCTGTTTCTGCCCCTTGCCACTTGTCCTATGGCCCTGCACCACTGAGCAGAGCCTGGTCCATCCTTTGCCCCTTGCTTCAGTTACTGACAGATATTGGTCAGGTCCCCTCTCAGCCATCTCTTCTCCAGGCTGAACAGCCCCAGCTCCCTTGGCCTTACCTCCTAAGAGAGATGCTCCCGTCCTGTAATCAACTTCTTTGCCCTCCACTGGACCTGCTCCAGGAGCTGGATGTCTCCCTCGTCCTGAGGAGCCCAGGACTGGACGCAGGACTCCAGATGTGGCCTGACCAGGACTGAGTAGAAGGGCAGGATCACCTCCCTCTGCCTGCCTGCAGTGCTCTTCCAAATGCACCCCAGGAAAGGAGAAGAAATACAGCTCAACTTCACCACAAGCAGGTGTACAGCAGGTTCAAGGAAACAAAAAGTCGGAAGTAAAGTATATTAAGAAACATATCCTATAAATCTACTGTAACTCTAAGTTATCAGGATACCCTGAAGAAGTGACAAACTGCAAAAAAATACCCCTCTCTATTAATCAATACATGCACAGAGCATTCCTGAAATATCAGGAGGAATACGCTAAGTGGGATTCTACTTCGTGCAAACAAAACAAAATGAATCCTTATTATGTTTTTTATCCTCCCTATTGTTTTCACAGATAAATGTACTCTTCATTGCAGGAAAACCACCAAATGGAAGAGTTCTTGGGAAGCAAATCTGCATGCTCTCTAACAGCCATTTCAAGTAACTTATAATTGTTTTCTCTGGCACCTTGTGAATCATGACTGACTGTACACGAGGGTTGGTGTCCTCAGGATTGGTGCTGTCATGCCCCTGCTCTTACAAAAAGCACCCTCTGCCAAGACAAGCAATGGCCCAGAATTTGGTGAATTTTTCTGAGCAGAGATAATGAGGTGCAGTTGACTCCCATCAAGCTCAACTGGGCAAGTGCAACTGGGTTATTCCAGAGGCAGTGAGAAGGGCTGGCTGACTGGAAACCAAAACCCACTTTATTTGCAAAAGAGGGGGAAAGCTTTCTGAAAAGAGCCGTGAAAGATGTCGGAATGCCCTTTCCAGCTGGGAATAAAGCAGAGAAATCAGCAGCAACTCACGAGTTTATGAACTGTCATGGTCTTTCTGAAGTCTTCTGGATCCCACCCATCCATCTGCAAGCTCTCAGAGCCAACCACTCCTGATGCTGACATTTCTCATCGAGTTACATGAGTGCTCATAGAGGAAGTCTGGCACTTACAGATGATTTGAAAATCAATCTAATTTGATTGACAGACATCTTTTCCTTTTTTTCTTTCTTCCTTCTCTAACCTGTAAACTTCTCCCTTTGCTGTTGATACCATGCTAGTTTTCTTATCCTCTTAGTGGAGAGTGAAACAAAAATTCATTAATTCTTCAACCATCTTGGTGACATCTATTTTTAGCTTTTCTTCCTCTTTGAGCAGTGGGCCAGCTCTGTCCTGGGTCCTTCTCTTAATGTGTTTGCAGAATGCCTTCTTGTTACCCATTGTGTACCTTCTTTCTATATTTTATCATGCCTTATAATTTCTGATTGCATTCTTATGTGTTTATATGATCTCCTGTTAGACTCTTTCTGATTTCTACTTCCATACTAGTATTTTGACTGCCATGTCATTTCTGTTCTGTGGATAAAGGACATTGGTGTCCCATTTGCCAATTCAGGTAACTTAATAAGGAAATTAGATCTGATATTCTGCAAGAAGAAGAGATTCCTTGCTCTACATTACAACCTCTTCTTCATTCCCACAATTTACAATATTAGTACAAGGCTGTTGCTGTACTTTGATGTTTGCCTTTTATTGCAGATATCTAAAATGTGCGGAAGTATTTCTAATATGGTCCACAATCTAGGAAGAGAAAAAGTGTGGACTCAGCAATCACCAAGTGTATTATATGGACTGGCAATAAAAGCAACTGAACTTTAACTTTGAGGGCTGTGTTCAGCTCCTTGGAGGAATATGAAATGTATCTCTGCACTGACGGTATTTTGTCTGCAGTGTGTCGTTTTGAATCAGCAGTAACACATAATCCATCTGTCCTCCTCCCTTCGAAGTCCATTTTCATTTAGCAAATGTTTTGCAAACAAGTGAAAGATGAACAAGCAAAAATGATGAAAAACTATGAATAAGAAAATAGCAATAATACATTGTTCATATGACTATATGTATTTATAAAAATCCGATTCTAATTCATAATTTTGGAAAAAGTTTTTCAGGGCAGTTCTCTTTGTTTGGTCTGAGTCTGGAGAGATCTTTGCCAAGTATGACAAAATGGGATTCTGAAATCTTCTAAGTTACTAGATCACAATGTAGTTAAAGATGCTTTCTTTTCATCCAGATAAAAAATTATGTCTGGGATTTTTTAAACCTCAGACTTGGCAGGTGGCACTGCTTTGAATAAAAAACTAATTCATATTTAAAATCTGTTATTTGCACAATGTTGCCATTGCCATTGAAACCCTGTAGCAGAAAGAACAAGGTCAAAATGGCTGCCAAATATTGCATCAAAGAAGCCATGGACTTTTTGACTTTTAAAAAAGCTTCTTTATGTAAGCGACAAGAACATTTCTTCTGCTCTTCAACTGCACAATACAATTGTTAAGCACTGGAATTAACATGATAACTTAAGTATGTAACTAAAAAAATTACATATCTCTACATATAAGATTGTTTATGTCACTCAGAGGTCTTACTTTCTTTTTTCTGCGTCAATATATTTGCCTGGGATATCCATCTGGAAACAAAAAAGTACAGTTTACCTTAAGATGCAAAATACAAGCATATACATCATCTTGCTGTATTCTTTTCTAAATAATTGTTTCCATATTTTTGGCTTCCTTTGGAAGTTGTATCAAAATGTTTTGATTATTAGCTGATGAAAATGAGGAGACTCTCTTTCCGTTACGCTGCCATGCACATCTCACCTAATTCAAATTATTTCCTTTCATATCATGTCTCACAAGTGCTGTTTAGCCACTTCATTCAAGAAATATATGTTGTTTCCTTCCTTTATTCTCTAGGTTCTCAGGGTTATAAAGAGCCTCAGAACTTCCAGACACAGTGCTCAGATGTGCATCCAGAATCTTGCAGGCAGAGAAGCATGAAATTGTCTCAAGAGTCGGAAACGCAAAGCAGCCGATACCCCTCATGCTTCAAATCTTTTCAAATCTATAGCTAAATGTCTGTTCTATTCAGGGAACAACTGTGGCAGATCACCTCCTTTCCCAGAAGCTGAGATGTCCCTCAGTTCATGTTTTGCTTTGGGTTTTGTCTAGGCAACTGGATCAAAGCTGTCACAATGGTTTTATAGTTTAATTATAATAATTTACAGGATTTCTGACAAGAACATCGAGCACAACAAGCTTTCACAACACTGGCTTGCACCATTGAATTGCACACTTGCAATTCCTGTTGACCTCAAATACTTCACATTTATTGGATTGATCTGCTGGTAAGCAGAGAGTGAGCACCAGCTGTGTAAGGCTTGACTTCAAGAGCTGGATTACTTGAAGAAATTAATTGAGAGGTGATAAGATACAGGAAAGTTATGGGTTTGTTTTCCATCTGACACATCCATGATGTCCCAGTAAATCATTCTGAAAAGATTTTGTGTATTTAGATAGATGAGACACAAAACTTTAAGACCAGAGTGTTTGCCCAAGACAAGTTGTGCAGCCATACACTCCTAAACTTCCAATTTTTGCAGGAAACCAGCTGAATGATTCAGAATGTGAATGAAAATCCAAATGGCAAAGATTCAGAAGTATTTTAATCACTGCTTGTAGTGGACTGTTAATTACCCAAATGTACAAAACTTTTCAATGCTTGACACCAGCATATAGGTGTTAATAATAATAATGAATAAAGAATTTGATCCAGTTTTTCTCAGGCTTAGGTGTGAGCTGCATATACAGTGGCTTAGGTATAAAAGTATCCGTAGTAGACAACAGACATGTGTTGTGCCAGTAGAAAGCAATGGAGTTGGACTGCAATTTCACTGGGGCACAGGCAGAACCTGGCTCACAGGAATGATGCCTTTGGTTTTAACTTTCATATTTT
>VZRS01012508.1:0-18536 GCA_013398055.1 Ifrita kowaldi
GCCCTTGCTCACCCTCGCTCACTTGTCTTCCCTCTCGCTGGGCACTTGGGTGGACACCGGCTGACCTCTGAGCCTCCCGTCACCTGTCCTGCATCCCTGTGTTCCTGTCCGACGCCCTGCCTGCTTCATCACTGCATTCCTGCTCGCCTCTAATCTTGCTTTGCCGATCCAGCCGGATGC
The DNA here is from genome assembly GCA_013398055.1 of Ifrita kowaldi. Taxonomy (NCBI): domain Eukaryota; kingdom Metazoa; phylum Chordata; class Aves; order Passeriformes; family Cinclosomatidae; genus Ifrita; species Ifrita kowaldi. Next base: position 181 of record VZRS01012508.1, read on the forward strand.
CTTGGCCCTGTCCAGGCCGCTATCCCTGCCTTGGCCCTGTCCAGGGTTCTGCAGCTCCTGCCTGAGCGCCCACACACCTCATGTCCGGCCGCCCGTCAATGTGGGATCCGTGCCTGTGGAGCCGCGCCTCTGAGAGCTGGGCAGGCTCCCTCCGGCAGGCAGCGGTGCACACACCCACCGCCGCTTGGACATCCACGGCACTCCCCGCTCCTCTGGTGGTAACGCCCGCTTCTTGTTTTCTTTCTCCTATCTCTTTTCCGCCCCCGACCCCGCTTTTCCATTTTCCTTCCTCCTTTTCTGTCTTTTCTACTCTTCTTTAGTAGGGCAACGGCCTTTCTGTTACCAATAAACTGTTCTCAGATACAATATTTTTCTTGTTTGCCTTAATGTTGTCCTAGACCATCCATTTTAAAAGAAAGCCTCACAGTTCCCCATAGTGGACCGCAACATCCTGTCCTGTCCTGATGCCTTGTATAAAGAAACTCCGGCAAGAGAATGAGCATCTTAAGTACATCAGTCAAATTTTAGATATGTGCACATCTGCAGCTAAATTAGTCCCTTCACGTTCTTTTCATAGACATTTAGACAACATGTTTGTGATGCAAAGTATCTCTTTTAGATCCCACTGACTTTTCTACAAAATCACAGAATATGCTGAGTTGGAAGGGACCCACAAGGACCTTCAAGTCCAACTCCTGGTCCTGCACAGCACCATCACAGAGTCATACTATGTGCCCAAGAGCATTGTCCAAAGGCTTCTTGAACTCTGTCACTTTTGGTGCTGTGACCACTTCCCTGGGAAGCCTGTTCCAGTGCCCAACCACCCTCTGGGTGGAGAACCTCTTTCTAATATCCAGCCTAAACCTCCCCTGACACAGCTTCAGGCCATTCCCTTGGGTCCTGTCACTGGCCACTAGAGATAAGAAAAAGAGATGAGTGCCTGCCCTTCTCTTCCCCTCACAAGGAAATTGCAGACTTCAATGAGGTCTCCCCTCAGTATCCTCTTCTCCAGGCTGAACAGACCAAGAGACCTCAGCCACTCTTAAGATGGCCTCCTCTCAAGGCCCCTCACCATCTTCGTTGCCCTCCTTTGGATGCTAATGGTTTAATATCTTTTTTGTGTTGCAGTGACCAAAACTGCATACAGGACTCAAGGTGAGACCTCCCCATTACAGAGCAGAGCAGGACGATCCCCTCCCTTGCCGGGCTGGCAATGCTGTGCTTGATGCACCCCAGGACATGGTTGACTCTCCTGGCTGCCAGGGCACTGCTGACTCATATTCAACTTGCCATCGACCAGGACCCCCAGGTCCCTTTCCACAGCACTGCTTTCCAGCATCTCATTGCTCAGTCTGTCCGTACATCCAGGCTTGCCCCATCCCAGCTGCAGAATGTAGCACTTTCCCTCGTCATATGGTTGGTGCTTGCCCATCTCTCTAACTTGTTGAGGTCTCTCTGCAGGGCCTCCCTGCCTTCAACAAGTCAACAACTCCTCCCAGTTTTGTATCATCTGCAAACTTGTTTAATATCCCTTCCAGTCCTGTGTCCAAGTAATTCATGAAGATGTTGAAGAGCAGGGTCTAAGATGGAGCCCTGTGGAACCTCACTAGTGACAGGACACTATTCTGATGTCATCCCCCCCATTCACTGTAACCCTTTGTGCCCAACCCATGAGCCAGTTGCTCACCCATCATCACATGCTGTGTTTATCCAGCTGTGGGCTGGACATTTTGTTCAGGAGGATATTGTGAGAGACAGTGTTGAAAGCTTTACTGAAATCCAAAAAGATTACATCTACTGCCTTCTCTTGATCAACCAGGTGGGTTACCTTGTCATAAAAGGATATCATTTGCTTCTACCTCAGCAGGTAACAAATGGGCTCTAGATGTGAATGCTGCAAGGATGAAGTCTACTCTCAGTGTCTCACTGCATTCCTCAAAGACATCTCTATCCTACTTTACCATCCAAAGCAGTAAGAAGTCTAATTACCAGTTAACTAGTATTAGCTAAGTAATACTTTACTTGGAAGAAAAAGGAGAGTAGAAGACTAATAAAATGTCAGTTCCCAACTAAGTTTCTAATGCCATCATTCTCAGGCACAGAAGCAAATTGCAAATAATTACAAAATTCTCTCACATTTATATTAGATTCTTGTATTAGTGGGCTCCTAGACACAAATATATATCCTTTGTTGCAAATATATATCCTTCTTCTCATGCCTGAATGCAAGCTCATATGGCACAAAAGCTCCTATTAAACATTATCAAAACTTTATTTTAAAAATGTAATACTTTTAATAGCAAAAGCTATTACAATGCATTATTTTCAGGGCACAACTTCAAAAAGGAAATTTGAAAATTATTACAATATTGACATGAGCACTAAAATAATCCAAACTAACAGAAANTCCAACTCCTGGTCCTGCACAGCACCATCACAGAGTCATACTATGTGCCCAAGAGCATTGTCCAAAGGCTTCTTGAACTCTGTCACTTTTGGTGCTGTGACCACTTCCCTGGGAAGCCTGTTCCAGTGCCCAACCACCCTCTGGGTGGAGAACCTCTTTCTAATATCCAACCTAAACCTCCCCTGACACAGCTTCAGGCCATTCCCTTGGGTCCTGTCACTGGCCACTAGAGATAAGAAAAAGAGATGAGTGCCTGCCCTTCTCTTCCCCTCACAAGGAAATTGCAGACTTCAATGAGGTCTCCCCTCAGTATCCTCTTCTCCAGGCTGAACAGACCAAGAGACCTCAGCCACTCTTAAGATGGCCTCCTCTCAAGGCCCCTCACCATCTTCGTTGCCCTCCTTTGGATGCTAATGGTTTAATATCTTTTTTGTGTTGCAGTGACCAAAACTGCATACAGGACTCAAGGTGAGACCTCCCCATTACAGAGCAGAGCAGGACGATCCCCTCCCTTGCCGGGCTGGCAATGCTGTGCTTGATGCACCCCAGGACATGGTTGACTCTCCTGGCTGCCAGGGCACTGCTGACTCATATTCAACTTGCCATCGACCAGGACCCCCAGGTCCCTTTCCACAGCACTGCTTTCCAGCATCTCATTGCTCAGTCTGTCCGTACATCCAGGCTTGCCCCATCCCAGCTGCAGAATGTAGCACTTTCCCTCGTCATATGGTTGGTGCTTGCCCATCTCTCTAACTTGTTGAGGTCTCTCTGCAGGGCCTCCCTGCCTTCAACAAGTCAACAACTCCTCCCAGTTTTGTATCATCTGCAAACTTGTTTAATATCCCTTCCAGTCCTGTGTCCAAGTAATTCATGAAGATGTTGAAGAGCAGGGTCTAAGATGGAGCCCTGTGGAACCTCACTAGTGACAGGACACTATTCTGATGTCATCCCCCCCATTCACTGTAACCCTTTGTGCCCAACCCATGAGCCAGTTGCTCACCCATCATCACATGCTGTGTTTATCCAGCTGTGGGCTGGACATTTTGTTCAGGAGGATATTGTAAGAGACAGTGTTGAAAGCTTTACTGAAATCCAAAAAGATTACATCTACTGCCTTCTCTTGATCAACCAGGTGGGTTACCTTGTCATAAAAGGATATCATTTGCTTCTACCTCAGCAGGTAACAAATGGGCTCTAGATGTGAATGCTGCAAGGATGAAGTCTACTCTCAGTGTCTCACTGCATTCCTCAAAGACATCTCTATCCTACTTTACCATCCAAAGCAGTAAGAAGTCTAATTACCAGTTAACTAGTATTAGCTAAGTAATACTTTACTTGGAAGAAAAAGGAGAGTAGAAGACTAATAAAATGTCAGTTCCCAACTAAGTTTCTAATGCCATCATTCTCAGGCACAGAAGCAAATTGCAAATAATTACAAAATTCTCTCACATTTATATTAGATTCTTGTATTAGTGGGCTCCTAGACACAAATATATATCCTTTGTTGCAAATATATATCCTTCTTCTCATGCCTGAATGCAAGCTCATATGGCACAAAAGCTCCTATTAAACATTATCAAAACTTTATTTTAAAAATGTAATACTTTTAATAGCAAAAGCTATTACAATGCATTATTTTCAGGGCACAACTTCAAAAAGGAAATTTGAAAATTATTACAATATTGACATGAGCACTAAAATAATCCAAACTAACAGAAAACCCAAAGTTCTCGTAATTTTGACCTTCAGTGTCATTCCAACAGAGTGTGAACTCAAAGGAAAACAATATAAACAGCATCAGAAAAACTACATGTGTACAGTTAAAACATATTCCAAAAGTAAACTGTATCTCCTTTACGTCTCCAAACACTCTCATCGTAATCAGTATTCAAATTCCAAGCCCAATCAGTATGCATTAAATGCCTCTCATGCATCTCACCATGCAACCATACACTGCTAGATCCCTTTTAAAGCAGAATAATTAATTTCATAAAGACTTCTTGAAATTGCACATGACATCTCAAGTGTATGGTTCTCAAGAGAAGAGCATAAGAAGAGGAAAAGGGGGTTGTAGGAGAAGGAACTGAATACTTCACAAATGTACAGTGCCTCAGAAGTCTATCATTTCATATTAAATTAGTATCATGACAGAAAGGCTCATAGTTCTACTGTCACTAAAATAGAGATACAGCAATGCCAAGAACCAGATTCTAGATTAGAAATTGCTTCACTTGGCTCAAGAAGACAGATTCAACTTTATGCATCTAACTGAAACTCCAGTTTAAAATAGGGTCGTCCTCATCACCTGCAATATTACAATGGCGGGCAGAATTGCTGTTGCATATGCAGATATACTTTAACCACAGTACACCTAGTGTGATAAATACCATTGAAATAAATCTCCTCCTTGGCTATTTTCCATTCCTATAGAATATGTAAATTACAGTACCACAAAGTGATAAGGAACAGTAACAACCCACTCCACCCTTCTGCTGACTGTGGCATTAATCACAAGCCCAAACAACAGTTTGTCAGACTAATGTCTTTTTATTAGTATCTACTCACCTTAGAAAATTCAGATATAAGAATATATCTGTATGAAACTTCTATTTCTCTCTATTCCTTATGACTAAAGACATACTCAATCCAGGATCTTAAAAAATAATAAATATTGTTATAATCCAATGCTTTCATATACATTTTCTCACAGCCAATTTAACCTTTACTTTGTTGGCAACAAAGTTACTTACACTTGCTTCCAGGTCAGTCCAATAAATGCAGTTATAATGTTTGGTGGTGTTATTTGAAGGGGATTCCACACCAGAATGTTGCAGATTTGTTAGAATACTGTCTGAAGTGACTACAAAGGCCATCTAAAAGGAAGCAGGGGGGTGGGGGCAGAGAGAGAGAGGGGGAAAGAGACAGAAAAAGACATTGGAGTGGAACAAAAAAGTAAGTTGGGGATAAAGGAGAGAAAGTAGTAAAAGTCCTGAGAAAAAATAGCTGTGCCCAGAATCTGTCAGTGTACTTTCAAACGTGACATTTTCATTCTTTGTCCATAGAATGATACTTCTTTCTAACTGACAGATCTGGGATGATCAAACACATAGGTTTCTAGGGCACATCAGTCTGCATTTACCAGAATAAAGTATGAAACTTTTATACCAAATATTTTCCTGGAATCCTCTTCATAAGACTGTCTTATCTCTAGTCACTGCTCAGAAGGTACAAATGGACTGAAAAATCTTCAAGAAAATATTGTAGAACTGTAGAATCTCTGTGACAAATTTAAGATTTAGCAAAACAGTACATTTCTTAAGAACTTTAGCAAATATACTGCCAGAGGACTTCTCTATACAAGCAAAAAAAATTTGCATCTCTAAATGTTTTTACCCAGAAATTCCAGTAATCATGTTTTAGGATTAAAAATTATTTAGAAAAATCCACTGAACCTTTTTTGAGATTTATTGTGTGGGAGTTTTGTGGTTTACTCTCCTGGAAGAAGATATAGCAGTTTAAATAATCTGTGTTTTATAAAGATTTTAGCGAATATGGAGGACGAAAAAAAATGAGACAAAAGAAACACCAAACTTGTCTAGATGAATTCTCACGGGTCACTGATAAATGGAAAATTCAACATGAAGTGTTCTCATTTTATTTAATAATAATATTGAACATAAAGTCTAATTTTAAAAAGATGGATTCACTTTCTTGATCAGCCAGCTGAAAAAAATACTCAGTATATTTAATTATGTTAAAATGTATATTGGAATTATTTGGTTTACAAAGAGTTTTGTTAGTCTTTTCATGCTATGAATTTCACAGCTAGGTTCTAGAAGTATGAACAAAACTGTAGACTCAGATTCAGCAGGGATTTACTGCTCCCCACTTCCGCACCCACTTGACATAAATGCACTGGGTTTGGAGGCTGACGCTCATGCCACAGTAAGTGAAGAAGGAGCTGCTCGCCAGTCTCTGTGTCGATGGCATGACTTTCGAAGGGAGACACAACTGTGAAACTCAAAGCATGGAGGCGGCACAGCTCTCGGGAATAAAAGGGCATAAGCAGCAGCAAACACGCTGCAGACAGGTCATGACAGCAGATTAGGAACAGGACGCAAAATGCTTTCAGCACAAATCCAAGGTATACTAATACTGTACAGATGGAAAGACTGTATTCCATAGTTAAGTTATACTCATTACACAGGTGGAAACTAATGAACTGTTAACATACAAATAACTGCATAAGCTGCACTACAAGTGCTGCTTGATAAAAAGTAGCATCAATTTTTAATGTTAATTGTGATTATTAATTGACAAAATCATAATCACTAGTTAATTAACAGCATCAAAAACTATATTTCAAACCATGAAAGTCAGTGATCAATTTGTACTTCAAACTCAGAATTAAAAGTTTTGACTTGTCAGTGCTTGACTTCACCGACCACAGCAGCTGTTATTCTATAAAGTGGAATATCAATCAGACACAGATCAAAGGGAAAAAAAGATAAATATTACGTGAATCTGGCCTGTTTCTTCCCTTTCTATCTATTTCTGTATCTGTAAGATTAGGAAAATACTTACTGGTAGACTATAAAAATTTCAGAAATTCTTACAGATTCTTTGATACATCTTAAAACCTAAGAGAAGTCCTGTGCTTTTGTCTTTGGAATGAGAAAAAGCCTCAGGAGTATATATAGTTATTGCTTGTTGTCATTAGAATGAGCTTATGTGAAAATCCATCCCTCAAACAATTCCCATTAATATGTGTTTTCTTGATTAAAATAGAAATGAGAACTATACAACAGTATTTTTTGCAAGCCCAGACTAGACAAGCATAGGATTTATGACAATGAGAACCATTTGTATTTCTCACTGAAGGTAATTTAACTGTCATAGCAAACACTGATTTTTAGAAAATGAAGATTTAGCAGAGTTTAGTCTACGCATGTCCAAGAAACTCAAAATAAAACAGATGTGGAAAATTAATTCTTTAGTTTATCACTGAAATGGAACATAAGGACAACAAACACCATGCAGATATATGCATTAAGAAGCAATCAGTGTGTAACTGAAAATAAGTAGTCCCTATTTTGCAAGAGAAGGAAAATATTTGTCAAATTTCAGTATTAATTTTGTGAAGTCAGTAAGCCATTGTGGTCAACTGATTAGCTGAATTAATAACATATGGATAATCAGCAAGCACCTAGTCCAGTGACCTGGGTGAAAATGAAACCTCATAGCTTGTACATTGTTTACTGCCCAAGATTGTGATAGAGAAATTTTTAAAGACAGAAGAGCATTATGAAATTGAAATGGCTGGTAACAAACAACAATAATGAGAAGATATAGATATTTACACTTTCCCATTCATAAACATTGATAGAAATCTCTCATTAATCTACAGCCCTGTACAATTTCCAGCTGTGATGCTCTTGCATCAACCAGCTCACTCAGTGAACCCATGTTTAAAACAGCTTCTTGCTTCTTAGACCTGCAAACGTAATAGTGACAATATAGGCCTAAAATTTAAATGCACAGAATGCACACACTTTATTGGGATAAAATCCACTGCACCCTATAGCTACTTGTTCAAACTCTGTGTGATTCCTTTAGGAAAGACATCAGTATGCAATTTGTCTTTACAGGCAAGCAGTTCAGAAGTGTTAGATTCCTTTGTTGTCTTCAAAATCCCTCCACTGGCTTAAGAAATACCAGGTTTCCATTTTTATATAGGTGAAATATTAATTCTTCAGTACAATGTGTTAGACTTATCTAAAGTTAGCCAATACAGCAAACTCATGGTGCTTAGAAAGGATACCTCAAAGTGAGCGATTAGTTCAGAGGCAGAGTGCTGTGCAGACTTAAATTTGTTCTGATGTTTTGCAGTAAGAATACTATTACTATACATTGTGTTCACTGCAAAGAATTTTATACTTTAAAAATAATAAGGGATTAATAATAACCCTTATTTAAAGTCTGTATTTAAGTTCCATTTGCATCACATAAAAGCATGGCATGAAACAACAACAAAACAAGAATTCAAACTAGCTTAACTTTAGGCAGGTTAATTATGCTTTCATCTAAATAAGGTTTCTGTAATACTGCATTTATCTGTTGTGAACTTACAGTCCTGGTGACTTAAGAGGAAGGACAAAGGCATCCAAGCCGATTGAAGCACACGAGGCATGTTAGTATAACCTGCATGCAATAGTGGAAAAATGAGTAGCACTATGTAAAATAAGTCATGATTCCTTAAGGGACATCATGCCTACTTTTATCAATAAGTGAGAAGTAACTTTTAATTCATAAAGTTGTAGTCTGAATTTTCAATTTAACAATGAATTTACCAAGTTTCAACTACTTAGCAAAAGTTGCTGTTATTTTTGATTTTCATTTATTCTCAGTATGAAGAATTAATCCAAACAACTCCCATAAAAATTCTGATTCTTTCTCCAACTTAACTCATTATAGCATCTAAAACTTGTTGAATATCATCAGTAATTCAAATAAAAATAAGCCTATTACATCTAATATAACTTAGTGCTTTTTCAGTCAGACATATTTGCAGGAAATACAAATTTAGAATCAATGTCAGTGGAACTTTCTATAAAACCACAAACTCACAGCATTTTTTTAAGTTTAAAATTAAAAAAAAAAGAATAATACAAAGAAAAAAAGATGCAACTCTCCCACACCAGTCTTTTTTTTGAAGACAAGATTTGGTAGTATACTTGGCATGAGAATACTTGGCAACAGTTTTAGGTATACATGTTTAGTATACCTTTCTTCCTCTCTCTCATGACCTTAGAGCCTGATCATCTCTAGAATGTTTTAGAAAAAGGAAACCTAACTCTGCTGTGTAAAGTCAAAAGGTGGATGAACCGAATCAGAAAATAACTGACTTTACAATATTTTTCCCAAATACGTAAGATAAACTCTGTTCTGTGGGATCTTTGCAAAAATGTATTTAAAGTGTGCCAAGGAATCAACCAGCAAACTTTCTTCTCCTTTAAATAAAAGCTGTGTGCTACAATCATTTGTGCAGTTAAGTCATCACCGAAGTCATAACTTCTTTTGATCTCTAACTATTGAGCAGACTGGAGCACTGGAAATTCACAATATTCACTGTCAGTCTGAAGGAGTATAACATTATCTTGAAATCATGTCTTCCACTGAGGCTGGAGCTTTGGAAGTCACCACCTACGGAAAGCAGAGTATCTCTCCATCTCCTTCTTAGTTTCCTTTAAAATAGGCTTCTACTGTCTTTGAGAGAGAGAAGGTTCAGGAGAGAAAAACGAGGCAATTCCCTCTATCATAATTCATTATCAATTAGGAATGGCTATATGTGAAGGACAGGAAAGAATTTCTGGCTTTCTGAACATTCAAAAAACCATCAATTTTATTTATGTTGGAAGGGATGGAACAGGACCCTGAATACTGGATATTCAACAAGCAGATGCAAAACCTACTCTCTCAGGGCTGCTCCACCTGCCAGAGCTCAACTCATGGGCATGCAGACTCTAGTTTCTATAGAACCTTCATCTGCACTGCTGTTTTATTCAGTTAATATTCAGGTATATCTTTTGTTTTACTAAAAGATCTCAGTATCCCCCATCAAGTTTACATGGATATATGATTGCAATTCCTCATGTAAACTTTTGGTTTGCCGTGATGCAAACAGAAATTGCTCATTTATCTTTCATCTTCAGTGTTCCTATCTGATCAATTAATATAATTACACAGCGACATTTTCTCCAACCACTAGACTCCACTACATATTTTTGAGTCCAGGCAGGTAAAGAAAGATGACAAATCTGCAACGCAAATTGAATGGAGATGTTGATCTGCTCTGTGATAATGGCAATTTCCTTAGGAGCCATCCATGACACTGAAGGTTCTTGAATTTATGAGCTCCCTATATTAACTTTCGTTGCCTTCTGTTAATTACTACTAAATATTAAAAAATGCTATCCCAATCGTAGCTTATATCATATGAAGCAACACGCTTCTTCTTCCAAATATGCTATATTTAAGATGACTTCTTCTTGAGTGTATTTTGAGAGTGACTCAAATGGAAAACACATATGCACAGTGAGCGCGTATCTTGACAAACGTGCACTCATTGTTAAAAAATTGGAATAGTTTTTTGAAGTCGGCAGTTATATTTTGCTGCAGTTTCAGTCATAAAGATTAACAGGAAGAATTTGGAGGTCCAGTTAGACAAAATGCCCACCATTCTGTTATTTATCCATTTTTTCCCCAATCAACAAAACTGGACTGGGGATCTGAACAGCACAGTCAATCTCACAGTAGTTTCAGTATTTCTATTCCACCATATGAAGTTTAAATATTACAGAAGTGTCAAAAATTAGAAACAGCTAATTGTTTTTTTGTTTTGAAGGTGCTGTCTAGAGTTGACTAGTTTTGTTTCAAAGACTGGTCAAAACCCAAATGTTTACAAACATGAAATAGCATGTATCTTCCTAGCTGTAAGAAAGAAGTGTTCTAGAAGATACATGCTAAGTATCCCCATGAGACCTTAGAATAAAATTAGGCACTATTACTAAGATTGATTGTATAATTTATGAATTATGGTGGCCTGGGAAAATGGATTCAACCTCTTATTTTTTCTTTGGAATCTGCAGTTCTGTCTACACTGAGAAGCTGAAGGGGTAGATGGACCCCACCTGTCATCCTGATGGTCTGACATTTTTGCTATGATCTCACTGCAGATAGCGAAAAAATCTTGCTTTCATACAAAACCCAGGAACCTGGGCTCTAGTAGGCTGCTCCTGTTGGTCTATCAGACCAACATATGGCGGGTCATGGACTACATAAACCTGAAAAACAACTGCAACATGGGGAACTATACTGTTTATTCCTTCTGTGGGTCTTAGCTTGTTAAGTTTATAGTGCTTCTGAGCATTCTTCATGCTTTAAATTGACACTTGAAAGATCTGCCTTAGCACACTGACTCTAATTAAATGCATTTTCCAAAGGCCTAACTGGACAAAATTTGGTCTCTTTTTAACATATCACCTCACATGCTGCATTCTAGAAATGTGTTTTTGTTGGGTATTTGGGTAAAAATTCAACCTTAGTGATTTACAATATGCAGAAGAGCAGGCTAGAAGAGATAATGCATCTGAATTAAAACTCTACAAAAAGATGAACCATTTCGGTTACTTGTTACCTAGGACCTTCCTGCCTTCCTTCCTGCCTTCCTTCCTGAAAAAGCATAATTCTTATTAGAGCAGCTTAAAGAAAGAAAAAAGAAACATAAAACAATTCTCCAGAGCCATTCACAGGGACAATGGCTATCATGTAATTCCTAGAAAGTTTTTGCAGGGCTAAGGGGGAAGGTTAGTAATGCTTTCTAAGGAGTATAATCCCAAGAGCATTACACTTTGTATTTATTTGTTCTGTAAGGTCACTGCTTTGTAGTTTGTACATATTTTCATTTAGTGCTGCATCCAAATATCTGGAAGTTAATTCAGATTTTCTAGAAAAAAAAGCATTAATAATGACCTAATCAAACTGTTTTTAAAAAAAAGCCAATGTGTCTATAAAAAAATATTCTTGGAGACAAAATACCCTTTTATTTTTTATGTTGGCTCCTGGTAAGAGATTTAAATAATCTCTTAATAATGATTACATTTAAACTGCCTTAATGGTTCTCACAAACCGATGGTGAACGTCTTTTCATTATCTTGAGGAGTGTGATCAGAATGCTAGTGACGTCATCCATCTTCTAAACTAGTACTATTTCTTCTATCTACTTCTACTACTTCTACTCTCTTAAATTTTCTGAGTATTTTTTTCTGTACTTCCCCCCTCTGCATGCCAGCAGATGGGAATTCAGTTTCACAGCTCTCATCCTCCAAAGAGATAGTGCAAAACCTGTAATGTAATTTCATCCATAATCAATTATATGCTTACACTTTTGATGTACCGCATGTGTAAGTCTAGTGTTACTAGTCCTTTCTTGTCTCTACACTTTTGCAAAGGAATCAAAAATGGTTTTGAATACATGACAGACTTCCTTTGTAGACTTAATAATAATTTTTAAATCCAGTATGATACGGAACATACTCACACAGAATAGGTAAAATTCCAAATACCTGAAATAAAATCCTAGAATAAAAGAAAACAAAACACTACTTTTCTGTGAAAAAACAGACAAATAAACAACAACAGCAAAACGCAAGTATTTTATTTTGATTGTTAACTCATTTCCATATTTTTAAAAAAGTGTTTTGGCTGGAGAAGAACAACTAAAATTGGGAAAACTAATCAGCACAATGTAATGTGTAGAAGACACAAAATGCCCAGATTTAGATAGTTGTTACTCAACTTTGCATGTTGATACACTGTATCACCTCAATTCTTAACCATTTCATACAGCCTGCAAGATACTTACTGAGAAAATTTGTATTTATATTTTTATAAGACTAATTTAATACTATTTTTATTATCAAGTAAGCATATAAAAAGCATGCAATCAAAAAACCTCAAACAACAAGCAAACCAGAGGCAAGAACAGTCTGCATAGTCTCTCTGTGCTGACTAATACACAAAATATGCGACCAAGTCAAAACATACTCATATTACTTCCCTCTTCTGCCTTTATTTGCAAATAAAGTTCCCTGTCCATGACCGTCTGGCCCACTGGCACATCACCAAGGACTTTGCATGTCTTTCTGTCAACCCAGCATGCTCACATATCAAAATATCAGAACTGAGTGTCCTTCAAGGTTTGTTGAATTTATTTATTTAGCCCCTTGTCTGAGTTAAAAGGCATAATCACTTTCCTTGATTTATGGAGTACGTTGAACCTGATAAAATGCAGGAAGTTGTTTGTCTTCATTGCTGCCAAAATTCATGGCTGAGTTGGTTTGGCCTACTGTACATCAGCTCAATATTAAAGTGCATGCTGATAGTTCTGATCAAGCATTTTACATTTTTACGCTATTGCAGCACAGTGTTTAATGAATTTCAATTTCAAATAAAAAAACAGTCCCAAAGAAATGGACAAAGGCTTATAAGACAAGGTGTCTCTATCACATGATTCACCATATGTTGTTCATATTGTCAGTGAATTCATATGCACATTTTAAGATGAGTTGCGATGCATAAAAACAATACACAAAGAGAATAAAAATCAAGATTAATATTATAAAAAGTTAACGATCTTTTTTAGGTCAATTTATATCTCAGTAGTGTTGGGGGTTAGGATTTTTCCTTTTTTCTTTTTCTTTTTCTTTCTCTTAGGGAATTTTCTCCCATTTGCTGCTAAGAGACTATAACTACCGATACTTAAGAGACAAAAGAAATGGCGAAGGCGGGGTAAGGGCACAGCTGGCTACTCTCTTACCTGGGGGATTTTCTCTTTGGAAGGGCAGAGATACCACGAGATTTTGGCCGGAGGGTGAGGGACTGGTTTTGGTTCCTCTCGCTCTCTTGCTGTCAGAATCGGATGAGGATTGTCTCCCTGCCACTGCTGGAGCCCAGCCCTGTACTGCTTCTTCCTTACCGTGGGTGAGCCTTTCCTCATAAGAGCAGCCATTGAACTAGGACCTTATTAACACCCTATCTCACTGGAAAGGACCTTCACCATCTGCTCGGGTTGTTAGCGTAGAAACACATAACCACGGACGGGTTATATGCTAGGTGCTTTTATTGAGGCGCCGGGGGAGAGGGGTACAAACCCAAATCAATCCCCAACATGGATTTCAGGTGCTCACATTATATACCCCGCTCGTTGTACAATCACATATTAATCATTTACCCAAGTATAAATCTCAAAACCCCCCCAAACGATCATCTACTCATTACTGTGTATATTGTCTTCACTCAAGCATAACTTTCAGCCCCCTTTCCAAGGTGCAGCTACACAATTAACTCATCTATCTTAGTCTCTTGCCCCTCAAGTTCAGGCTTGCCTCTTACCGTCCAGGCAAGTACACAGGTCTGGGCTGGCCTGAACAGAATGTTCATCTTGCTCTCGGGGCCTACTCTAGCTACTACAATTCAAAACATTTTAACCCTATGCTATCAGGGTTCCTCAGGGGAAACCCCGGGACCCTGAGCCCCTCCTCTCTCCTAGGGAGCCTCTCCCAGCTGCATTTGGGAGCCGGACTGCTGCTGCCCAGCCCCGCCAATTCTCTGCCACTGCTCCAGGTTTTTCGCTACACTGTAACCCCGCACCTCCTGCTTGTGGGGACACCCCCACGGCTCCTCCTACAACTGCGGAACTTCTGATACATTTCATTTGCTACTCTGAGGTCTGCTCATCCCTGCCGTTCCAACTTGCTGCTCCGAGGTTCCTGCTACAGCCCATTTCGCCATCTGGAGGGGCACTGGAACCAACTACCCCCAGTGGGTTTCCAAAGGAAGCCCCTTTTCAATCTCTCGTGCCAGCTGCACCGCCATTACTCACCTAAGAAGCAGCTGAGCTCGCGCCACAGCGCCCCCTGCAGCCGCGGGGAATCATCGCACCCGCCCTGCCCGGCCGGGAGCCACCAGCGCCCCTGCCGGCTGTGGCTGTAACTACAGCAAAGGGGAAAGGGCCTGACAGCCGGGAGAAGGCTGCCACTGNCCTCCTGCTTGTGGGGACACCCCCACGGCTCCTCCTACAACTGCGGAACTTCTGATACATTTCATTTGCTACTCTGAGGTCTGCTCATCCCTGCCGTTCCAACTTGCTGCTCCGAGGTTCCTGCTACAGCCCATTTCGCCATCTGGAGGGGCACTGGAACCAACTACCCCCAGTGGGTTTCCAAAGGAAGCCCCTTTTCAATCTCTCGTGCCAGCTGCACCGCCATTACTCACCTAAGAAGCAGCTGAGCTCGCGCCACAGCGCCCCCTGCAGCCGCGGGGAATCATCGCACCCGCCCTGCCCGGCCGGGAGCCACCAGCGCCCCTGCCGGCTGTGGCTGTAACTACAGCAAAGGGGAAAGGGCCCGACAGCCGGGAGAAGGCTGCCACTGGGTTTCTGGTTTGGTTTGTTGCTGCTGCCGTTGTTGTCATTTGTTTGCCTTGTTATCCATATACATACTAGTAAATAACTGTTATTCGTTTTCCCATATCTTTACCTGAAAGCCCCTTAATTTCAAGGTTATAATAATTTGGAGGGAAAGGGGTCACATTTTTTCCATTCCAAGGCAGGTTCCTGCCTTCCTTGGCAGACACCTGTCTTTCAAACCAAGACAAGTAGTTACTGAAGGAAACTGCAAATCATGTTACATGCTGATTTCTGCTTCTCCATTTAGCAAGCTTTATAGTCTCAGAACAGCAAAAAATTCTGCCGTAACTTAGAATGTTTCCCTCCAGCATCTTAGTTTAGGATATATCCAAGTAATATTTAGTGGGTTATAATTACAATTAATCTCTGACTTGCCACACTAGATAGAAAATCATCATAATATGTGTATATCTAAGTGGATACATGTAGAATTTCTTAATTATATTACAAAACTGTCCTCCCATTTCTGAGTGAAAGTCAGATGGCAATAAAACTTCACAGCAGATTTGGTAATAATTTTACATGCTTGAGGCAAATTTAGGTGAGAATTAATAATGTTTTCTGTCAGTATGGGTGCATCCATAACAAGTACTGTAGAGAACGGGAGAAACTGAGAGACATTAAAAAAACAAATCTTATAAAAGACACTCACAGTTTTGCCTCATAATATGTTTGTAAAGAGTTTGAAGCACTATATCCTTTTTAAATTACATCTCAGGATACACCTATGCCCTATAACAACCTAAAAGCTTTCATAGCTTTTCCATATAAGACTTGCATTCCTTAGTTAGCCTGCTTTTTCTGTGTCGATTCTCCATAGCTGATTCTATTAATCTGAATTTCAGTACTCAAAAGTTTACATTTGCTTCAGAATCTTGTTAGCTTACCAAGTTTCTTGCCTAGCTTAATGTGGTATCTTTCACCACAGTTTGAAGGTTCTATCTGTGCAATTATTTTTGTTTAGCACTGCCTCTTTATAGTGAAAGAAACTGAGGGAGGGTGTTTTATAGCTGGGACAGGCTGGGTAGTGGAAAGTATCTTGGCATCCACCTATCTTTTGGTTTTTTATGTTAAAATGATTTATGATTCAAGTCTTCTGAAAATTAGACCAGAATTCTAGGGAAAACAAAGGACACAAAATTAAAGTCAAAATTCAAAAGAAATGAAGACGAACTGGCAAACTAGGTTAATTTTTCATCTGCTAACTCATTTCTTATATTCTTTTTTGCAAACCACTAAAATAATGACAACAAAATTTTCAGTAAAAGCAGTATTAAAGAAAAGCAAATTGACTTTCACAGCAAGTAACACCAGTTTTAAGAAGGTAGTTTGATTGATAAGTTCATATTTATTTTTAGTACAACAAATCGTAAACATTTTCAATGTAGAAATGGCAGTTCATTGTTTTGTATCTTAAATGCATGCCACTATTAAATATACCAGTTGCAATCAAAATAGCCCAGCCAAATTCTCAAAGTTTACAAATTCTGCAGCCATAGTATACTATACCTCGAATTATCTACCAGCTATATACTAATAGCTGCTAACTCAGCTCTGAAGTATAATACCATGTGCTTTTCTGACAGACTGTTAGATTAAAGTAAGCATACCTGAAATGTGTCTTTTATTAGCAGAAGTTCCAAGACATAGATTTTTGTGAAAAGTCACTCTGTGAATTCAAGTAATATATTTTTTTTAATGGTACATTAGACCATAAAACTACCTAACAATCCTGTTCTACCTTGGGAGGCACCAGAATGGATGCTGGAGGTAGAGATTCCCTGTGCAGAAGAGAAGTTGATGGTGCAAATATGTATGATGAAAAGATGTAATAAAAAGTGGGATTCACTTTACCTATGTCAATGAACCTAATCAAAGGTAGACATCTAAACTGTGCTAGCCAAATCACAAAATAATATGATAACAAAACTTTGCAGTGTAATGATGAAGATTTTTTTTATTTGTTCAGGGATTCTTATTTTAAAAAACTATGTCATTCTATAGCAACAGGGTTAGTCTATCCTTTTGTCATCTGATACATAAATGCTTTGACAGATGATACAAAATTCCATAGTCTATTCTCCCAGGATTGTGCCTAAAATATATTGTACAAAGACAAGCACTGAATATCCTTTTTGCTGGCTTTAGTCACAGCCAGATATTAACACAGACACAGCCTAGCAAGAGGAAAGAAGAATTACAGAGAAAGCAATGAAAAAAATCTTTGAAGAAAATTTAAAAATTTAGAATGCTGCAATGAATGAAGTTCCTCCTCTCCCCTAATTTTGTTCCAACACAGTGTAATAAATTCCTTATCAGACTTAAGGGCATTATGCATGTGTCCCAATTTGCTCACACTCAGCACTCAGAAGGATGGATGTAAGTTGAATGGAAATCCTAAGTGTGTAGTACTTCATTCAGCTACGTGTACGAACCAAAAATCGTGAAGACGGCATATTACTCTTTGAAAACTTTGAAAAATAAATAACTCAAGCGTTTTTTTCTGCATAAGTAAAGTAAGTACACAAAGAACAACTTTGAGTAAGAATAAGTTTTAAGAAAAAATAAAGTATCCTTTGTTTAAGGGTTGTTAATGTGAAATATAAATTATTTACAAAATCCAAGTGCTGAAAGAAACTGTGACTGGGGACATCCTGGAAGTATTCATGTCTGTCCCCTCTCTCCTAGCCAGACTCTTACAGTTCTATGTGTTAGGTGAACATTTTTGCACAAGAGGGGTAGTACCCAGTATTTGAGTATTGTGCACCCCACTAAACTGAACGGAAACCTCAAATGTACTGCAAAAGTGATAAACTATCAAATCAATCCCTTTGGAAGATAAAAAAATGAATCCAGGTTATCTTTCTAGTGAAAGAAGTGCAATACCCATAGGGAAATATGCAGTGATCACACAAGGGCATG
>VZRS01012509.1:7821-82956 GCA_013398055.1 Ifrita kowaldi
AAAAAAAAAAAGAAGAAAGAGAAAGAAAGACAGAAAGGAAAAAAAAAGGTGTTTGCGCAGGGTGACAGTAACTGAATCCACCTCCCACGGCTGCTCGGCTGCACCAGGGCCCCTCGCCCCATCCCAGCGGTGGGACCTGCATGGGAGCAGTTCCTGCCCACGGAGGGTCCAGCAGCCCGTGGCGGGGGCTGCAGGACTCAGGGGCTGCCTGGTCACGGGCGTGAAGCGGTGGGACACAGGTGCCAGCGAGCCACAATTCCTAAACCTGTGCTTTAGGAAACGCATTGCGCAAGAGGCTTCCTGGAGCCTCTCACTCCTCAGGGCTCTGCAACACCAAACTTCCCCCGGCCCGGGCAGCTGTAGCAACCAACAGGGATGTGAGGCCCTGGGAAGAAAACCGAAAGCTGGGTTTGGAGGTTGGCACATCCAGGTCACAATGGCCCCGGTGACGGCACTGGGATGGTGCTGGGACACGGAGCAGGAGGATTTTCCTCGGCCAGCACTGCCCTGTCCCAGTGCCAGGGGAAGCTCCCCACTAAACTAGATCAAAACCGACAAACTAGATCCCCAAAAGTGACCGTAAATGGGGCCGTGTCTGTCCCTGCACTGGTTTTCATGTGCCTCTGCAAAAGGCTCCTTTTTAGGCCAATGCGATTCACTCTCAACATTGATAATGTGGATGGAAATGTATAAAACATGGTACTGGTGAGGTTTGCAGGAGGCAGGGGGAGAGCAAAGCCAAAAATAACTGAGCAGCAGCACAGGCAGAAGTGATTTGACTTGAGCTGCACATGTGCTGATGGCAGCAGGTAAAAGAGGCTTTAGGAGAGAGGGAATTGGTTGGGAAGCCCTTTCCAAACCAAGGCTGAGCTGGTGGAAGTTTCAGTGGAGGAAACCAAACAGAAGTGGCTGGAGTGAGCCCATCAACCAGCCCAGCAGCCCCGTCCCTGTGCCTTGGCCCGCCAAGGGCTGCCCTGTCTCCCACCCTTCCCTGACCAAGTGCCCATTTCCATCCCTTATGGTCACAGGGCAGGGGACACTCTTCCCTGTGCTGGAGAGAAATTCAACAAGGAATGTGAGTGCTGTTGGTGATGTCTCCACAGGGCTCTTTTGGCAGCTCTGAGCCCAGGAGCATCGCTCTGCCTTGCCAGGGGCCTGTGGTAAGCAGCCACTCATCCACGGCAGAGGCCACCACGTGCAGGCTGGGTCCATGGGGTGGCCTCCTGATGCCAGGTGACTTCGGGTGCCTCCCAGACTGGCCCTCCTGGGGACCTGAAATGTGTAAATATCATTTTTGGTGTGAACCACAGAATATCCTCATTTGGAAGGGACCCACAAAGATCATCAAATCCAGCTCCTGGCCCTGCACAGGACACCACAACAATACCACCCTGTGCCTCAGAGCAGATTGTTGCCAACCCAGAGACCATCCTGGAGACGTCTCCCAGTGCCATCAGCCACCTCAGTGCCAGGGGACAGTCCCCAGCAGTGGTGGGTGCCATCACAAGGAGTGAAAGTTGCACAGGGTACAGGCAACCACGCTCTTAGAGCAGAGAAAGGAGCCTTTTGGGGGCCAACCAGAGAGAGACTTGGCCCCAGAGGTGCTGCTGAGGGACTTTCCCCCGTGCCCCAGGGTCATGGCCATGCTCCTGGCTGATGACAAACTGGTCCCTGGTAAATACTGCAGGCTGGGAGGAGGGGACAGGGTGAGAAGTCAGGCCCAGTGAGGAAACCTCCGTTTGAGGCTGACCATGGGGCAAAGCAGGATGAAGATATTTCCCAACAGAGGCGGCTGGGGGAGATTGCACCCAAGGACAAGATGTCAGGGGAGAGTGAAGCACGTGGCCGGAGCCGGGATGTGCAGGATGGCAGCAGGGAGGGAGCTGTGCCTTCCCAAAACGGGGTCCCCAGCAGAGCCCTGCCCAGCACCTGCCCGTGCTGCTGAGGGGCCACGCAGGGGGGCCACAGGCGCCTTCCCAGCAGAGAAGTGGGGGGAGGTGACGCTTCCTCTTTCCCCAGCCCAGCACGGATCGGGGATATGACATTTTGGGTCCTGAGCTGGTTTCCTTCTGCCTGCACTGGTCTCAGAAAGGAGGAAATCAGCAGATCTGGTTCCTTGGGCTCTGACGAGGTCTCTGGAAGTCTCCAACTGATGATGAACTTACCACATACCCCAGCCATTGGCTAATATTACTGGCTGGCAAACCAGGCTGCAGGAATTCCTACCCCAGCCTTTGGCTCTGGATCGTTTGGTCCTGCTGCACTCGTGTCCGTCTGAAGGAGCTCCAGGAGCTTTTTGGGGTCAGGGGAGGCTGAAACAGCTGCGTTTCCTCCCCTGGGAACCTCATGAGAATATCCGGTCCCCAGCTTTCCCGAGGCCCCTCTCCACACCCTGCCCACCTGCTCGGCATCTCCCGGGGGCTTGCCGATGGACCCCAGGTGCTGCTTCCCAGGGTGCAGCTCCCGGGGACAAACCCCGTCCCCCAGAGGCACCGCTCTCCCACTCCGCCCTCCCCTGCCCTCGTCTCGGGGCACCCGGATGCGGCTCAGACACTGCCATGCACCCCAAGATTTCCTCTGCATGGAGCACCACGGGTGCCTCGCTGCCAGCCTGCAGCACCGAGGTCCCCTCCGCCCGCAGGGCTGTTCCTTTTCCAGTAACTCTGCCGGTATCGGGCAGCGCAGGGCGGCGGGAGCCGGGGCTGGGGCAGCGGCACGGCCGGGCCCAGCGCTCGGCAGGGGGAAGGGCCTTGTCGGGCCGTGCAGCCGAGGCGCTGCGAAAGCGCTGATATTTCTTATCGGCCCTGCAGCAACTTCCCCTCCTCGCCTGCGGTTGCGGCGCTCGCTGCCGGCAGGGGAAGTGCTGCCCTCGGCCCCAGGGCTGGAGCAGACGGGCTCCTGCCGGCGCCTCAGCCTGGCCTGCGAACCCCGCTCGGTGCTGGGGACAGCGGCTGCCCCGCCACGCTCAGTGATTCCCATATCCCGCACCCCGTGGCTCCCATCCAACCGGCACCTTGCGGAGGAAGAGGAGGAGGAGAAGGAGGAACAGGATGGTCTCACCCAAACCCTCCCTGGGCCACCTCCACTGCCCTGGGGCCAGTGGGAAGGTGGCCGGGCGAGCCACTGGATCCACAGCCAAGCTGTAGCATCTCCTGGCCAGGCCCCAAAGCAGCCACAGTGTCTCAGTGAGGCCCCTGCTAACGCTGAAGCCTAATCAGAGTTCTCAGAGCACCACATCCCTCTGGGAACTCGGGACACAGGCACGGGGTAAAGCTCTCTCTGCTTTACAGTGCAAGGGGGGACCTCCTCAAAGGCCCGCGGGACAGAGGGCTCTGAGCCGGGAAGCTCCAGGAGAGCAGGTGCTGGGGACATCTGCAGCACCAAAAAGTCGGGAGTGCCAAGCACCACCCCTGAGAGCTTTTTGGACGGGAAGAGCATTGTCTGCCACCGTCATGGCAAACCTTCAAGGAAGAGCTGCAGCGCCCGTGGCGCGGCTGAGAGGCCGCCTCGGCACCCAGCAGAGGGGCTGCGGTACCTGCGTGGGCCGAGCCCCGTTTCACCGCCGGGCACGGGAGGCGGCCCCGAGCGGGGCGTTCGGGGGGAGCCCCCCGAGCGGCCGCAGCCCCCTGCCCGTGCCCGGCCGGTGCCCCGGGGGCCGGGCAGCAGCGAGGCCGTTAAAAGTGACTCAACCAGAAACTGCCGGGCGAGGAGGCGGCGGCGGGAGGCAAATGAGAGCGCGAAGGGAAACCTCAGAAAGGCGAAGTGACGCGGGCGGGCGGGGGACGCGGCGCTGGATTTGCCCAAATATAGACAAAATCGCGGCCCGGCTGCGCCAGTGGCGGGCGCGGGGCGGTTGGGCCGGGCCGTGGCTGCTCCGGCGCTTTCCGTGGCACCTGCAGCCACTGGCCTCGCAGGTGGGGGAAGGGGACCCCACCGCGCCCGGTGCTGCGCAGATGGGTGACTCCTGTTTTCCCCCTCTTCCTGGGATGGAGGATGCTCCGGGACAGAGCCCAGCAGGGGTACGGGGAAGGAGAGAGGAGAAGCACCAGGCTGGGCTGTGGATTTCCCAGGGCAGGATGGGCTCAGGAGGTGCAGGGCTGAACTCTGTGGTGACAGACCCTGCTCTCCCTCGACCTTGACCCTGCAGGACAAGGGGCAGGAAGAGCTGAGCATCTCTGATGCCAGAGACATGGAGGAGGGGGGACAGGCACTCAGGGCTGCCAGGAAGCATCTCCCCAAAGCTGGCATTGATGGCACCTTCCCAGCACCTTTCCAGACCAGCTGTGCTGTTCCAAAGCCCCAGCCTGGCCAAGGGGACAGATCCTGCAGCCACTGGAGAGTGTTGCCCTGTACCACACACCTGGGCTGTTTGGGGACCAGAGGTGCAATGTCCTCTCCCAACACAAGTCCCAGGGCTCGGTTTGGGCACTCAGTGGCTCTTCTGTGACTGCCCATGTGGAAGGACCATTCCCTTGGAGGGGAAAAGCTCCTTCCAGCCCAGCACCAGCATCAGCCTGGGTAACATGCAGCTGGCCAGGAGAAGGGAAGAACAAGTGCCACCTGGCATGCAGCAGGAGGTCTGGGAGAGCTGGGGATGGGGACATACCATCAGATTCTCAAATCCCTCCTTGGACTTCAGCTGTGATCTCACTTTGCCATGCACCCTCAGAAAACATGTCCTCAGCACCCTCAGCCACCTCCACTACCAAGCTGAGACTCCACTCTGCCCTGCCCAACCCTTGGCATCTCCCTTCCCATGATGGAGCAGACCAGGGAGGTGAGAGCTCTCAGTCTAGAGGAGGGTTGGGACCCCCCAGCAGACTCCAGAACCCCAACTCTGTGGGCAGGCCTGTGGGTTTGGAGGTATCCACCATGAAGCAGTTTAGGGCTCTTTGCAGACAGTCCTGAGCTCACAAGGGATGGATGCTCCACTTGCAGGTGCCCTTTGCAGGCCTCTGTCAGGAACCCAGCAGCCTCTCCCCTTCACAAAGCAGAGCCTCCTCCTTCCACTGCAGTTTCTGAGGGGAAAACACTCAGAGGAACCATCATGCATCAGAGCTCCCTGTTTTCCTCGCAGATCCCCTCAGCAGGGAGCACATCCCAGTTCCTTGCCCACCTGCCTCCATCCCAGTGCACCAGTGTTCCCCTGGGATGGGCACATGGCAGCTGGGCCCCGTTCCTGCCATGCTTCGAGAGCTCTTGTAGCTCGCCCTCCCCCCCTCCCCAAAACTGCCCCCATCCTGCTGCTGCTCAGATCTGGCCCTGGGCCCCTCCTCTCCCCACCACATCAGACACAGGGGCCTTGGTGGCTTCTGCCCACGTGCCCCGACACGGAGGTGACGGGCAGCATGGGGCACCCATTCCTGGCACGCCCCGGGCTTTGCAACCTCGCTACAGCAGCATTTCCCTCCAGGCACCAAGACAACCCAGGTCATCTTCCCCATCACCTCCACCTGCCAAGGTATCCTCAGCCAGTTTCCAAGGAAAACAGTCTTGAGTTGGGATTTGTTTGGGGCTTTTTCCCCACCCCTACCACCTATCCCCAAGGGTTTCCACATCCCTGAGGTAACCAGTTCCCCACAGGCACACAGGGTGGCCAAAAGGCACCTGGGAAAGTCCAAGTCCGCACTGGGAGCCAGTGAAGCAGGTGAAAGTGGATTTAGGGCAAAGCAGGAATTATTCTCAGAGAGTGGGAGCACCTCTCCTATCAGGAAAGGCTGAGAGAATTGGGATTGTTTAGCATGGAAAAGAGAAGCTTCGGGGTGACTTAATCGTGGCCTTCCAGTACCTGAAGGGAAATTACAGGAAAGATGGAGAAATGTACAACGGCCTGGGGTGACAGGACACAGGGAATGGCTTCCCACTGCCAGAGGGCAGGGATGGATGGGATATTGGGAATAATCCTTCCCTGGGAGGGCGGGGAGGCCCTGGCACAGGGTGCCCAGAGCAGCTGTGGCTGCCCCTGGATCCCTGGCAGTGCCCAAGGCCAGGCTGGACATTGGGGCTGGGAGCAGCCTGGGACAGTGGAAGGTGTCCCTGCCCATGGCAAGGTAGGGAACAAGATGGTCTTTGAAGTCCCTTCCAGCCTAAACCATTCCATGATTCCATGGTGCTGCTGCCAGCCCGGGCAGCACCTCAGTGCACCACAGCAGGCACAATGGGGGGGTCACCCTGCCTCGGGCCCCTGGGCACGGTCCGGTGTGCTCTCATCCACGTCCCCCTTCACCTGAAGCCTGCGTGGCCCAGGTGGGAGGCCAGAGGCCGCTCTGAGCCGGGTGTGGGCAGGGCCCCGTTCCCCGGGCAGCGCCGGAGGGGCCCCGCGCAGGTGGGGACAGGCATTTCCCGGCAGCTGCCTCTGCAGAAGCACCGAGCGCTCTGCGGTTTGGAAAGTCACTTTTCTCGTCCGCAGGGAGAGCCGGGGTATCGGTTCTCAAAACCCGCACGAAAATCCACTGGCTCATGTTTCCTGCCGGGGCTGCCCTGGCCCCGCCGCCCAGAGCTGCCAGGGATGCCAAACCTGCAGGATTTTCGGGCCTGGCTGAAATATTTCAGCGTCATTTGGTGCAGGGGGAGGAGCCGTCCTGACTCACATCTCCGTTCCCAGCCCGTTGCCGCGTTTCTCTCCCGATTCCCGCTCCGGCTGCCGCCGCACATTTTTCTTCCAGTTTCTTCAACGTGAGAGCTCCCTGCCCTACTTTTTGCAGCGAATAAAGCTCCGCATCGTTTGGTTTTTGCTGGTGCAAACCCCAGGCAGCTCCGGGGCTGGAGTCGCACTGGAAGGCTGCTCTTGGGAGCCTTGCGGGAGCAGTGGATCGCCGGGGCTGCGCGATGTGGGATGCGAGGGAGCTCGCAGGGCACGGGCTCGGGGTCAGCCCGGTGAGAGGCACCGCGTTCCTGGAAGCGCTGCAGGCACAGGAGGTGCAGCTCTCAAGGACCACCACGTTCGGCCCATTTTCCTCGCTGGGGTGGCTCCTTTGCACCTGCACTGCAGCTCCTGCCAGTCTTAACCCTACATATCCTGGAGCACTTGGGCTTCCAGCAAGGGGTGAAGTCTCTGCAGGGCTTCCACACCCCCTCAGTTTCCCCGAGAGGCACAGTGACAGTGCACGCTGCTCCCTGGGGACAATTTCCTAAACAGAGTTCCCAGCCCTGAGCGGTGACTGCAGCTTCCCAGGAAGGGAGATGAGAACCACGGAGCCTCAGCCCCACAGCAGACCCAACCAAAGAAGCCCATCCTGCTCAGGGTCCTGCAGAGCCCTCTTGTCACCTCCTCTGCATCATGGGGCCAGGGGACAAGGCTCCTGGGTCCAGATGTGGCTCCAGCCTTGGAGCAGCTCCAGCAGGGCCATTCCCTGCAGCCAAGGGAAGGCAGTCGGGACTGAGAGGTGCTGTGAAACAGCAGGAAATGGAGCTTGCGGCTCAGTCGGTCTCCAGCAGTTCCCCAGCACAAGGCCGTGCTGCCACCCCGTGGCACTGCCAGCGTGAGGCTCCCCGGGCTGGGCACGGCAGGGGGGCGGATCTGACATCCAACATCTTCCCAGCCCGGCGGGAGCCAAACCCTTGCTCCCCAAAACCAATCTCCAGCCATCTGGAGAAAGAGCCACCCCCGTCATTCTCGTTACCGTCCATCCTGAACGTGTCAGGCTGCCCAGACAGCCCTGGCTGCAGCTTTCCCAGACCATTCCACTGGGGATGAAATGCCTCTGGGGGGATCCCAGGTCACCCTGTGCCATTCATGGCACAGCTGGGCCAAAATTGCCCTCCAGAGCCCAGAGGTCCATGCCCAGAATGCCTAAACCTGAGCATCCTGCAGAGCTGGGCTGCTGGGACAGTCACACCTCTGTCCCACAGGCCTGGCCTACTGGGAGCTCCCAAGGTCCATCTCCTGCCCACACTGCAACCCAGCAAGCCTGAAGGATGACTCACCAGGCAGCTCAAGGGCTTTGGTTTCACCAGGGATGTGTGAAAGTCATGGTTAATTCCCCCTTTTGGCTGCAGAACTGAACCTGCTGCTCCATCTTCCCAAGAGGAGGGTCCAAACCCCAGACCAGGGGCCAAGTTGCTCTCAGCTCTTCCCACAAAAGGTGGATCTGCACCTGGAGATGTTTGCTGGAGCTCAGAGCCCAGCAAGGACTTGACTTTGCCCTCGTCTGCACTGAGCAAACACTCCTTACTTCAACACCACATCTGCAAGGGCCCAAGCAGAACGTGGGTTAAGGCACCTTCCCCTCCAACCCCGCTGTGCTCCAGGCTTGTCCCACCACACATCTGCTCCAAATGTCCACAGGAGGCCATGCTCTGTCTGACCTGGGGCACCTGGGACTCATTTCTCGTGACCAGCTCTACAAACCAGAGCAGTGCAGAGAGGGCATCACCTCTGCACTCCTGGCAGTGTCACTCCCCAGCCAGTCCTGAATTCCCTGTGCAGCAGTCACTCTCATCCCAGACCAAGTGCAATTTTCAGGCTGTAGTAATTTCCAGTTTGTCTCAAGAAAACAAAAATTGAGCTTTCCAGCTCCAGGATTATCTTAGGGAATAAAAACAAAAGGTTATTTCACAGAGCCACTGATCGAGGACTCAGCCCTTCATGACTGGTGGCTGCTGCTGGACTGAAACAAAACAACTCAAGCAAGAGCCATCAGCTAAGCAGGCCGAATCCCTCAGGAGTTTAAGTGTTACAGACACTGAGCTGACACTTGTAACAGTCAGATCCCCAGAAACAGGAGGCTGGATGGGTGTTTCCACCCCTGCCTGTCCACCCCTCCCATGTGCAGGGCCAGGTGCTGCCTCCCAACCACACCAGCAGTGGGCCCGTCCTGCTCTGCCTGCCCCGGAGCCCAGCAACAGCCAGTGGATGGTCCTGGAAGGTCCATCCGGCTGCCACATCCCTCGTACAGGACCTGCAGGCCCAGGGCTCCGTGACCATGTAACCATGTAACCACCTCGAGTTGGAACAGTGGCCATCACCGTATCTGCTCCATCCAGCTGGGAGCTGCAGGTTTCCCACAGGGAACGACACCCAGCACAACCAGGGCGGGATCTCCCTCTCGAGGCAGGAATGTGGCCCGTGGCACAAGCAGTGACAATCACAGGCTCCAAACAGTCTGGCACAGGCAGGGGGGCGAGTGTGAGCCCCCCCAGCTCAGCACCCTGCAGTGGTGAAACCAGTGGCAGAGTGACAGCTGGACCCAGCCCTGAGCAGGCAGTGGGTTTTATTGAACTATTTACACAGCTATTTCCCAAATCCCCTCTTTCCCACACCAACCATAAAAAAACTTGGGCATCACAATTAAACACCCTTTCCCAGCCCTACTCACATCCTCCCCCCCAGCAAGGCTCAGATAAATGTCTGTGGTCTGTGGTGTGGCGGAGTCTGGAGGTACCGAGCAAGGGGAGCTGAGCCTGCACACTCCGAGTCCAGCCCCACTTCCCCACGGGATAAAACTGAGAGGTTTCGGAGCAGTGCCCACTGCCTCTTCCACGCAGCACTGGGATCTCCAGGCAGCACAAGAGCCCTTCAGGTTTTTATGGCTGTGTCCCGAGACTTGTAGGCCACGCCACGGCTCTTCAGCTCTCGGACGATCCCTGCAGCAAGGAGACAAACACGTTTTAGTCTTCTCCTGGGATGAGGAGCCCTGGGAACATCTTGTGGTTCTGTCATGTAGAATTGGACAATCATCTTCGTTTCACAGAATCATGGAATATCCTGAGTTGGAAGGGAGGGACGCACAAGGATCAATGGAGTCCAGGTCCAGGCCCTGCACAGACACCCCAACAACCCCACCCTGGGCATCCCTGGCAGCGCTGTCCAAACGCTCCTGGAGCTCTGGCAGCCTCGGGGCCGTGCCCATTCCCTGGGGAGCCTGGGCAGTGCCCAGCACCCTCTGGGGGAAGAACCTTTCCCTGATATCCCACTTAAATCCTAACCCTGGGTATTCCAGATATGCCTGGGCTGTGCCTTCTGGCCTCATGATGTTTCCACCTCCTTCCCAATGCAGAGCTCAGTCAGAAACAAGGAACCTGGGATTCCAGACACAGGCACAGCTTTCACTCCAGGGATTTGGGATTCACTCCTGGGTTAGGAGTCTGCTGTGGGGCTACATACTGGGCAAGAACTCAGCTGGATGGATGATGCCCTTTCTGCATTCCAGAGATAAGGCAAATCCTCTGTGCCCTCCAGTCCGTTTGTAAACACACAAATCCACCATGGCACGAGCCCTTAGTGCAGGAGGAGGAGTGTGCTCACTGGGATTGCCACAACAGCACCCCATCCTGCAAAACCCTTTCCTATGAACAAAACTCCATGTTTTTCTGGAGCTGAATGGTTTGAGAGTGTCCACTTTCCAGAATCACTCTCTAATCCCAGTTTATCCCTCTGATAGCCAGGTTTTGCTCTGATCCCAGAGAAAAACGTGAAACCTTATCAAGTCCAGAAGCAAGCAAGAGTCGACTCCGAGAACAAAGAAGCAAGTATGCAAAAGTGAGTCAGCATCAACGTTGTTGATGCCGCAGATGCCAGTCATCTTTCAGTGCACGAACTGTGGACTGAGCTTTGTGCAAAAGTGTGGGAAAGTTTTGGTGTAAATTTTGTATGTAAAAGTGTTGTATCATAGATCAGAGATTCCCATGTTTTAGCCAGCAGTTTTCAATATAAACTTCTGGCAGGTATAGTGCTGAACCCTGAAATTCCCTCTCCAGTCCAGCACCTCCTCACAGTCACCTTTGCTGATCCCATCACACCAGGCGGATTCTGTCACACCTGGTTGATCCCATCACCCACATGGCATGCTCCCTGTGCAGTGTTCACAGAGCCCCAAACCCTGGCTCCATCACACAGGTACCTTGGGGCAGGCGGCCGGTCACGGACACCGCATAGACACCTGGCTTGAAGGTACCTGCGGGAAAGAAAACCCCGAGTTATCCCATGTGGAGCAGACAGGTGGGACTCCTCAACCTGTGCGTAGGTCCCCTCATTGAGGGGCAGAACCCCTTCCACAGCCTGACCAGCAGCTCTCACTGCCCCCGAGAAGGGTTTGCAGAGGAGGGATCTCCAGCTCCCAAATTACTCACTGATCCGCTGCCACTTGGAGACCCAGCTGTCCTCAGGGCTCATCATGGCGATGATCCTGCGGGAGGGATGGCAGTGAGGGGACGTCTCCCGGCTGGGTGACCCCGCTGTGCCACTTCGGTGTCCCCACGCTCCTGGGGGACCACGGCCGGGCCCAGGCCCCACTCACCCGTCGAAGGAGGAGCTGGTGCAGTCATAGACCATCTCGCGGTTTCCCTTCATCTGCAGGTACGTCTCGCAGTTGTCACAGCCATCATACTCGAACTGGTCGATGGTCTAAGGGGACACGGGTGTCAGGGGCCCGGACCAGCCGGGAGCCGGGTGGCCACGGGGCCGGGAAAAGGGAGGGGACCCCGGGAAGGAGCGTTCGGGGCCAGGGCCAGGGCCGAGGCGGACGGGAAGCGCCCAGAGGCTGCGGGAGGGAGAGAGGCCCGAGGCGGGAAGGGCCGTGGCAGGGGCTGGAGGGACAGACCAGGAGAGGGAAAGACCGGGAAAGTCCAGGCCGGAGAGGAGTGCCGGGACAGGGAGGGCCAGAACGGGCGGGCAAAGGGCCGGGAAGGGCAGGAAGGCTCGGGCCGGGGCCGCGAGGGAGAAGAGCCAGCGCAGGGAGTGCCGGGGCCGGGATGGGAAGGCCCGGGCCGGGCGGGGAAGGGCCGGTGCCGGGGAAAAGGGCCCGGGTAGGGGCTGCAAGGCTTAAGCCGAGCGGGGAAAGGCCCGGGGCCGGCGCCTGCCCCTGTCCCCTTCCCGGCCCCACCTTGACGAGCGAGCAGAGCAGGCAGGCGCGCAGGTGCCGCAAGTCCTTGGGGACGGTCTCCAGCGAGATCGCGGCCATCGCTGCCCCGGCCCCGGCCCCGCTCTGCGACTGCGCCGCGGCCCCGGGAACGGGAACGGGAAGGGGAAGGGGAAGGAGCCCGGCTGTGGGCCCGCCCCGGCGGGCGGGGCTCTGTCACGGCCGGGAAGGGCCGGGCTGGGCCGGGGCCCCTCCCCGCGGGGCTCTGCCAGCGCAGCTCCGCGCACAAAGAACAAACGCAGGCAGCAGACCGGTACATGGATAAATATATTAGTAAATAAATATATTTCTGAGCACATCAGCATATTCACACATCTTTGTGTTTATCGGACATAAATACACAGTTTTGCATATATATAAAACGTATTCTTCCTTTTTTTTTTTTCTGTGTGTGGTGTTTTGGTTTTTTTTCCTGGGTCATAATTTATTCCCAAGTCCCGAGAGCCAGGACAGACTCACCAAAAAAACAAACGAAACAAAAAGCAACAACAAAACGAACCGATATTCACATTTCCAAAGGATCTGAAGGATTTGTGCAGGAGGGGAGACACCCAGCCAGCCTGACCACATGCCCAGTTCAGGGGGTGGGAGCTCCGGGGAAAGGGGTCCCTGGGGAAGGGCTGGGCCTTCAGCTTGGATAGAGGGAGCTTGGGATGCTGTGGCTTCCATCAGTTTTCGGCTGTGACTTTGGATGCAGGGAAGGAAAATGAACTCTGCGTCATTGCAGGGATGCTGGAGAGATTCCATGGTGGAGCCCACAGGCACCGAGCACTCAAAAGCATCACTCAGAAGCCAGAGGTAAAGGAATTGTGAGGAACCATTCCCTATTTTCTCAGATACTGCTTCTTCCCTTCCAGGCAGCAGAGGATAGTCATCCATCTACTGAAGAGGATCTTTCAAACCCACCTTCCCAGAGAGTTCCTCCCCCTCGTCCCCCTGAGCCCCCATTGAGGCAGACCTGCACTCCAGCATTTTCTACGTGAAAAGGAGCAGCAGCGTACGGTCAGGAAAGGGAGGCACTTGGAAGCAGGCGTTGCCCTGGCAGCCTGGTAATACTGCAGTGGGGAGTGCCGAGGGTGCATGAGTGCTGACCGCTTTCCCAAAGAAGTTGTGGCTCGCAAATTCAGGAATCTCCTCTTTTGTTAGGGGTAAGGAGGGAAAGAGAGGACGTTAGAGCCGCACTTGTTCCTTTGAGCAGTGAAATGCATCCCTGGAGGCTCTCTGCCTTCCTGACCCCTAAAGAAAGCAGTGGGAGCACCCTGACTCTGAGCCCTCCAGGGTGGTCAAGGACATGGAGAGCTGGTTCAGACAAGCCACGGACCAGGAGCACAAGAAGCCGAATTGGGGTGAATCCAGATCCACTCCTGGATTTTTCCTCTAGTTTAAGACTGACTTTCCTGCACAGGAGAAAACATCTGAGCTTGTGTCTTCTGCTTGCACTGTAGGACAAGCAAGAGCCTGGAAAGGTCTGAATGTAATTCTGCTGGGTTCTTTGATGAAAGAAATTCAGCTCTTCCCTAGACTGAAAGGTCCCACAGGGGCCTGGTCACAGGAGACAAGGAATGAGCACTACAAGGGAATAACACTGGGTTTAAAACAGTGCTATTGGCTGATCACTTGACGGTCAGGGACTGATTAGCAGCTGGGACAAAGATGCCTTTTTCGAGGATTAAGGGCAGCAAACCCTGTAAAAAGCTTTCCCACCAACAAAGGAAAGCAGAGGATTATCCTGAACTGGGACTGCATCACCAGAGCACTCTCTTGAGAAGCTGCTGCTTCAAAGGAAGGCACGGGAAGCTTTACTGAGCAGATGGGAAAGTCTGTCCCTACAGCAAGTTTCAACTGTCAGGAGTAATCTTCAGCTCCAGTGTTGTATCCTCACCAATGCTTCCCTGTGCTTGGAAGCACTTGGTGCCATAGAAATGTGCACTTCACGTGGGAATCTGATTCTTTGGCCTGACTGATCATTTAGGGCAATGAACTTGACAGAAATTCTTTGCTGTTTGAAAGCTGCATGGGTGCTATGCTATATGTTTTGAATTTGGCAGGTTTTATTTTGCTTGAATGTCTGCAAATTATGAGATGTAGGAAATAAGAACTAGTGACATTCAGAAAAACCCAAAATACCCATAAATGGGGGGGGAGGGGGGGGGAAGTAATAAACCAGAGCCTGATGATTTCTCAAGTTTTCTCCCTAAATCATCAAAATGTTGGAAAAGACAGAAAAATCCTTTTGAAGGATCATTTCAGGAGTCTCAGAAATATGAAGTTAAGGCTGGGTGATGGATAGGGCTCTGCTCTGCATTTATTATGGAGGCTTTTGCTGGGAATTTTTGCTGTGTCTTGGGGCAATGAGAGGAAAGAGAGAAGCAGGAGCCACGTGAAATCCAGGATTTTCCGTAACTCCAGTGATGGGGACATCTGAGATATGTTTGAAATATGCTCTTGGCAGGGCTGGCCATGACAGCTATTTGAGGGTAGGTGGAGGAGTTAGAGGGTGAGTGAGAGACTTGTTCACACTGCCAGATGAGAGGGTGGATTCTCTGCAGTGGAAAGAGTCTGACCCAGCGCCTTCCCAGAAATGCTGCTGTCCCTGTGTCTTCCCCTCTCCTGCTGCTGGCAAACACAGCCAGTGGCCGAGACGGCGTCAGCTGCGGGACACTGAGGTGACCAAAAGTGGTGAGAGCTCTTGGTTTCCACTGAAGTCAGAAGCAGCACCTTGCAGGGCAGCCCTGTGAGCGGTGAGATGGAGAATAGCTTGTTCCTGTGTCTGAAATAAGCATGGAAAAGTTAATTGAAGAAGTCTGGCTTTTGACCTAAGTGAGGAAATGAAGTCAGGAGCTACCAGGCCACAGAAAGTAATTTCTGCAGCTTTTGGTCTCGAAGGCTTGTTTATTTTTGCAGTGTTTAGCAAAACCTTCTGTGGCATGAACATGCCAAAATAGCAGCTTGCACTCACTCGGTGAGCTCTCCCTGGGAGCCCTGCCCGGCTCGGAGCGATGCCACGGGATGACGACGGGCTGCCTGTGCTTCAGCGGAGAGCAGAGCTCTGTCTGTGTGACCTCGGGGCGTGGGGACGTGTCAGGAGACCATGAGTGGCCCCTTGCTCTTGGCAGTCCGTGTCTCGGCGGGGCAGGGCTGGGCAGAGGCAGATGTCAGCAGCTCCATGAACATCTGTGTCCACTCCAGCTCCCAGCGAGCAAACAGGCCAGTGTTTTATTAAACTGAGTGTTCGTGGACATCCTGGACCTCCTCTTCAGATGCTGCATTCAAAGAAAAGGAGAAAGAAAAGTGTCAGCTACACCTGGCTGAACATTCCCAGGCTCTGCAGCTGCTGGGGCCTTGACCCTGCAATCCAGAGAACACATGCTGCAGGAAAAAACACGAAGTGAAAGCTACTAAAAAAACCACTAAGCCACTGGAACAGGTTCCCCAGGGAATGGGCACGGCCCCGAGGCTGCCACAGCTCCAGGGGTGTTTGCACAATGCTCTCAGGGGTGCACAGGGTGGGATTGTTGGGGTGTCTGTGCAGGGCCAGGGACTGGACTTGATGATCCTTGTGGGTCCTTTCCAGTTCAGGATATTCCATGATTCTATGAAGTTTCTCCCAGTTTTTCAGAGGGAATTTTCTGGCCACCTCCCAACCATTTTATTCCTCTAAGGTGAAGTACAATAAAATCTAAAGATAAGACATCAAGCTACTCCTTAAATATTTCAGAAGAGGCAGGCTAAGGGCACCCCAGGATTCACATCACTACTAGGTGTTTGCTTTTTGATGTTTGCTCTTTGTGAAAGTCTGTACAGCTGACTGAAAAATTATTAGGAACGGAAAGTAACACCAATTCATATCTCACAGAGCCAGGGTGCAACAGAAACTCCAGGCAATAAGAGCAGAGAGCAGTGATGCNGAATGGGCACGGCCCCGAGGCTGCCACAGCTCCAGGGGTGTTTGCACAATGCTCTCAGGGGTGCACAGGGTGGGATTGTTGGGGTGTCTGTGCAGGGCCAGGGACTGGACTTGATGATCCTTGTGGGTCCTTTCCAGTTCAGGATATTCCATGATTCTATGAAGTTTCTCCCAGTTTTTCAGAGGGAATTTTCTGGCCACCTCCCAACCATTTTATTCCTCTAAGGTGAAGTACAATAAAATCTAAAGATAAGACATCA
The DNA here is from genome assembly GCA_013398055.1 of Ifrita kowaldi. Lineage (NCBI taxonomy): Eukaryota > Metazoa > Chordata > Aves > Passeriformes > Cinclosomatidae > Ifrita > Ifrita kowaldi. The sequence goes on from VZRS01012509.1 coordinate 23,847, forward strand.
AGCTACTCCTTAAATATTTCAGAAGAGGCAGGCTAAGGGCACCCCAGGATTCACATCACTACTAGGTGTTTGCTTTTTGATGTTTGCTCTTTGTGAAAGTCTGTACAGCTGACTGAAAAATTATTAGGAACGGAAAGTAACACCAATTCATATCTCACAGAGCCAGGGTGCAACAGAAACTCCAGGCAATAAGAGCAGAGAGCAGTGATGCAAGACAGGAATGACACATGTTCCACGGTGTTCGAGAGGTTGCACAAATTGCTTCTGAGTCCAGCTCAGGCTCAGGCTCTCCCCCAGCCCCTTCCACCTGGGGAATTATTGACAGGCAGGTGCTGAGCAGTTTACTTGGAACCATCCAACAACAGGGCTGCCTAAAAAGGTGCACCCAAGACACTGCTCCAGACAGCCCCTTTCTCTTTAAGTCACTGCCTGTTGTCACACAAACCACGGCCCCTTCCCAGATCTCTTAAGCCTGCCCAGAACTCTTACACAAGGCCAGCATAGCCCAGCAAAGGCATACAGACATTATCTTTCCTATTTCCCTTTCCCTGAATGTTCCTGAGATCAAAGGAAAGAAATGCCCACATAGAGATCCATAGAGGGCAATTTAAAACAACTTTTCAGAACAGTCACAACAAATTCTCGTTGGTTATTTATCACCAGCTGTAGGAGCAGAGCCTTTAAAATTAAGTATGTGGGAAGAAAACAAACACAGGAGATTCTGCTTGGAAAAACAATGATTAGCATTGATTAGCTAATCAGTGTGGGAAAATGAACACACATGATGTTATACATGTACACATGTGTGCAAGCATGGCCATAGTGCCTGAAGACAGAGTTTGAGCATATCTTGCATTTGTGACCTGAGTCACAAGGATGTGGAATCAGCCATTGCCAGCTGCTTCCCTTGTCACCAGCTTATGTGCAACCCAAAGAGACTGCCCAGCTTCAATCCCTCTGTGTTCAGATGCATTCAGTCCCAAATAGCATTACTAAAACATTCTCTGAAAGCTGTGCCTGCGTGAATGTCCCCTGCTTGTGCTAAGAAAAGATCATGAACTGGAGACCTGGGAGAACCTCGGCTGCTGGACTGGCCATGGCAGGGCCCTGACCTGGAGCACACCTTGATGACACCACAGAAATCGTGTTCTTTGGGTGTTAGGTTTTAAGGGTGGTCTTTTTCTGCCCTCTAATCCCTTTCCCCCTCCGTAGTAAAGATCAAAGACATGACATGAAAGGGACTCAGGATGAGCAGGAGGGAGGAGAGGGGGAGGATGCCGAGAGCACTGCAGGAGGTGAGATTTCCCAGGGAGAGAAATCAAGAGATTTCATCAGCCTGTGCTGGAGTAATGTGGCTGTTCTGGGATGCTTTCCGGGCGTGCCGGGGCGGTTCAGGAAGCCATCCAGCTGGAATTCACTGCCAGCTGTCTGTCTTCCCTTAGGAGGATCCACCAGCATTGCTCCAGGATTGATTCTCCAGGGATGCGACTCCCAGGTGTGGTCTCTCCCAGGCAAGAGAAGAGTCAGGGATGCACCTTTATGCAAAGCCCACCAAGAATGGCTGATGGAGGTGCTCAAGGAAGAGGCATAAACTCCAAGGTCATGCAAGGCTCTTTGGGATCATCCACAGTTATTCCCTGTGATGCCAGTGCATGGCACTGCCTGCACAAGCGGAATTTCTCCAGGGGCTGTGGACCAAGATTCAGCCTCACCTGGGAGCTGGGCTAGGTAAGCACACACCTGGAGGGTGCTGCATCCCACAGGAGCACCAGCAGCTTCTGGAAGCCCTGGTTTAGGAACTTCCTGAGCCAGAGGGTGGATTTGCATCTCTGCATTTGCTACCTCTTGATCTGGGCTCTCAAAACCATTTTACTTCTGGCATCTACATCCCCTGGGCAACCAGCACCAGTTTCACTACACACCATGTGTTGCCTTTTGGGTGTTTTAAAGCTTCTGGCTCCCGTTTGATGCCATCACTTACTTTGTTTTAAGTACTGTCTTATCTGCCTTCTCCTCTGCTCTCCTAATTTCATATCCTCTCTTTCATATCCTCTGCTAATCACTTTTTTCCCACATGAAAGTCTCACTATTCTTTCTATTTTCTCAGAAAAACCCATCGCTGGGATTGTACCAGATACCTTCCTGCCCTTCCACCAAGCCTGATTTCCCTTTCTTTTTCCACTCTTTTTGGTGATCAGGAGCTGTGCGATCACCACAGGCTTACACAGCTGCATAAAGGCACTTTCTGCTTTTCCCACATAGTTCCCAGCCAGCTAATGATAATGATGATGATAACAATAGCAACAGTAATAACAGCAACGTTGTGATTTTTGCTTAAAAGTGGCTCTGCTCGTGTGTGGCATTTTGTGCTACTTACAGGGGATTTCACCCACCACTCTCTCACCCGACAGCTCAGCAGCAGGGGATCCTCCTGTAACACTCTGTATCCAGTTTTAATGATGACATCCTGATGGATTTTATATGTTACACACTTTGCTAACTCCTCTCCTTGTCCAGGATATTTATGAGCTTGCTGGAAGGTTCAGACAGTTGAACTCCACTTTTCTCCTTCTCTGAGTAATTTCCCTCCATTAAGTCTGATCTGCACTCTGTCTCTTATTTTTCAGTGAGTTATTTACCTACGAGAGCACCTTCCCTTTTATCCTTTCTGAGCTTCCTTCCCCTAAAAGATCTGCCAGGTGTTATCTCTCCCTACAAAAGCTGGGTTGTCTCCTCCCCTGGTTTTCACATTCAGCCATGTGCCTTACAAGTCAGACCCTGTATTTGAATTTTTAACAATTTGCTTGGCTGGAAAGTCAGGCTCGTCGTTCTGTGGCTTCAGCTACTTCCAGCTGATATTGCCCTCAGCTCTTCCTCCTGGCTCTGGGCATGGGTAAGAGATTGCAGGCCACGTTCAGGATTTATCAGCTTTGTGCTCGAGCCCTGCAGGATGCCCAGTGGGTGATCTGTACCCTGGGCAATTTGTTACTCTCCACTGTATTTCAGAAGTGCTCAAACTGGTGATTTGATCCATGAGGGATCCTGTCCCCGCCCTGCACGGAGCTGTGCCAGGTGAGAACCTCCCCGAGCACTCCCCTGGTGATCACTAATGCAGTGAAGGCAGTTTGCTCTTCTGCTCTGCACTTAGAGCCCCTGACCATCGCTCAGACCCGTGTTACTCCCTGGATCTGAGAAGCCCAGGCAGCCTTCTCCCTTCTGATGGAGCTGAAAACGTTTGCATTAATAGCCTGTTTTACACAAGCTGTTCATGGAAATATTCCCGGGCCTGTCTCCCCACGGCTCCACACTTCACTTGGCATCCGGCTCTGTTCTGACTCCTGTCTCCAGCCACACCTTGGCTTTGGAAGAACAGCTTCCGAGTGCCCTCCCTGCTCTGCAGCTTGACCAGCCCTCTCCTGGGGCTGCGAATGATCCCTGTGCCCAGAAGTATCTTAGTCTTTTGAGTGCTTATTTTAGCACCATTCTCATAGGAGTCTTCTGTCTGTGTAGGCTCCTCTTTGCAGCCCGTGCTGTACAGATACCCACACACAGATATATAGATGCACCTATACACACACATATAGATATATACTGTGTGTACAGATACACACACAGATACAGGTATACCTATGTACACAAATGCTGATATATACTGTGTGTACAGATACACACACAGATACAGGTATACCTATGTACACAAATGCTGATATATACTGTGTGTACAGATACACACACAGATACAGGTATACCTATGTACACAAATGCTGATATATACTGTGTGTACAGATACACACACAGATACAGGTATACCTATGTACACAAATGCTGATATATACTGTGTGTACAGATACACACACAGATACAGATATACCTATACACACACATATAGATATATACTGTGTTATACACATACACACAGAGATACAGATGTACCTATCTATACACACACATATAGATATACACTGTGTGTACAGATACACACACACACAGATATAGTTGTACATATCTATATACACGTATAGATATATACTGTGTTACACATATACACACACACACACAGATACAGGTATACCTATCTATGTACACAAATACTGATATATACTGTGTGTACAGATACACACACACACACAGATACAGATATATTTATCTATACACACACATACAGATATGTACTGTGTGTACAGACACACACACACACATACACTGACAGTGTTATAACCCTAATGCCAACCTCCTTCTCCTTGGAGGCAACTGGGGATTCTTGTGTCACTTGTCATTGGACTTCACACTCTCCTCAGTGCAGTGTCTCTCCCATGCCACCAGACGAGACACACTCTTCTCCTCTGTAATTTCACCTATGAATTACAGGGTCCCACTGTTTGCTTTTTTTTTAAACTGGGTTTCTGAAAAGTTTATGTCAAAACTTTAATTTAAAGCTAGGCTTTCTAATTCCTCCGCTTATATTTTTAGCCTTATGCCATTTATCTGGAGGCAGAGATGCATTTTTCCTTGGTCTCCTTGTCTGTGTTTTGTGTCCTGCTTGCACGGGACTGTCTATTGAGATTGTTCTTTGCTCTTTTTTACTTCTTCTCTATTGATTTATAACTTTCCCAAGATAAAGAACCGATGTGATTATAAACTCAGAGGTTGTGTTATGTCAACCAATGTTTTCAGCTTGGTGGCTTTTCTGCATAAGCCCTGCACAAGCTCTCTGCTCTGTCCTCTGCTCCTAATAAAGTTAATCCTGAATCTATGTCTTCTCTCAATCTTGCAAGGGAATTCTGACTCTCTGCCTGGCCCTGAAAGCGTCCACAGAAGCTACTGCAGTAAACAGACACAGATCCACAGCACTTTCAGATACACCGGTCCTTCTACCTGCTGGAACGGGGAGGGAAGAGGGAATGAAGGCCTGGTGTGCTTGGCAAAGCAGCTGGCACTGGCTCTCGGTGGGGTCAGAGAGGATCAGGAGGTGGGCACAGATTGGGGCCACTGGGACCATTTCCAAAGAGAAAGAAGCATCCCAGCACAGACCTTGCAATGCCTAGCACCCTGTGTTAGGTGCACAGACTCCTGCTCTTGGAGCCCTCCCAGGCTCATTTGGGAGCTCAAAGCAAGCCCTGAGCAGCCTGCCCTGAGCCAGGAGGGCTCTCTCCATGTGGGGTACCCTGGGAGGGCATCAGCACTCAGAGCTCCCTGCAACCAGAGACATCTCTGCCCTGATGCCTCCTTATCTCTCCAAACACCAGCATCCCTCTAGGCCTTGGAAGAACCTCCCTATCACCTATCTGCAGTGTCAGGCACTTCTGCACCTGGGAAAAATATCTGTTCCTGGGAGTCTGGGAGGCCGGAGGGCTGCAGGGAGCCAGGACCGTGCCCATCCAGCCTCCCCTGCCCCGCTGCCTCCGCAGCACCGGGAGCCTGGGCGTGGAGTGGGGCTGGATAGACAAGCACTGGGAGGAAGTCATTATCTCTGCGGCACAATGGGCACAGTGAGTCACGAGTTTAAGGCCAGTGCTTTAACAGAAATTAGACAGACAGATCTGTGTTTGGTACCTAAATCAAAAGGATTTGCCCGAGGACCTGCAATGAGTCAGTGGCAGGGCGAGGAAGGGAGCCAGGCTCTGTTCCAAGCCAGCACCTGCCCCTGCTGACTTGCAGGTTGCTGCCTTCAGAGGACCTGAGAGAGCAAGACCTGGGAGCTAAACTCAGGTTCTGTCAAAGAGCTTCATCTCAAAGGCATTCTTCCTCTCTTTGTGAGAGACGTGCAGCAGTTAGGCAAAGGGCCAAACTTTAATTACATCTGATTTCCAAAAGACACTAAAAAGTAACTCCCACGCAACAGAGGCAGGTGAGAAATGAGGGATGTGCAAATCCAGCAACTCATTTAGTCTGTTCTACTACCCCGGGCCACACACACTTCCTTTCTCACTGATTCCAGTTAGCTGGGCTTAGCTAAAACAACTGGAGCCCAAAAAGCCTTAATGATAATGACTCTGCCAGTAAGACACCCAGACTGGTGCAAGGACACTGGAAAACGTGGTCCCACCCCTTCCTTTGGGAGATATTCCCAGCTGCTAGAGATGTTAAACTAAAATTAGCCACCTTGTTTGTCAGTTGCAGTATTTCAGGGTTTGGTGCACTCTTTAATACACTTGCTCATCATTCAGGCCATCACCCTCACAGGTGAGCTCTGGAATGCTCCTGCAGTCAGTGCTCCTGTACGAAAGCCCATCAGGAAGGTACCAGGTGTCCCAGCAGTCAGAGTTCCTTCACCAAACCCCCCTCATTCACCTGCTCGCTGCCAGGAGAGGCGAAGGCCAGACTTACCCTGACCACCCTGCTGAGACGGGCAGTGAAGGCGGACACTCAGACTGTGTCTGGAGGTGCCCGTCCCTGAGAAATCTGCAGGAACTGACCGGTTTCCCTGCCGTCCTGACAACCCCTCCTCCTGCTTCCTCGGCTCGGAGCTGGACTGTGGCACTAAACACTTCCAGAGCGGCCGGGAGCCGCCAGGCAGGGGAGCGCTTGGGATCAGGGGCTGGACTTCGGGAGAGCAGCGGTAGCCACCGGGATGGCCGGGAGGAAGGCGAGTGTCGCAGGCTCTGGGCTCGGCTGAGTCCTTGGGCATTAGAGCAGGGTCGGGCTCCAGGGGACACTTTCTTTTCCTTCGGTGATGCCTGCTCTGTAAGCTGTGTCTGGGGGGCAGCGGGACAGGGGCTGTGCCAGCTGCTCCCGATTGTCTGTTGGCATCTACGCTGAAGTCCAACCTGCTTGGAGAAGTGGAGGGGGAGTGAGGGGGCTTCCGGCCTTCCCGGGGACAGGCTGGCTGTCCTGCTGGAGCTGCCTCCTGCAGCACGGCACTGCTTTCCAGAGGCTGCTGAGACTGATGGCTTTTCTCAGTCCTCTTTTGTGTCCGAGAACTGTGGAAGGCAACCTTGGCCCCAGAGTACCGGGATCTGCGTGGCCCCGGCCCCTGCCCGGCCCGCGCAGGGGGACACTCGGCGTCCCGTCTGTAGTGGTGGTGCTGGTGGTGGTGGTAGTGGACGTGGCTGAGCACCTGGGGCTTGGCCGGAGCAGCGCCCCCGGGCACCACCAGGTCCAAGGAGCGGGGCCGCCTCTCTCTGGGCGGCCGCAGCTGCTCCTGGCCGTGGTCCGTGGCGGGGCCCTCGGAGCTGCAGTACACGAAGGGATCGTAGTCGCTGCTGAGGGAGCTGCGGAAGGTGGAGCAGCTGCCGTGGATGCCCTGCAGGCTGACGTCCGTGCAGTTCAACATGGAGTCACTGGAGGAGCCGTGGCAGGGCCCCGAGCTGGAGTCGCTGCCCGGCCCGTCAGCCAGGTACCCGCTGTGCTCTGTGAGATAGCTCTCCCCGGAGCCGCTGCTGTTGTGCTGGTGCCCGTGGCCAAGCCCCCGGCGCAGGGCGGGCGCACGGTGCTGCTTCTGTGCCAGGGCTGCCTTGGGCGCCAGGCAGGGGGGCTGGGGCTGAAGGGGACACGTCCTGTGGGGTGCCAGCGCCTGCCCGCATGCAGAGGGGGTGGGGTGCTGCTGCCCCAGCAAGCCTGGGGCCAGCGGGGCCACGTGGCCGCAGGCCAGCAGGGAGGTGGCTGGTCTGTAGGGCATGTAGTGGATGGTGCCAAAATCCAGCTGGGAGAGCTCTGGAGAGTGGAAGAAGGGGTTGCCGTGGGCTGGCTCTGGGGGAAAGCTCCTGAGGTTCCTCTGAGGATACGCGTGTGGGAGGTGATAAAGGGCATGTCCTGGATGCTGGCGGAAAAGGTGGAGTCGCCGTCCAGGCTCCATGTCCTGAGGGACCAGCCTGGAGCTGGTGGCCGTGGCCTGGTCCCCCGAGTCTCTGGCTGTGGAGAGAGAAGGGAGTATCCAGCACACATCCCACAGCCCCGCTGCAGCAGCCCTGGCACCGATGCTCCAGTGCCCTCCCACCACGGCCCCAGGTCCCACCCCTGCTCTGCAACTCCTTGCTGCCACCACCAAACCACCCTGATGGTCCTGCACACTCAGCACTCTCCCTGCCGCCACGACCCCCAGATCCCACCTTCCTTCCCTTCTCCACAGGCCCCAGGACTGGAATCCCTCCTCTTGGTCCCAGCCCAAGGCCAGCACCTCGCTGTACCCTGGGAGGCTCACAGGCAAGGGACTCCTCTCCATGTACACACTGCCCTGTCCACTCCGTGCACAGGGACACAAAGACCTGCTGATCCATCTCCCAAGAGGACCTGGAGCTCCTGGGCACAATCCCGCACCCAACCCTGTCCCCAGCCAGGAAGTGCCGTGTCTGAGCCCTACCAAGAATATTGAACATGCAAAGTGGACACGTGTGGTGTTGCTGCAGCCAAGGGTCAACACACTCCCGATGGAACTCGTGGGAGCAGGAGATGATCCGCAGTTCCTAGAAAGAAGCGGAGAGGAGGAGGATGAGCAAGGAGAACCACGTTCCAAGATCTGGATGGGTCCCTCTTGATGGAAGTGAGCCTTGAAGGATGGACAGATGTCTAACAGTGAGGGATCTGCAGCCCAGCTGGGCATGGAGGAGGCTGTGGAGCACCTCTGGTTCTGCTCTGTGAACATCCACAGAGGTGCAAGCCCTCGGGAATAGGGAGATTTCAGGCTGGGTGCTCTGGGGCAGCAAACCCAATTTTACTCTATTTCAACACCGGCATTTCATGGGCATTTTACCCCACAGCCACAGCCGGAGACCTGCCTGGAGACACGACTTCAGCAGAGGCTTTCCAGCCCAGGGGCAGGCACACCTCCATGGCTGCAGTCCCTTTCCAGCACTCAGGAGTTCAGAAGGAGGCATCCCACAGGCCTCCGGCTCCTGCCGTGCTCGGCTCCCACTGCTGACCCCCGTGGCTGCCCGGCAGCCCTGCCCGAACCCACCTGCCCCTCGCTGAACTCCTCGAGGCAGATGGCACAGACCGGGGCCGAGCTGCAGCTGCTGGCCGAGTCCCAGCGCGGCGCCGGCCGCGCCCGGGGCTGGTAGCGGCGCGTGGCCAATTGCCCGATGGCCTGCAGGGTCTGCTGCTGCACCGAGTCCTGTGGAGACACACGGGGCTTGAGGAGAGCTTCAGCCTTACTCTGCCCTCCCGTCTTCAAAATGGGATTATCAGAAATTTGGGGACGATACTCATCTGCAGAGGTGACTTTCTGTCTAAGCTGACTCGGCCAGAGTAGGCTTTGTCACCAGCAGGAGACATCTGGCCCTAGACATTCAAAATCACTCAGCAGTGTTGAATTTTTGATCCCCAAAGGATCTATAGGACAAATGGGATATTCTCAAATATGGAAATCTGACTCTGGGAAGACGATTATTTAATTTGTTAATTTCTATTAAGAATACTAAATCATGCAATCATAGAATCTTGGAATGGGTTGGATTAGAAGGGACCTTAAAGCTCATCTTATTCCATTCCCCTGCCATGGGCAGAGACACCTTCCACCATCCCAGGTTGCTCCAAGCCCTGTCCAACCTGGCCTTGGACGCTTTCAGGGCTGGGGCAGCCACAGCTTCTCTGGGCACCCTGTGCCAGGGCCTCACCACCCTCACAGGGAAGAATTCCTTCCCACATCTAATCTAAATCTCTCCTCTTAGTTTAAAACTGCTCTCCCTGTCCTATCACTATCTGCCCATTTCCTCTCCCAGTGTCTGTTCCTGCTTCTCCTGTGCTCCTGTTTGCTCAGACAAGTCTGCTCCATGAGATCCCTACCTGAGTCCTGTTCAACTGGCACTTTGTGCGGACAACAAAAATCAAAATGATGACGACCACAGTGCTGACCACTGTGAGAAGAATCCACACGTCGTAGTCTGGCTGTTGGATAAAACAGGACAGAAGTTACTCTTGTGTGGAAATTCTCTTGGTGGGAGTTAGAGGCTAGGGGAATCTCAATCTATTCTGGACCATCAGCCTTGGAAAATACCATCCTTGGCCAAGCTCTTCCTCTTTGCTCTTTACAGGTAAAAGAAAAAAGGGTTCAGTCTTTTCTGCACATCCCCCCAGGAATGGAATATCTCTGTCTTGCAGCATCTCAGCTCCCTTGAGACCATGGTCTAAGGTAGCACAAGATGAGAAAATCAAGGCTTGGTCTTACTTGAAGAGACAGAGAATCCCCTCACCTCACTCATGACATTAAAGCAAAAGAAACTAAATAAGCTGAAAGTGCTTTTGAGCCTTTACTTGCAGCAGGTCTGAATCCTAAAGACAAATCCTGCAACAGGCCGTGATCTCCATCCCTGAGGAGGAGAGCTCAGCCTCTCTGGGAAAGCCCAGCAGGCTGGGAGGGAGGATACAGCAGGCAGTGAGAATCACGTGTCTCTCACCCAAGCTGGTGGCTCCTTGACCTCTATCTTCACATGGGCCTCTCTGTTCTTGTTCACGACGCCCATGAGGAGCTCAGCGTCGTGGCCCCTGATCAGGACCACAGGCTGGCTCAGGCCTCTGGGCTTCCTCAGCTGCAAAGAAACAAACACAGTGAGAGCTGATCCAGAACAGCCTGAAACAAGGATGATCCCGGCCCCCCAGGCACGTCTGCTCCTCATGATGCTTCTTGCAACACTTCAGAGACTGACTGCTGCCCCAAATTTACACTATCCCTCTACGATGAATCAGATGCAAGCTTCTCTTTTACTGATTTTCCAGCACGGATTTCTTCATTTTCCCTGCTGGTGACTCCTCGTGCACAACTGGACATTGCGTGGTGTCTCCTGAGCTCCTTTCAAGCCCCTGTGCAAAAGCTCTTGGTCCCTCCTCTTCCCAGTGGAAGTGCTGCCTTCACCACAGAAATGCTTCCTCTGCTCTGGACCCCTCCAGTTCCCCTCCTCCCTAAGGCCGTTCTGCTCGTCCCTGGTCACGCCAGCAGTTTTCCACTGTGGTCCAGGCAGCCCGGCACGGGCTGGCTCAGCAGGTGTCCGAGCCTGCTCTCCTCCAGACTGCCCTGGATCAGGGTGGCCATCAGACCCAGTAACCCCTTCCCATACCCTGGGGGATACCTGGGGGAATCCAAAGGCTGGTGGACAGGGATGGAGATGTGAATGGAGGTGCAGACGGTCAGGAAGACCATGGAGGCAAGGCCAAAGGCTCTGAGCTGTTGACAGGATTTGACGCTCTTGGCTTTGGTGTACCAAATGGGAAAGCTGGAAACGTGGGAGCTGAGGCTCAGGGTAGGGATCAGAGACTGGGATCTGAGCATCACTTCATGGACCTGCATTTGCTGCTGTGTTTCTCTGGCACCAGAAATTAAACTGTAAGTGCATGAAAGAGCCAGGAGGGATGGATCCAGCAAGGAGTCAGCCCAGAGTTTGTATAAGCTCAGGCACCAGCTCCCCTGTCTGTACTCTACCTAAAGCTGGATGTTTTTCATATCCCTGGATTATCTGGATGGGAAATTGATTCCCTTCCAGAGATGACAGCAGTGCTGGGGAAAGGGACCTTTGGAGGTATCTAAACCAAGGTTAAACCTGCACCAACAGCAAAGCAGGGGGCTGTGACTTTGGCTTGAAAACTTGAGAAATCACCCTTCCTGAGGTACACTGGGCTGTCTGGACTAGATGGGATGGGGAAATCTGTGACTTCCCAAGAGGAAGCATCCAGCATCCAGCTCTTGGCAGAAAAGCTCGATTGACCAGACAATGTCTTTCAAGAGCATGGATGTGCCACGGAGAGTGTCTGTGTGTGGGGTAAGAGCCAACATCCAACACCGGCAGCATCCCCCCGGGACCTCCCACTGGTGGCTGGGGATCCTGGCCTGAGCACATTTCAGGACGGGACAGGGGCACTGTGTTTTAGCTGAGGTACATATCCCTGGGGTCTGTACCTGATCAGCAGCACTTTCATCATCGGTGATGTCGAAAAGGATCGCACGGGCTCCACGCTCCCCCGCCAGCTTCGCCTGTCCAAAACAACAGAAGCTTCAGTAGACGTTTTGTACTGTAACCTGTGTCCACCACCTGCCACTGGGTCCGTGTCTGCCTCCTGGGCTCTTCCCAGGAGAAAGAAGCACCTGCTTGGACTGAGGAAACCGTTCCCACCTTGGCTCCTGAGCTTGCGCTGGGCTGCAGTGCCTGCTCTTGCCAGAGCCCTGCGGCTCACGGAGGGTTTCTGCTGAAAGCTGTGGAGGTGAACTCGTTGGTGACCTTGCAATCACAGCAACACACAAACCTAACCATTCCCCAGCTGTCTGCAGGCCAGGTGCTCCTTTGCTTCAGAGCTGGATTTGCTGGGGAGGGCCGTGCAGCCCCGTTAGCCCCGCTGACCTCCACGGACAGCAGGAACGTCCGCAGGTCCCCACCTGTCACCTGGCAGCAGCAGGGCTGTCACAGGGCCGGACTCCCACACCCGCTGCTCTCCCTGGTTCCCGCTGCTCATCGGGGAGAAGCTCAGGTGGAGCCAGAGCTGCAGGGTTGCTCTAGGATCCGCAGTGCGATGGCTTTCCCAGCGGGGAGGGACAGCTCAGAGACCCACCCAGCCGAGCACACATGCCACCCTGGTGAGGTAAGGCAGCTTCAGGGTCCCCCACCTCCTCCCAGGCAGCCCCCAGAGCCCTCGGGCAGGCAGCGGCAGCCTCGGGGCACGGAACGTGAGCAGAACGCTGGGCTGGGCCACGGCTGCTCAGGCGGAGCCCTTTGATCCGAGCAAACAGAGCTGCACCGCCAGATCCAGCTCGGGGCTCATAGAGCACCGCCAGACCCGGCTCGGGGCTCATAGAGCACCGCCAGACCCGGCTCGGGGCNGGGCTCACAGGGCACCGCCAGACCCGGCTCGGGGCACACAGGGCACTGCCGCCCTTCCCAGCTGCGCTACCAAAGGCAGGGAGCCGGCCGAGCCCAGGGATGGGGCATTCCCGGCGCGGCCGAGCGGGATCAGCTCCATCCCTCGCTCCCAGGGCACCTCGGCCAGGGCCGCTGAGGGCCGGGGTCTGGGGACAAGGATGGGAGTGGAGGTGCATATGGTCGGGAACAGGCAGAGGTGGAGGCTCTGAGTTGCTGATAGGATTTGACACTCATGGGGAACCTGGAAAAGTGGGATCAAGGCTCGGGACCGGGATCAGAGACTGGGGTCCCACCTGGGATCGAAGGAACCTCAGTATTTGCTAGCACTGAAGAGGACTTTCAGGGACTGAATTCCACCTGTCAGTCAGGCTTTGATAAACAACAAAGAGCTTTGCAAAGATTTTATCCTGCTAAAGACACTGACTATGAGGCAATGAACTGCTGAGACTGCAGAAGTGACTATTCCCAACATCTTTCTGACTCCTGTTGCAAAGGACACAACTTCTGGTGACCAGGGACAGGACCCAGGGAGCGGCTCGAGCTGTGCCAGGGAGGGTCAGGTTGGATATCAGGGAAAGGTTCTTCCCCCAGAGGGTGCTGGGCACTGCCCAGGCTCCCCAGGGAATGGTCCCGGCCCCGAGGCTGCCAGAGCTCCAGGAGCGTTTGGACAGCACTGCCAGGGATGCCCAGGGTGGGGTTGTTGGGGTGTCTGTGCAGGGCCTAGGGCTGGATCAGTGATCCCTGTGGGTCCCTTCCAACTCAGGATATTCCATGATTCTGTTCAAGCCTTTCACAACCTGCTTGCTAATTTTCTCAGTGCTTGCTGTCTTTGTGCTTTATCTCTTCAGCCACATGGCACAGCTAAGCTCCCTCTCTGAGGACTGAAACACTTCTGCTGCAAATATGTATTTACAAGATGATTTTGGAGATCTCAGCAGTCTGTCAAACAGACCTGCAATCACTGGTTCTCTCAGAAATAAAAAAAAGCCCCGCCAAAAATTTACAAACAATGATCAGAAAGAAAAGTAAATCACTTTGAATTGATTCCAGAGGCCCTTCCCAAGCCTTCCTCTCCTCCAATGCCTTCCCTGCTAGTTTCAGCTTTGGATGATAAAGTAGTGATAGAATTTAGGAAGCAGGGAAGTGCCTCAGGTGGCTGGTGGAGTTCTCCTCATGTGGGGCTGGCCAGGGCTGTCCGTGTGCAGGGCTTGGCTGGGTGACAGCTGAAGCAGAGGTTGTGATAACACTCTGCACATGGCTATTTTTATCATCATCGATACAGCCCTGCAATTCCACATGCAAAGCTCTGCCCCAAGACACACTTTCCAGGAAAACAAGGCTCCTGCTCCAGCCAGCACCAGGCACATCCCACAGCTACACCCCTGCTCCAGAGGAGGAGTGTGGTCCTGGGATTTAGAGGGAGAGACCTTGGCATCCCTGCCCATGACAGGGGTTTAGAATGAGATGATCTTTGAAGTCCCTTCCAGTCCCAACCATTCTGTGATTCTCTGATCTGTACGATGTTGGAGGGAAGGAGCTTGGCAGAGGCTTCAGGAGGATGGAGAAGCAGACAGGCAGGAATTGCAGGGGGTGGGGGATCCATGATACAAGGATGGGCCCAGGGATGTGGCCAACTTAAGGAGCATCTGCTGTATTCATGGCTAAACTACTCCTATTTGTGGGAGAAAAACTGCGAGCCTCCCTTGGTGAGACTTAGAGCAGGAACACCTGCAGGACGGCAACTGGTGTCACGTGCAGCTGGATGTCAAAATCCAGTGTTGGATTTGGCTCTGGTAACAGAGTAGTGACGACTGATGGCCAGTGAACGTCAGTCTACCAGGTGAACTGAGGGGTTTGTTTGCTTTGGGGGGTTCAGGGGTCCTGGAGAAGGGATCAAGTGGATGAGCAGAGTGCAGCAATGCACCATGTCTTGTCCCCCTGTGCCAGCCTTCCTCAGCTGCTCCTTGGACTCAGTAACACACTGGGACTTCCAGTGCTGTGATTGGAGTCTCAAAGATGAAGGACAAAACTAGCGAAACAATCAGAATCCCAGAATCCCAGAATGGTCTGGGCTGGAAGGGACCTTAAAGCTCATCTCATTCCACCCCCTGCCATGGGCAGGGGCACCTTCCACTAGACCAGGTTGCTACAAGCCCCATCCAACATGGCCCAAGTTTTTTAAGGTTTTGAGACGGAAGATGGGCCCATCCTGTTCACAATCCTCCACAGCAGCTGCACTGACCAAACAGCCACTGCTGCCGTGCCCCAACATTCTGGGGCATCCTGGCACCACTGTCACATCTGGATGGACATGGGACCACTGGGGGCACCGGCCCAGCCCTTCTCCTCTTGTCTGTCACAAGCTGCCCAGGTGGGCCCAGGCCATTTTCCAGGTGTGGGAGAACTGACAGCATGCTGAGAGCTCCATGACGCTGGCTCGTGCCAACAGCTGGCACCAGCTCCAGAGCAGCAGCAACCCAAATGTAGGCTGGGCAACCCAGGAAGGGACAGGTGCTGCTGCCTGGCTGCCCCTGCAGCCAGGGTGAACCAGCCCTGGGATGGGAAATCCATCACGGCATCACATCCCTTTCCTTGCTTTTGATGCCACAGTCTCTGTGAAAAAGCCCTGCTGTGAAGGAGCAAGTGCTCGGTCCAAGTTTTGCCTGCCCTCTTCAGCTGAGCTGCTGTCCCATCCCCACTACATCACCACCAGCAGGAAGAAGGCAACAGGGTGGAATCACCTGAAGGCAATCCAGGTAACGCCAGGAAGAGCTAAACAAGAGGGTTTTCACGCTTGTACAACACTTGTGGAAAACAGCCCAACATTTGGTACAGAGACAATCAGGAGAGAAAGCCAATGTCATCCTTATCCATGCAACTTAATCAGAGTCACAAAGATTTTAAGGCTTAAAATGACCCTCGTTCCTACCTGACTTCCTTATTACCAGAGGATTGGACCAGTGACCTCAGCTTTTGGCACAGGAACTGCTGTTTCACTGAGATGCCTGATCCAAAGACCTCTGAGATCTGCCAGGGCCCAAACTGTTAACAAGTCATGACCCACCACTAGTTCAGCTGGTCTGCTTTTATCTCACTGCTCAGCATGGACTCTTCTCCTGCCTCATCCAGTGAAGTATTACAGCACTATTTTTGGAAACAGAGCCACAGAAGGTGTTTTCTGTGTCCATGTTTTCCCATAGGCCAGAGAACACAGAGAAACACAAATCCCCTCACAGGCCAGGGAGCAACGTGAGGCTGTAAAACAGGAGGGGCACGAGGCTGCTGGACAGCAGAGAGTGCTGGATGTTGGGGCAAGGTCTGAGCATCCCAGAGCTGCCAGGTTAGGGGAGCTCCACACCTTTGTAAAAAGTCAGGCAGTCCAAAAGGTGGAGGGATGGGTGTTTGGGATGGCTGGCACAGCATCTCTCCCAAACGACCCCTTCTGCCAAGGACCCTGCTCTGTCCTTGTCCTTTTCTCCACTTCCCAGCAGGTCTTTCCTACCTTGCTGCCTCCTCCTGCCCTTTTCTTTGCTGCACCACAGGTTTCACTTCCCAGGCTGATGCCATTTCAGGCATTTCTGCACTCACCTTGTTAGCCAGGGACAGGCAGGGGTTGGGATCCCGATCTGGCTGTTCCAGCTTGACGATGGTGATGAATCCCGATTCCGTGTGTTCATCCTCGCTGGTGTTGCACAGGGACAGCGGGTGGGACTGCGGGACAAAAGCAAGGGAAACTCAGGTCCTGGGGCTCAGCACTGCGAGGGGGCTCAAGCCCACCCTGCAGACCCTCTGGACCAGCCCAGGGTGTAGGACCCCCTTATGGCTGGGCATCACCACAACACTGCTACATCCCATGGCCCTGCCTGAGCCAGCGGGGCTTTGAACGCCACAAAAAACCCGTCACTGCCCAAGGTGAGTGTCACCCCAGCCACTCCAACCACCACAGTCCCCCAGAGCTCTGTGCTCCCAGGATCCCAGTGGTGGGCTGGGATCAGCTGGCAGGGTTTGGACCCACTCTTGGGTGATTCAGCCCCACAGCTCTGTCCACACCCTGGCCCTGCTAAGACATTGTCAGCCTGGGAGCCCTGGCTTTGTCACTCCATCTGTCTCTGTCACCACATCCCTCCAGTCACACCTTCAAAGAGGACGCAGAGCTCCTCCTCATCCCTATCTTCTTGCTATCACCTTTTGGGTTTCCTGTTTCCTTACTCTATAGATTCTCTTTATTTTTTACCTTTTCTGTCCACAGTGCCACTCCTACAATACTGAATTTCACTTTTTTAACTCCTGCTTGCCATCTTTCCCACTTTTTTCCCACTAGACCCACTACTTTCACACCAACCTGACCCTCCCAGCATCACTCACAGGCTGCACTGAGCAGCAGAAACGCAGGGAAAGGTCCTGGGGAATCAGGCCTGAAGAGGTGCCCAATTCCCACTTGGGAGCTTCATGTATAAAACAAGAGGGAAAAAAGGTGACCCTGAGAGGCCATCTAGCCCACTTTTCTGCCTGAAGGCAGGATCAGCCAGACCTAAAACATTCCTCAGAGACACTTGCTCAACCTGTTTTCAAGACCTCCAAAAAAGGGGACTCCTCACCCGCTCCAGGGCTCCCTTCTCCTCCACAACAGGAGTGTGTTCCAGTGCCTCACTGGAGTCGCTTTTGCTCCAGCCTGAGCCTATTAATTCTCACTGAATCAACCATGCCCACGGAGAAGAGATTATTTGTGCTCTTTTTTTTCTCCCCAGGGATCCTTTAAACGTTTCTGTTCCCCTTTCTGTTCATCAAGGAGTCCTGAGGGACAAGAGCTGAAAAAGGACTCAGAGAAAGTCCTCAGTTTTCTCTGTAAGGAAACTCAGAGCACTTCCCACACTTTCTTCATGGGGGGTGAATCAAAATTTGATCTGATCTGAAGTGGCAGGAGAAATGTTACAACCAACCCATACGACTGGCATGGAAAAGACAGGAAGAGAACAGGACAGGAGAGCATTCACCAAGGGGCTTGAGAAAAATCCTGGACTAAACTCTTCACTACACTGAGCACAATCCCAGGAAAACTGCAGACAGCAAATACCAAAATGCATTTGAAGAAGCTGAGAGTGATGCAGGGAACGGCAGATTGATAATCCTGACTTCCCTGCCAAAAAGAAAAGCCAGGTTAAAAACAACAGGCTAATGAAGAGAAGGGAAAAACTAACAGAGCTTTGGAAAAGGAAAGGGATGGTTCACAGAGCCACAGGGCTCCTCAAGGCAGTCAGTGAGTGTGGGACTAAAGGCACTCCATGAGTGCCAGACTCTGGTGTCTCCTCTCCTGCTCTCCTACAAGGTCAAGGCTACAGAAGACCATGGAATATTGTGCAGTACTGCCCAGGGAGAGGGACTTTGGACATGGCCTGGAGGAACAGGAAAAGGGGGAATGGCTTCCCACTGCCAGGGGGCAGGGATGGATGGGATATTGGGAAGGAATTGTTCCCTGGGAGGGTGGGGAGGCCCTGGCACAGGGTGCCCAGAGCAGCTGTGGCTGCCCCTGGATCCCTGGCAGTGTCCACGGCCAGGCTGGGCATTGGGACTTGGAGCAGCCTGGGACAGTGGAAGGTGTCCCTGCCATGGCAGGGGTGGCACTGGATGGGTTTTAGGGTCATTTCCAAACCAAACCATTCCATGGTTCTATGATCTGCAGAACCAAAAAGTGAAAAAAGCAGGGCAGCCTTTACAATGAACTCACCAGGACAGTCCCAAGGCAAACATGTTTTGTCCAAATATTCACAAACCACATGGAAAAGGAGAGGGATGGTGAAACGAGCGACTTCTTCAGGAACACATAAAAATCCAAGTTGTTAAATATTAAAACTGTCTAGCAAAGGATCTCATGATACTGAGTGATGGAGTGATACAAGATGTTAAAAAATTCAAATATAAAAAAAATATGTCCAGGTGTTTTACACAGGGATGAACTCCAGGTGAGCTGTTAATGAACAGGAAAGAGCTTGGAGTCACTGTGGGGAGTTTTATGGAAACCGTTGTTGAATCACCCAAAGCAGTCAAAAAGCAAACAGGCATTACTGTAAAAAACAAATGAAAAATGAAAATCTACTAGATAAAGCTGCAGTGTGTCAACATCTTGACTATTACAAGGAGTCCTTCTCACTCCATCTTAAACAGAGATTTCTGTACCAGTGATTAAGTGAACAAGAATTCTTCAGCTTAGTACAGGTGGGATATGTTAAAGACACACAAACTCACTAAAACTATGGAGAATTCACGGATCAAAACACCAGGAAGAGCTGTTAAATGCAAAGGTGGGGACACCAGCCTGGCTGTGGGCACAGCCAGATGTGGCCGGGGGGCTGCAGAGGAGCATCTGTTGGGATTTGCCTTTTCTCTACACATTTTGGGGCTGCAGGGGAACTGCACACATGGGGTTCTGCACTCCCCATGCAGCACCAAGGGCTGCACACTCACCTCCCACTAGACTTTTGCCATGAATATTTCATCTAGGAACCAAACTCCAGAAAAAAGCTGGGATTTGTGGTCAGTGCCAGAGAGCCGGGAGAGCATCTGCCCCCAGAACATCAGCAGAGCCAGCTGCTGCCTTATCTATGGGACAGTGCTGTGACTTCTGGCTGTGTCCCAGCACCAGTCTCCTTCCCCTCCTCTCACCAGTATTCCAGGAATATTTATTGCAGGTGGAATCCCATGCAAGACTCTGAGGGAATGCTCACCCATGCAGCACCAGAAGGGTGCAAGGGTTTTGTCCAGGACAGCAAGGCCTCCCCTGCCATAGCTCATACCAGGACCATTCTCCACGTGCCACTGGTGCCACAGCCTCGAGTGGATGAAATGCCTTGTGGAAAAGCTCCTTCACAGGTGAGCTGCAGCCGAAGCAGCAGTGAGGGGATGAGCCAGGCACCTCACAGCTTTCACAGCACCACAGTGGCACCTCTGGGGACACGGAGCATGTCGGACATTGTCGTGCCACATCCGTGTGCCCATGGGAGGTACCCACTGCCCACTGCCCTGCTGGCTTCACCCAGCTGTGCCATGTCACTGTCACCCAGCATGAGCTCCTGAGGCAGGACATGGATATTCCTGTACTTGTGGATATGGCTGGCTCAAGACACCTCTTCCCTGCAGGAATTCCATCAGTGAGCCTCTGAGCTAAGTAAGGTTTATATTGCTTTGTAGGCTTCAAAACGCAAGTGAAAGTAGTCTCCTACCACCCTCTCCATCTTTGCTGCTGACACTAACCTGGCTGTAAGAATCACTGGGCAACATCCTCTGCTGGGTCTATGAGGAAACGGAAACAGGGCACCCGAGACAGGATTCCTGTGGGAAGGAGCAAGGCAGGTGTCCCAGCTCTAAATGCCAGACGTGCACCTGCACAGTGCATCTCCCACAGGTGCCAGAGCATGGGCACTGTCCCAGCTGCTGGCACCAGGGAAACCTCTAGGGATCTTGCATGGCTGGGAGGGAACAGGCCATGTGCACTCCTCAGTCACTGGGGAATGCTCCTGACAGCAACACGGCCCTGTTGGGACACCCCAGCCACCAGATCCTCCTCTCCCAGCCTCCCACAAAACTCAGCCTGACAGGAGGCTGAAGCCAGGTGAGGTTCGGACTCTTCTCCCAGACAAGTGACAGGACAAGAGGAAACAGCTCCAGGTTGTGCCAAGGGAGGTTCAGGTTGGACATTAGCAAGAATTTTTTCATGTCAGGTATTGGAAGGGGCTGCCCAAGGAAGTGGTGGAGTCTCCATCCCTGGAGTGTCCAAGGAATGGCATTCAGTGCTCTCGTCTGGGTGACAAGGTGGGGACTGGTCACAGGTTGGACTTGATGGTCTTCGAGGTCTTTTCCAACCTCAGAGATTCTGTGATTAATGCTGTGTGAACATCTTTATTCCTGTAAGAAAGGCTCCTCCTGGTTTACCTGAACTCTCCAGCTTTACCAGCTGAACAGAAGCCCCTCTTACCCCAAGACCATTCCATTCTACTCACAGACACAGCAGCAGGAAAGACAGGACACTACCACAGGCACAGGAGACGCTGCCAGGAGGCTGAAACACAGCAACAGCAGAGCTGGAAAGTGCTGTGGGACACTGCCAGAAGGACATGGAAGGATAAGGGACGGGGCAGGGAGATGAAGTGGATTTTAGCCATGAAGAAGATGGAAATGGCTGGCTGGAAAAGGAAATGAACATCAGAGTGTTTCAAGAGGCCCAAGGAGATATTGCCACTTCCATGACTCCTGGGCATGAAGCTCAGCCATCAGGATATGGGGCTTTTTTAATTTACCTGCATAAAGTTTCAAGAGCTGTTACAACAGCAAACACACCTTACCCACATGTGAGTCACAGAGGAACACATTCACTGATAACAAATGCATTATTCTTAGAGAGACTCAGGTCCTACCTCAATGTGCAAACAGCTCAGACAACCATCCGAGTCCCCTGAAGGAGTGGCCAGAGGTGGGAGAGGAGACAAAGGACCTACAAGGTGCCAGTGCAACGCTCCCGTGCTTGTGCCCTTACTCGTGCTCACGAGCTTCACTACCTTTGGCCCGAGCCAAGGGTCAGCAGGGCCTGCGGGTTTGATACAACAGATCGGTCCCTAATCAAGAAATGACTGTGTTTCCCTCTCCTTTTCATTACCAGGCTGGTGAGCAACAAAGAGCAGTGCTGAACCCAAGAGGGATGTTTATTTGGTTATCACACGTGCAGGATTAGATGGTTTAGGTGAAGTCTGGATCTCTTCTGTCGCTCTCTGCAACTCCCTGAAAAGACTTCAGAGCCAGGTGGGGGCTGGGCTCTGCTCCCAGGGAGCAGGGACCGGAGGAGAGGGCACGGCCTCAGGCTGGGCCAGGGGAGGCTCAGGTTGGACAGCAGCAGGAATTTCTTCATGGAAAGGGTGCTCAGGCCTTGGCAGGGGCCGCCCAGGGAGGTTTGGAGTGCCCATCCCTGGAGGTGCCCAAGGAAGGGCTGGATGAGGCACTCAGAGCTCTGGGCTGGGAACAAGGTGGGGATTTGGCACAGGATGGATTTGATGGTCTTGGAGGACTTTTCCAACCTAAATGATTCCCATGGGGTTGGTGAAAACTCTCAAACACCCCTCACTGACAGCTCTGCTGAAGTTTGCTCTCCTGCAGACAGAGAGGTCCCACATAGGGGAAGCAAGTGTCACTTCTGCTGGCCCAGCCACCACGAGGATTGCATGGACCAGCAAGGAAATCTCTGGCAAAGCTCCATAACAATGTCTGGTTAAACTGTCTCTGTCTGGTCCACACATCCATGTTGGAGTATCAAAGGCAAAGGGAGGTTCTCTGGTCAGCCCTGACTCACAGCACTAAATGAAAGTAAAGGCAAGCTGGCCCAAGTCACGGGAGGACAGCTCATGCTCCTCTGCCTCCAAGCACTGCAGGCAGTCTGGATCCCAAATCCCATGGAGAGCATCCAACCCACGCTGACCGGCTCACCTCGCATGCCTTGGAGGGCCCGGCCTGTCCCCACCCCGGAGCCATCTCCATACTTGAAGACCCTCTCTCACAGGACCCTCCGTACTGTGCTGGCAGTGCCTGGGAGGTTAAAGCTGTCCCACAGAACTCACACAAGTCTTGTCCCTCTGCAGCCCTCAAAGCACTGGCAAAGCCCAAGCTGTGCTGGCAGCTCTCTCACCTCTCCAAGCACAAAGGTCCCTTGGGACCAGCTCAAGGGTGGCTCAGACACATGAGGACTCCCATAACTGGTCCGTGAAACAACTGAGGCAGCTCTGACCCTGAAAGCAGCTCTGCAGTGATGGTCCACATACAGAGACTCACCCGAGCCCAGATCACTTTACTGCAGGCACTGGATACTTTTCCTCAGCCACCAGCTTTTTACAATGGGTTTCGAAGTTAAAACCTTGACAACTGATGCCAGAAAGGGCATTCTTGATCCTCTAGAAAGGAGAAAGCAGATCTAGAAGAGCTAACATTGACAAGGAAATTCCTTTTGGGTCAAATTAAGCAACAGCTTCTTCTGAACATCACACATCTCCAGGAGGGCTGAACTGCTCCTGGAAAGAGACCAAAGGGATCTCCAGAGGCTGATACGGACTGTGGAATTCTCTAAAACTCTCCTGAAGATGAAGCTCAGCAGCATTGTTGCCTGGAGTTGTCAGGACCCTGGCGTGGCCCTGAACCACCACTGTGGCCATTTCTGCAGAAACCAGCAACGGTCCAGGGAAGCTTTACCTGTTCACGAGTGAAACGTTTGTTAGGATTGCACATGGAGCTGTTCTCACAGGGAAAAGCCGCAGGCAGGAGATGGGCCTGGAATGGAGGAGTCACCCCAGGGAAAAGCTGCCGGCAGGAGATGGGTTTGGGGTGGAGGAGTCACCCCAGGGAAAAGCTGCCGGCAGGAGATGGGTTTGGGGTGGAGGAGCCAGGCCTGCTGAACCTTCCTGGCTGGCGCCGGGGAGAGCGCTGCCTGATCCCTTCCCCCTCCATCTCCCTGGGCTCCACCGCCGAGCCAGGTGCAGAACAAAAGGAAAGTAATGATTTAGTTATTGCTGCAGCGCCGAGGGTTTGAAGGTCAGGCACTCGCACCGCGCTCGCTGTACGGCCAGGCCAGGCCTGCAGCCCTGCAGCCAGAGCTGCTCCGCAGGGGCCGGCGCTGCGCGGCTCCGGCTCCTGCGCGGGCACATGAAAGGCTTCTCTCTAATGTAATAACTGACGGCCTCTTCAGTGCCGTTTGAACTGTTTACAGACCGAGTTAACGATTACAGGCAATGTGTACCTTGGCTGCTGCCCAAAATTCTTACCCGCCCGTCAGATATTATCAAAGAGCCCTTCACTGCTGGCCTGGAGTCCTTCCAAAGCACAGCGCCGAAATGCCGGCGTAGAGGAGGGGCCTTGGGCGCTCCGTGGTGAAACCCAAGCTAGAAAGTCACAGATCTGCTCTGGAGAGGTGTCCTGGAATCTGGGTGCCAAGTCACGTAGAGAGCCAGGAACACCCGAGGGCTCCCGAAGCCCCCCGTGCCCAGTGCTCTTCCCTGCAGGACATCAGCCACGGCGTTGCTGTGCTGCCTTCCAGGCTTTTGGAGGGGACACCGCACAACCCACGAGCTCTGGCTGTCCAGGTTTCCCTCCCTGCATGAGGTCACTGCCATCCATACCTGGCTCTTTACACATAGCCTGGGTGGTTGCGTTAATGCTGGTGGTTACACTGCTTAAAGCTCCTCCTGCCAAAAGCATTTTCAATACCCTCATGCCTAAGAGTGAGCACAAGAACAAACCAGGTGGTGGGAGATTAGATAAAATCACTTCCATTATTATTTGTAGCTGGAGAAATGCAGGTGTAGGTATAAGGTCTGGCTAGATTTGGGCTAGAAAACAAGCCCCAGCTCTTTGGGGCAAATTGCACCAGGTCTGGAAATCCCATTGAAATGAAGGGATGAAATAAAGAACTGGCAGGCTGCTCTAATTACAGCTGAGTAACACAGAGCCACATTCAAGCAGCACTGAGGCTGCAGAGCAAACTCTGCTTCTGAGCAGGAAATTCCGCAGCTGCAGAGGAGGGTCCGTACCCACGGTCCTGCACCCGCAGCCACCTGGGGAGGCTTGGCGAGAGCAGAAGTTCATCTCTGCACCGTGCTCTGCCCCTGGAAGGTCCTGCCAGAGGCAGCTTCCTAAATACAACCAGAAAAAAATTAAGATCTCTGTTTCAGATAGAAACGTGTCTCATGGCCCACCAGTCTCCCTCACCACCAAACTTTAGGCTGTAAAACGCTATTTAATGCCGTTCACTAGACCATCTGCAGACTGTGGCTGTGGCTTCAAGGTACCACCAAACCATTGTTAAAAACATGCTGCTTCAGTCCATCCCAGAGTTTCAAACTCCCAGCTACACCAGCAGCAGGAACTGATGCATCCCATGCCTACCAGGAACCTGCATGGTACTGGGTTGCCATCATCCTGAAGCTCTTGGTACAAAATGTCAGGTGATAAAAGTACGAAACTTTAATTGAAATTTTGCTCCTGTGTTCCTAAAATGAGCTATTTTGTCCTGCACAAAAAAATGCAAACGCATCTCTTTCTCAGACTGACACGAGATGGAGCTTCCAAGGGATGCGTTCCAGAGAAGGGCCAATGCCTTCACTCCATGCCAGCTCTGTCTTGAAATGTGTTTTATGCCAGTAGGTCCTGGGCACAAGGACAAAGATTGAACAGCTAAAGGAATAAATTATTTGCTTTTCAATCTCACCCTGCACCGGCTTCCTGTTGTTTTATTGCTCAGACATCATTTTCTGTAGTAGGGATGAGCGAGTGGCTGGTGGAGAACACGAGTCTCTATTGTTGGACGTTGTTGTATTTCCAGAAGACAGAAATGTAGATGCAAATACATTTGCTGTGATTTGATTCAGTGGAACTTGCTGATACAGTGCAGTACACGACAGAAATTGGTTCCTCCTACGCTTACTTGCTAAGACATGAGTTCAGGCCCTCTGGGATCTGCAATTCCCTGGCTGCTATCGATGACATCATTGACATCTAAGGAGCTGCAGGAATGCCGAGAATGCAGCTCCGGGCTCCTGGGGATGCTGAGCTCATCTGCTGCTGCAGGAGGCACCAAAGATGGGGTGCCTGGGTCGCACTCCTGCCTCCCTTCCAACCTACACTCACTGCTCTTCAAGGCCACACGACACAGGCACACGTGGCTGCACCAGCTTAAACAGCAAAACTGAAATTGCTTGAACGTTTCTTTCACTGATGTCTTCAGATGCTGAGCAGAAACAAGAATTTCAGCACAGACACAAGGGGTCAGACCCAAAACTGACATAACCCTGTGACCTGGGCAGGAACTGATGCCCGGGAAGTTCCACCTGAATATGAAGCAGAACTTCTTCCCCGGGCAGTGCCTGAGCCCTGAACAGGCTGCCCAGGGAGGGGCTGGAGATATTGCAGAGCCCTCTGGACACGATCCTGTGCCCTGTGCTCTGGGATGGCCCTGCTGAGCAGGGAGGTGACACCAGGTGACCCAGAGTGGCCCCTTCCAGCCTGGCCCACTTGGGATTCTGGGAATCTGTGACCTGACTACCACAAGCCAGCAGAGACCACTCAAAGAGTGGTTTTCCACTTGGTGTTCCACTTGGGATACCTTCCCAGCATTACTGGAGTTACTGATCTGGGAGATGTAACCAGAGCCAGCTGGTGAACAGCCTGAAGGATTTCAGAAACACACCTTATTCCCTTTTTGCCCATTTATAATTCTTCCACAACATTCATTGCAATTGATCTCAACAAAGGACTTCAGAGAAGTCAATAAAAAACTTTTTCTTGGACTGAAGGTAATTTCACAGGAGACTTCCTGAGTCTCCTGAGTGAACTGTTACCATCCCTGCTGCATCCTGGGGCACTCCAGCCACTGAAGATCTCAGAATCCCAGAATGGTTTGGGTTGGAAGGGACCTTGGAGCCCACCTCCTTCCACCCCCTGCCATGGGCAGGGACACCTTCCACTAGACCAGGTTGCTCCAGGGTGTCACAGATGCTCAAAGAGCTGAGCTGGCACACTGGAAGGAGCTTGAAGCAAGTAAGCATGAAACTCTTCCCTTAGTTTCAGCCTGCTGGGGGCCTGTGGAGACTCCAGCATTCATGACCAAAGGGCAAATCTCCATGTGGAGGTTCTTAGGGAAAGGGATGACAGAGGTCTTGCCCCAGGACTCAAGAGACTGAGGCCAAAAATGTAGAGAAATTTCCATTTTCAGGCATCTGTGCTGCCGTGTGCAGAGCAGCAGAGAGCAGTGAACATGCAGGATGAAGGACAAACAGGGCAGGAAGTGAAATAACTTCCCTACTCAACAGAGTGAGATCCAGTGGATGCTCTACCCACTGTCTTCATTCAAGGCCCCCAGTAATTCAACCAAACATTCCTATGACTGAGCTCTACCAGCTGTTTTACTCCAAGGAATGGGAAGGGAGCCACTCACAGCCCATTTGTCTGGGGCAGTGAAAGGAGGCGAGCTGTGACATCACCTCCACTGGAGCATCCAGCCCTCGCCGACCTGCACCTCTGCGAGAGGGGACAGACAGCCAAGAGGAGGATGAGTGCTGGGACAGCGAGGACATCTGGAGCCACAGTAGTNTGGGTTGGAAGGGACCTTGGAGCCCACCTCCTTCCACCCCCTGCCATGGGCAGGGACACCTTCCACTAGACCAGGTTGCTCCAGGGTGTCACAGATGCTCAAAGAGCTGAGCTGGCACACTGGAAGGAGCTTGAAGCAAGTAAGCATGAAACTCTTCCCTTAGTTTCAGCCTGCTGGGGGCCTGTGGAGACTCCAGCATTCATGACCAAAGGGCAAATCTCCATGTGGAGGTTCTTAGGGAAAGGGATGACAGAGGTCTTGCCCCAGGACTCAAGAGACTGAGGCCAAAAATGTAGAGAAATTTCCATTTTCAGGCATCTGTGCTGCCGTGTGCAGAGCAGCAGAGAGCAGTGAACATGCAGGATGAAGGACAAACAGGGCAGGAAGTGAAATAACTTCCCTACTCAACAGAGTGAGATCCAGTGGATGCTCTACCCACTGTCTTCATTCAAGGCCCCCAGTAATTCAACCAAACATTCCTATGACTGAGCTCTACCAGCTGTTTTACTCCAAGGAATGGGAAGGGAGCCACTCACAGCCCATTTGTCTGGGGCAGTGAAAGGAGGCGAGCTGTGACATCACCTCCACTGGAGCATCCAGCCCTCGCCGACCTGCACCTCTGCGAGAGGGGACAGACAGCCAAGAGGAGGATGAGTGCTGGGACAGCGAGGACATCTGGAGCCACAGTAGCTGAGACTAAAAGAAGTTCAGAAAGGAGAAAGTCCTCCTGGTTACTGGAGGGAGGTCTCCTGCTCTCATCCCTGGTTCCTGCAGAGGAGACACGATGGACGGAGTCTCCACTGGCACCTGCCAATTCTGCGTTTTTCTGCTTTTTTCTTTACAATGACACTGGCCCCTGCCAGACAAAGATCACTGGGAGAGTCGAGCTCTGCCTGGAGCTTCTGCTTTGGCTGCTCAGCACTGAAACTCCACTTTGTTGTGTAAAATGAGCCATGAACACCTTGAGTTCACTCATGCAGACTCGGGTTCCTGGGCTCCACCCCCTTTTCTCCTGCTTCTGCAGGGTGGAGGTGGTTGTTGCAATCACAGATTCTCCCTCTCTGTCTGCTGCTTTTCATCTTGTGGTGCTCCCACTCCCAAGGCTTTACTACGCAGCCATGCTGGAAGCACAGAACAGCTTCTGGTGTGGTACCTCACCCCTCTATGCCATAAAACCTCCACACTCCTGCCCTGGTGGCCTGGGAAAACGGCAGGTGACCATGTCCCAGGGCAGCAGAGAGCTTGTGGTGCTGGATCCCATGTCCAGAGCCACACCAGGCCCACACAACATGGATTTGCAGCTCTTTGCAGAGAGCACACTCTGTACAGCTGTGCCGTGCTGGCACCCCGGCGAACCTGCTGGTGTCTGCTCACGACTCTGCAAATCCTGCAAGGGACAATCCTTCGTTACAGCTCCGCTGATCTCTCCCCTGATCCAATGCAGTTGCTTTTCCCACCAATATTCCCTGAAGTCACACTGAACAATGTGTGTTTACACTGCCCAGTACACTGAGCCCTTGGTTCCCTCATGCAGCCGGCATCCCTGTCACGGGGAAGGACAAAAAGCCATTGTAGCCAAAACCTTAAGAGCCTGCCCCAATGGTTTCTGTGGTATTCGGAATCAGTGCAGCACTTGAGAACACAGGGATAAATCATTAACAAGTCATTATTGTTCACAGGTATTTTTGGCAGGAAACCACTGAGGTCAACTTGGACAAACTGCTGTGGGGTAGTGGGGGTGGCACTTTTCCTGCAAGAGCATTCAAATCCTCCTCTAATACTAAGAAATGGGCTGGAAATGACCTTCCTTGCTGAATCTAATCGAGATGGAGAGTGGCACGGCTCCTCCTTGCCGCTCTTCTTGGGCTGAGCTCTCTTCCAGCTCTGTGATCAATCCCTCACGTCCGTTCTCCAACAGCGCTGCTCATCCTGAGCTCCCCTCGCAGCGTGGGCAGCCTGACAGCCCGAACACTGCTCCTCATGTGCCAATCCCAGAATCTCCCAGCTCCCATCAATCAATTCTGCTACTGGGAGCTGGGGAATTCCCAAACGCTGCTGCTTCTCCCAGAGCTCCGAGCAGGGATGGCTGTTCCTCGTTCTCTGGAAACCTGCAGAGATGCTGCTTCTGTACGACTGTACCAAATTCCCTCATCCCCAGCCAAACCCATCGGCTCGGTGGGCAATGGGGTGGATGAATCCATGTGCCATTTGCTCCCAGGACCATCAGCACTGGCAGCAAACGCTGAGAGCCATCTCCATGGTTAATATCCTGGAGGCTGATCCATCCTCACAGCTTCCAGTGCTGTCAGACACTCCAGCTTCCATGGAAAACTATTAATTCTTGTTCTCATCCACTTTCCTGCTCAGTGGCCAGCTGGCCACTGACCCCGCTGCTATTTAGCTGCTGTAAATCAAGTGCCAAAGAACACTTCCAGAGCACCACGATGTGGCAATTCCTCCGAATATGGGGATGAGGTCGGTTTAGAATTAAGTAACCAAACAGTTTGGATACAAAGAGCTTAAAGGCTGAGGTGTGTTGGTCAGTGTGAGCTCCTGCCTGGGAGATACAACACTAACATGGGGCTCCTTTCAAAGTCCTAAAAAATCTTCCAGAAGATGCCATGGATTCAGCTCAGCTATTCAGGCGGTTTTGTGCCCAGCCAGCTTGGGATGGTTTGGTGGTGATTTTTTTTATTACTAAGAAAAAGTACTTTCAACTTTGACATTTAAAAATTGCCTTTCATAAGCACAAAAAAATTTCTTTCCAAACTCAGCGGCTTCTGGACACATTCATGGAAGCCAAGAAAACCAGTCAGGTAACCAAGTCCAGCTCCTGAGGCAGCCCATGTTTCCATCTTTCTCTAAAAAACATTGACTCCACAATTGCAGACCCAGGCAGGGACACTTGTACTGCAAAGGGACACAAATGCTGCTTTCCAAAAGCCTGAGGCATGGTCAGATAATTCAAAGCAGTTCTTCTGCCCAGCCTGACCCAAGAAGGTTCACGGCAGGGCTGCCATCAAGCAGGGTTTAGCAGGACTGGGTTTTCCCTGGGATGATAACAGCGTTCAAAGACAAGCCTGAGCTACAACCAACATTTCAAGGACCTCCATGCCACGGAGCACCCAACAGGCTTTAAACCCAGCCAGAAAAGTTGGAGGAGTAAAGGTCTTCTCAGCCGACCATGGCACACACAGGGGATGCCCCAACGCTTTCTTTCCAGGGATTATTCCTTTGCTGGCATTTTGTGCAATTGCTCCCACTCCCAGAGATGCACACAAGAGTTTCACTGGCTCTGGAGTGTCCCCAAAATTCCTCCACCCCATTCCAGCAGGGCTGTGCCACCAGCTGCTGTCCTCTGCTTCCACAACCTCTAGGCTCCATTTCCCTGGTCCTTCAAAACCCCCTTCCCAGCCCAGAACTGGGGATGAACACCAAGTTGATTATAAAACAATTTCTTTTGTTGATAGAAAATTCTTTGCAGGGCGTGAACAGCACGAGAAAGAAAGGACTCCTCTGAACTTCGAGCTGGCTGGAAACCCCCGGAGGGCAAGAATCCGATCCCTCCTTTGAGGAGCTCAGGCCTGTCTGTACAGGCTGCGGGAGCAGGAGAGCTCTGTGTGTGCGGCTCCAACAACTCTCGCCAGCCCCTGCCTTGCCTTGCTCAGGACCAGCCTCCAGCTCATGCACGGGAAATGGCTCCACTCCTCCCATTTGCACCCCTGGACAGAACTTGTCCTCCTCACCCCACTAATCCCCTCCTCCAGAGCCAAACCTCCTCCCCATCACCTCCCTACCCGCCTGCCCCACGCACCTTCACCAGCCCCATCATCCACTCAAACCCAAATCCTTCTCTCCTGCTGCTCAGAACCACCCTGTGCATCCTTCAGAGCTGCTCAGGAGGAAGAAATCCTCCACGCAACAACCCCAGATCTGGGCAGGAACACTCACCCACCAATTATTTAATATTTACCAACACCCCACCAAATCCTCTGGCCCGGATGCAGCCATTCTGCAGATGCCATAGCAACACTTTTTAAAAGAAATTCTGAGGATGGACAGGACGTGTTCCTTAGGAGCAAGGAATCTGCTCATCAACACTGGGCTTGAGAAGCCAAGTCCACGTGTTTCATGTTTTCCAGCCTTAGGAAGAAACATCATTCCTTGGGCAGCCAGTCCTGCTCTGGATCAGCCCCATCTGCTTCCCAAGAGGACCAAAGTCCTTCAAAGTCCTTTAGATTCAGTAAAATAACAAATACAGACAAAAAAACCCCAACTAAACCCATCAATGCAGAATGGTTTGAAATCCACCTGACAGTCTCTACATCCTGAGTACAGGTAACACCACAGGCCCACCTGCATCTCCTGACTCAGCTGTGCCATCCTGAGCAGCCCAACTGGGGCAGATCCATTCCAGCACCACTTGTGTCCCACATCCAGGAAAACCCACGGGTGTGCTGGTTACCCCTAACTGTGTTTCCTTTCTCCCTCTGCTCCCCCCACAGAGCTTTCACAGCCTCTCATGCAGTGCTTCCACTACTGACATTTATATAAAACACACAAACAAGGGGCTGCTCCCAGCGCTCAGGGCCAGCGTCTGAGCAGGGAGGAGGCAAAGTCAGTGGACCTGGGGAAGGGACAAAGGAGGTGAAACTCCCCATTCCTGGAGCTCAGCATTGCCAAGGAATGTGTGCCGAGCATCTGCAGTTCCCTTTATCCCACAGAATCCCAGCTGGGCCAGGCTGGAGAGAGCCCAGAGGGTCCCCGGTGCCACCTCCCTGCTCAGGCAGGGCCATCCCAGAGCACAGGGCACAGGATTGTGTCCAGAGGGCTCTGCAATATCCCCGCTCAGGGAGACTCCAGCCCCTCCCTGGGCAGCCTGTTCAGGGCTGGGCACTGCCCAGGGCAGCAGTTCTGCCTCCTGTGCAGGGCAATTGCTGGGCTCAGGCCCTGCCCGTGGCTCTGGTGCCACTGCTGGGCCCCGGAGCAGAGCCTGGGCCCTGCCCTGAGCCCTCCCTGCAGATATTTGAGGAGCCTCAGCTGGAGACTGGAACAGAGAGCTACTACCAAAAGAGCAAAGACATTTTGGGAAGCTTCCCTGGAGCGGTGCGGGGCTGCTACCCGGGATCTCAGTCCCCGAAATCAGAGATCAAGACTCCAGGAAATGCTTGAGAAGGGGCTCAGGCAGATCCCAGAACACAGATTTTCCTTCAAAAGAGAAAGAGTCCCTTGGGTACCTCCTTGGAGGAGTATGGGGCTGCTACCTGGGATCTCAGCTTCCAAGAGGTGATTGGAAGATTCCTGGAGATGCCTGGTGCATTCTGGAAGATGAGGTCTCCATGAAAGGAGAAATATCATTTCAGATTACTTCCTTGGGGGAGTCTGGGACTGCCACCCGGGATATCCCAGTGCCTAAATCAGAGATGAAAAGACTCCGGGAGATGGTACCTGGGATATCAGCTGCCTGGAAGAGATATGAAAAGACTCCAGGAGATGCCTGGGAGGTGTCTCAGGTAGACCCTGGAAGATGCAGATTCCACAAAAAGAGAAAAATCATCTTGGCCAGCTTCCCTCGAGCAGTCTGGGGCTGCTACCTGGGATTTCAGGTCCTGAAATCAAGAGATCAGGACTCCAGCAATGCTACCACCTTGTTGTCTTTGAATTATGGTGGTAACACAGTCCTCAACAAGGCTGGGCAAGAATTTCCACAGCTGCTGTCCGGCTGATTCTGGCGGCAGCCCCTGGGTTGGGGCTCTGCTCATCCCAGAGCCCTCCAGCCCACCCAACCAGTACAGACAGCTCTGGGGGAGGTTTCCCATTCTCAGCCTTTTCTGCCATTCCCATCCTTCCTGGAAGAAGCACCTGTGCTTGTCCCAGCTCCCCTGTCACAGCGAAGGATGCCCTGGAACCAGTGCAGCTTCCAGGGTCCTGCTCCAAACCCAGGGTGGGGAGGACACCGGGACGTCCATCCCCCTCTCCCCATTGCGCTGCAGCTGAAGAAACTCCTGCTCGATCCTCACCCTCCTGGCTTTGCTCTGAAGGTCACCTGGTCCCTCCAGGGCCACTCACACCCTCACTGGGCTGGCAGGACACGAGGGGTCTGGCAGGGAATGGAAGGGCAAGTCTGCTCAGGGGAGCTCAGCTAAAGTCTGATTAGGAATGTGACGGGAGCTGAGAAGAAAGTGAAGGGTGTGGAAGAATAGGGAGGAGAAGGGTTGTTTTGGAGGAGAATAGGTCCAGAGCTCTGGGCAGTTTCATTAGAGGAATATTAAGTAAATGAGTCAGAGCTTGTGGTGCCTGAGGCTCGGGAAAGCTGCTGCTGGAGCGAAGGATGGCAAGGGAAGATGAGGATCATGGCATGCTGTCTGTGTGCGAGATCCAGCCAGGACACAACAAGAGGAAACTTGTTGCCTGCTCAGACTTTGATGAATGCTTGCAGAGATCAAGCACTGCAGACGTTCCACCGCTGCCTCCGTCTGTGCCCGCTTCCAGCTCTGCCTGTGCACTCCAGGGAGCCTTTCCCAACCCACTGCACTTCCCGAGGCACCGGAGCTCCCGGAGTGCCCCTCTCCAGCAGCACCCCCACACCACGCTGACCCCTCACGTCCCAAAAGTCATTTTGCAAGTCAGGTTTTGTGCTTTCATAGCTGGTATCTGGGGATAAAATTTGTGTCTTAACTCCTGCACCTAAAAAACTGAATTTTGCACTGATACCCACATGCAAGAATGCTCTGGGTAACAATAATCCCTGCAAGTGTTCCAGGCTGGAAAGGGCTTGGAGCAGCCTGGGTAGTGGAAGGTGTCCCTGCTCATGGCACGGGTGGCACTGGATGATCTTTAAGGTCCCTCCCAACCCAAAGCATTCTGGTTTGATGAACAAATGTACATCATGTCTGTGTACCCGTATCTGTACATATGCGTGTGTGTGTACGTCTGTATGTGTATATGTACACAGATACACATCTGTATGTATAAATATACACAAATATTTACCTCTGCTGCAAGCACAAAATCCAAGCCTGAAGTTAAGATGGGTAAACCAAATTGCCTACTTTTAAATAACAAAATTAATTTCACAAGCACCTGGGAAATTCAAGGTAAAGAAGCTAATTCAGATGATGTTGTGATAACAAAGATACAGGAATAATACAGTGGACTGCACTAATATCTATTTAATTGCATGAAAGAGTTCCAAAGATCTATAGGTTGAAATTCCATGCCAGTATGGAAAAAAAAATACCAAAGCTACCAACTGATGACCTCTCTGTGGTGATGCCAGAGACCAGGAAAGGCAAAGGCAAGTGAGGGAGGTTACAAAAGTAGAAAAGCACAGTATTAACCACAGAATCACAGAATCCCTGAGGCTGGAAAAGCCCTCCCAGACCATCGAGTCCCAGCTGTGCCCGATGCCCACCTTGTCCCCAGCCCAGAGCACTCAGTGCCACCTCCAGGCCTTCCTTGGGCCCCTCCAGGGACGGGGACTCCAAACCTCCCTGGGCAGCCCATAATTAACGGGTGACTTCCATCATGGCCATACAGGCAGGGCAAATGTTGTACTGAAGTCTGATCAAAAGACAGATTTTGGTATCTTTATCAACTTCTTTATGGAGCAATCTGGAGCAATCTCCAAAGCAGGTGCAATCCTGGACAGCGCACATCGGGGTTGGTTGAATACACATTATTTCTTTAATAGTGCCCATTATATATTCAAATTCCCCTATTTGTAAGAAAGAAAAATAAATAAATAAATAACTCAACATTCTCAAACCATTGAAAGTCTAAGAGTAAGAAAAGTAGTTGGAAAAACATTTTAGAAAGCAAATGAGAAGGCAAAATGTTTTGGGGTTATACAGAAAATTTTGAGAGATTTCCTGCTGGAGGCTTGAAGTAAATTTACACCATCGAGCCCAGGACTTCAGCTGGACCCCAAAACCCAACAGTGAATAATAAAGGAAAGGAGAAGACCAGAAAGAAAAGAAAACCTTTGAAAAGTGGAACTTTAATCCAAAGGATAGTAACAGCAAAGACTGTAATTCTGGCAAGTTAAGGAGACTGGTCAAAAGACAAAAACATGCCAGGGGCTCCCATACAAACAATAAAGCCTTTTTCAACACATTAGAAGCAGGATGTCTATTAGTGACTCTCTGTGGCCAACAAATAACTCAGGGAATGAAAGATGCACTCAAAAAATATTTGCAAAAAAAGATACATGAATTGTTTCATCATAGGGCACCACGGAGGAAGTCAGGAAGTTCCCATGCAGAACATTTCAGCACGGTCATCAATTACTTGGGAAAGGGTAAATTAATGAGGTGCCAAAATTTGCAGATGAAACACTGTTTTTTTGAATTATCCACATCTCCGAATCCACATGATCCAATCTCAAACTGATTGGGAAGGCTTGCATGAAGGATCTCAGGGTACCCAGTGGATGGTTTATTGAGCAACATGATGCCAACAGCTCCCACCTCCTCCCATGCTCCTGGCCACGCATTCCCCACTGCTCACCCTGTCCTTGATTCCTCCATGAGCTCACTCAGCTCATGAAAACATCAGAAAATGAACCCAGCAAGTAAAATTGAGCATTTGCTGCAATCGTGATGAGTTGGACAGGTTTGGGAAAGGGTCTCCCAAGGCCTGGGGTCACAGCAAGTGAGGGATGAGTTATGGCACAGAAAGTAGGAGAGGGGAAAGCAGTAGTCAGGGAAAAAGAAGAGCCTTCTTCAGCAAGGAGCTGGGACGAGCCCCGTGTGCAAGGGCTGCTGAAATGGCTCTGTGCTGGGAGAGAGGGGAAGCTCAGTACCAGTGAGGGCAAAGGGATGTGCCTGGGAATGATCATTTGAGCTGTAAAGACAAGGTTATAGACTTTAAAACAGCTCATTAAACTCGGGGGAGATCCTGGGATCATTCTGGAACACTTTCTGACAACATCATACTGCTGGTGGGCACTGCATCTATTTTTTTTTCTCTATATATATATCCCTGACCTACCCAATAAAGCAGATGAAGTTAGGAATTTAGGGAAAAAATGACTGGGAAATGGCACACTTACAGCCCAACAGTCCATTTGGTAATGGTGACTCTATCTCAACACGGGAAAATATGAAAAAGGGCACAGGTAGCAAAAATAGACAGGTAGCAAAAAGGTGGGAAGTTGTGGGTAAGAGGAGCCCAGGATGCTCCACCCAGAAGAAGACGGTGCCTTGTAAAGTTGTGAACACTGGAAATGATGCAAATACAGATTAATTATCCACTATTCTTCATAATGCAAGGAGGAAGGCGTCACCTCAAACCACTTCCAAGGAAAACGTTTAAAGTAAACAAAAAGAATTCTTCTCACAGGCTCAGAGGGACATTCCCTGATGACAGATGATGTGGAGATATAAAAGATCCAGATAACCATGGGGCAAGATCCATTCCAGCTAACAATCCAAGTATCCTGTCTGTCATTTCCAGCCTGGGTGACCCCAAAGCTCCTGATGCTGGGATTTGGGAGGATGGACCCACCTTGACCCTCTTCTCCTCAGAGCTCTCTCTCCTGACTCCAAGCACCTGTCACGTTCACGGTGTCCATGTGTAGCTCACACTTGCTGAGCTGCTTTGCCCCACCTCCCTTTAGAGACAACCCCAAAACCAGAGGGCCCTTGCATGGCTCCTGTGCCCTGTGACAGACACCCAGCTGTGCTCCAGCAGTTGACCCCAGAAGTGCCAGTCCTTTCCAGTGACTTTCCACCAAAGAGGTAAAACTCCTCTGCACAGAAAACAACTTGTTTTTTGGAGAGGTCAAGTCTAACAGCAGGGATTGGATTCCCTGAAGAAAGAAGCACCATCTCAGACCTTATTTTTCACTTCTAGGTAAATCTTTCTCTTACTTCTAAGTAAAGGCACCTTTGACTTAATGTTCTCCAATAAAAGTAAGAAAACTGTTATTTTAAAACCAACAAAGCAAGCATCTTGTCTGTACAAAAACCCTGACCCTAAGGAGATGAGGACAGAACAATTTATGGAAGCAGCGACCTCAGTGCACTGCTGGGAGAGGTTCAACACTATCTAATATCACAGAATCACAGAATCCCAGAATGGTTTGAGCTGGAGGGACCTTAAAGCCCATCCAGTTCCAACTCCCTGCCATGGGCAGGGACACCTTCCACTGTCCCAGGCTGCTCCAAGCCCCGTCCAGCCTGGCCTTGGGCACTGCCAGGGATCCAGGGGCAGCCACAGCTGCTCTGGGCACCCTGTGCCAGGGCCTCCCCACCCTCCCAGCGAACAATTCCTTCCCAAGATCCCATCCAATCCTGCCCTCTGGCACTGGGAAGCCATTCTCCCTTGTCCTGTCAGTCCAGGCCTTTGTAAATACTCTCCATCCTCCTTGTCAGCTCCCTTCAAGTCCTGGAAAGCCACAATAAGGTCACACTGGAGCCCTCTCTTGGCTGAAATATCCCAATTGATTATTACTGGTTCATTATTTCTGGAAAAGAAAAAAGGCAGCAGAGCCAATACAGAATTAAAGTCTTGGCTTGGGCTTTCATACCTCCTTTAAACCTGGCTCCAGGCTTTGATGTCAGGTAACTAAACCGCTCAGGCAGTTTAGCAAGGCTGGGTTTATCGTGGGTACCTCTGGGGGAGGCTCCCCGAGAGAGGCAGCGCAGTCGCTCTCCTGCTGCCCTCGGACAGGTCCAGCCCAGCCTCGCTCGCTCCCTCTGCAGCACCTCGGCGAGGCCGCCGGGCACCTCGGGAGCGTGGGGATGAACAGGCAGGATCACACTGATACAAACACTGACCCAACACCGTCCCAGTCAGGCAGAACAATATCGCCAGGCAGTAAGAAGAAGGAGAACAAGCATTATCAACTTGACTTTTGTTCAGTTATCTGAATTTACAACCTTGATTTCTCATTTGAGCCTGAACTTCCAGTCAATCGCAGGTAAAAGTACATTGCATTCCCATGTTCCTGCAAGGCAGCCATCCCCCCACTGCCTGAGGAGATTGCATCACAGTTATCCAGGACTTTTACCAAGCAAGATCATGAACGTGAGCTCTGAGGATGCAGAACAGACCTGAACACTTGCTCAGCTCCTTTTAAGAGAGCACATCACATCTGACTTCAAGAGACAGAGGTGCTCCCTTATTTACTTGATGTAGAACCTCAATTGCTGTGGTTTTTTTATAAATTCCTTTATGGTTTGCATATACTCAAACCCATGTCTTTATTGCTCTGCAGCACATCAGAACAGTGGCAAACACGAGCTGATAACAACCGGATTGAATTTTCAGGGGGGGCTATATGATTTCAGTGAAAGAACTTTGAAAACCTGAAAGAAGCTCAATTCCCACCTCGGTGGATGATGATGTCAAATTTCCAGGCATCTGGTCAGCAGCTCTGTTTACAAGGGTTGTGTCTTTGGGGAGGGAGTTGAGAGAAATAAGTGCTTTTTTCTGTTCCATTTGTTGCTCTGAGGAGCTTTTAATGAATTACTTGAGATGACAATATGATTAAGTGAGGGCTCTATGCACCGGGGTACGTGGGCTGTGCACAGAGGTCGTGATACCTGAACAGAAGAGCACAGGAAATGGGTCACTAGAGAAGGCAATTACTGAAATGAAGGGAAAATACGGAGAGATGCTTATCTTGTTAAAACACGGTGCGAAACAAAGCAAAACAAACCAGTGAAGCTCAGAGAAACCCCAAAGATATCGGCTTGCAGGTGTAGCCTGAGTGGAAATGGCAGATACATTTTCCCTGTGAGTATATCTGAAAGACAGCTCAGTTCCTGAAGTTACTCTGAACTCCAGCAAAACACAGCTGAATATCCAAATTTAAAGATGAAGAAGAAATTCCTTTGAAACTCAAAGTTCTCCCCCTCCATCAGCACTCACTGGGTGAACACATCACTGACCTGGGCTTTGCATAAGAGAAAGAGAGTAACTTCTACAGAAACATTTGATAAACAGGATGTTTCAGTTCATTTTTTACCCCAAGGTGTTTCATTTCTCAACTGGAGAGAGAAAAGGGAGTTTGGTAGAGATTTGCTTAATGAACAATTCAGCTACACATAACAGCCAGGCTTCAAACATTTCTATAGGCAAGACTCTACACAATGAAGTTTCCACAGCTGAAGAATAAATCAGAAATGCACCTGGAGATGCTCATACATTGTTCAGTTCTCTTCACCCTACTCTAATCAATTAAGTTTAATCATTTAATAACTACCTATTTAACTGGAAAAGTCAATCAAATGGAGGAACTTAGATTAGTTCTTTGGGGCAATCTTGCTGCAGATAACAAACATCAAGTCCTGCACCATCAGAAATAATGTCAAAAACAGGGCTTGCCACCAGCTCTGATGTCTCTTCCACATGGGAAATGCACATTTTAGTGTGACCAGACACAGTCTCAGACACCAATATAATCCAAGAACAAAGAGCTCAGAAAATACAAAGGATGAGGGACTTCTACTCAGGAAAGCACCGACTCTGAAAACAACCAAAGGTCAATGAAAGGACAATATCATGATGAAATAACAAATTAACATAGGCTGCCAGATTGATATCATGGTCAAAAGGTCAGATGTGAACCTCTGGGTACAATTCAGATGGAGGAGATCGAAGATCACAGGAATTGCCAGACTGGATTAAAGGAAATCCGTAACAAACACCCAAACTGGACTGGTTTGCAGGGCCACGAGGCAGCCAAACCAGCATTGACCTCTCCAGGCAATGTGACCCCTCCACCAGGACACAGACAAGCTACAATTCAATACAAAATCATCCTTCAAATCTGTGCTAACACAGATACATTAAAAAAAAAAAAAAAAAAAAATTCCCAAAGGTCTTAAGATTCAGCAGCTTTCACCTGGGTCCCACAGGATTTTTCAGTGAAGCGAAGGAATACTCACAGAACACCCACAGTTCTCCAGCCCACCTCCTTAAGCCCATGTTCACACAGATGCTTAGCCAGAGCTTAGAAGGTATTAAAAATCTCTTGAAGTTCTTAACATGGTCAACAGAATTAAACAAACATAAGGAAGTTTGCCTTCATGGACACATCGGCCTCTCACTCCCCGCATTCATCTTGTTTGCTCAAAGCACTATGGCCACCCAAAAACACCACCAGCTTCATTCCACCTTTTCCCCCTCGCTTCATAAGTCATGGCACAAGGGTCCGAGTACTGCCATGGAAGAAGGAGAACGTTTCCCAGCATTAAGCAGGGATGCACACTTCCATGTGCAGGTGCTCAGAACGGGAAGCAGGGACAGACTCCCCACTGCGGGCTGACAACTCACCCCAAGCACAAGACTCCAGTGGAAGCAGGGAGAGTAGTTCTTGTGGATTTGGACGTCTCCAAACAGCCCAATTACTATCCCTTTACCTCCTTTTCTCCTTTAAATGACAATCCACATAATCATTCAAGAGGCAACTCCGAGCAGTAATTCTCTCTCCACAATAACTGGAGGGGGCATCTCAAGCCCTTTAGAGCAGTCTGCAAACCACAATCTGCCTAATTTGGCAGCACTCCTGAAAGCATCAGCAATGGTATAGAGTTTAATGGAACTCCACAGCCATGCAGACATCAGGAATGGAGCCATCCTCTGGAGAGGCCATGAACAACTTGACCTTTGATGGAATTTACTGATGGCCGGAGGCACAACGCTTGGGCAGTATCACAGCATCTCCTGATACACTGTGTTATGCAATTACCAGTATCACTGCACCTCTTTATCTCCCAGCTCATGATACAAATGGACAGAGGCCTCCTGAGGGGTTTGGTCCTGGGCAGACAGAAGGAGATGTTCTGCCTGACATCAGTGTCTGAGGAGACAAAGCTCTCTGTCCATGAAGGTCTGGGGTTGCTGGGGGGAAAAGAAGGGCTATTTTCTGGCTCCAGTGAAACTTAGGTATGACCTCCAGAAAACACATAAGAAACCTTATCGGGAAGGGGAACCAAAGACCCTGGATGTCAGAAATTTAGCAGTGGGTCCTTATCAGCCTCTGGCAGAATTTTGTGCTGCCAAGGGAGTCACATTTAGGAACATGGTTAGAATAAGAAACAAGCTGCCACAGGCTCGTGGCGTCTGGACGGTGAGATCCTGCTTAAGATCTCATGCTGGGGTAGAAGCCAGCACTCTTTTACCAAAGCTTCCCTACAGAATTTTAGGACCACAGAGTTAAAGAAACTTGGAAATCCCTCAGATGGACAGAAATAGTTGCCCAGGTGCCTGCACTGGTGTGATCTGTACATCACTGCCCACCAGGCCCAGTGAACCACCCAGGACCACTGAAACACAGTAGGGATGAGAGGTCAAGAGAAGAGAAGCTGCTTCTAATAACAACCACCAAAACCTGCAGGGGAGAGTTCAGAGGAGGGACTGGAGCAAATGTCTTCTGTGCAAGTCAGGCTGGGAGAACAGGCAAGATGTTCCAGTCCCTCTGGCTTTACCTTTTCCTCAGCCTGTCCCAGCCAGACCGAAGCCTGCAGAATCACCACCTTGCCTTATCTTGCACTCAGCTTTTGGAGAAGAAGGATTAGACAGGTATCAATCAATCCTTCAGGCTGCAAAATCACGAGTGTGTTACTAGGATTGCAAGGAACAAGCTAGCCTGTAGGCAGTGGGGCCAGGACTTGTTGGCACCTGAAGGAGTGGATTTTGCAAAGCCCCTTGTTTCTGCAAGCTGCCCTCTGGGGCATTATCCCACATTTCCCACTTGTGGCCTGTCAGCTACACCCTCTTTCTGCCCCTGGAACAGCCAGCATTCCCAGTGCTGGCCTCCATCAGGCACGCTGCATTCCCTGGCTCCACAGCTCCAGACAGGACCTCAAAATATCTTCTTTGACATGGGCTGAACAAGAAGACCTAAAAAGGCAAATCACAGAAACACAGACGTGTTTAGGCTGGGAAAGCCCTCTGGGATCATCGAGCCCAACTGTTCCCCCAGCACTGCCAAGGCCACGCTGACCCCAAGTGCCACAGGGCTGTTAAACCCCTCCAGGGATGGGGACTCCACCCCTGCCCTGGGCAGCTGTGCCAGGGCCTGACCAACCTTTCAAGGAAGAAGATTTCCCCAAAATCCAATCTAAAATGGTACGGTTGGCAAGGGTTTGAAGCTATTTTTGACTTAACATCTCCCAGGTGGGGGGTGAGAATTTATGTCCCAGAAGTAGTTATCTGATTTATTTATCTGATATCTCTAAATAAAACCGATCTTTCTAAAACGCACAAAGTACTTATGGCCATTCAGGGCACATTTAGGGGCTTTATTAAATTAGCAGTGTAGAGCAGTGTATAGCTGATGGCCATAGGATTATGGCCAGGTTTTTTTCCCAGTAGTATAATGTCTCAGTCCTTTTTGTTTTGAGATAAATGTTTATGGTTTATGGTTGCACTCGATGCTTTTAAAGATCTTTTCTAACTTAAATGATTCCATGATTCTACATCAACTGGTTTTCTTGGTGATGAAATATCTGATGTTTGCAGGTTACTTCAATTCATTCCCTAGGCAAGGAAAGAGGAATATGCCAACAGACCTTCAAAAAATACATATTCTCCAATAAGTAGGGAGGCTCTTATTTCACATGCAGGAGTATCTGACTGTTACTGAGATACAGAT
This sequence comes from Ifrita kowaldi, assembly GCA_013398055.1. Lineage (NCBI taxonomy): Eukaryota > Metazoa > Chordata > Aves > Passeriformes > Cinclosomatidae > Ifrita > Ifrita kowaldi. The sequence continues at coordinate 66,349 of VZRS01012509.1, forward strand.
CCTACAAAGAGAAGATAACTGCTGAGAGCATGTGCTGTACCCAAACTCTCTGGAAAGTATCAAAGATCCAGGTCCTGCTGCTTGAGCTATACACAGGGAGTTATTATCCCATCAGTGGAACTCGGGTGAGGGAATCATGAAGGATGAGGGTGACAAAGAATAAAAATGGTAAGCCCAGTAAAGCCAGACAGGAGCAACCTGGTCTAGTGGAAGGTGTCTCTGTCCATGGCAGGGGGTTGGAACATGATATTTAGGGTCCCTTCTGACCCAGGCCATTCCAAGATTCCATGATATGAAGCCCAAAGCGCCAAGAGCTTCAAACACCGATTAACAGCACCAGCTGAAAGCCATGCTGTGAGATTTTCAATATTCAAACCTGAGGAACCTCGCAGTGCCTTCTGTGTGAACAACAAGCTGAGCTCCATGTCAGAGATGGAGGGTGAAGGAGGTCCCTGTTGCAGTTTTCCCACCCAGACTTGCCCAAACAGAGCAGAGGGGGCTGGAAGGGCTGGTGCTGAGGGTGGTGGGGCGTCGGCTGGAAGGTTTCTGGAAGAGAGGAGAATGCAAGGGTGGATTTGGACCAAAGGCCCATCTAGCCCAGCATCTTTGCCTTGACAGCTGCCAACAGTGGATTTCTGAAGGAGAAGTGAGAACAGGACAAGCTTGTAGGGCTTCTGTCCAGGACATTCTCCAAGCCTCCAACATTTTATAGACTCCCTGAGGCAAAGCTGGGACCGGTTATTGCACAGCCATTGATGGAGCCTTCTCCCATTCATTTGTTCCAGTGGTTTTTGAACCTCTGTAAACTTTCAGCATCCACAGCAGTTCCTGCAGCAAGGGATTGTACACATTAATTGCACAGTGAGTGAAGAGCACTTCCCTTTGAACCCAACTCTTTGTAGCCTCACGTGATGCCCCATTATTTTCATATTGAGAGAGACTAACAGTCAATCCCTATTCATGACTCTGTGGATCTTCTTCATATCACCCTTCGGCTGCCTCTTTTCCAGCCAGAAGAGAATTAGTCCAGTTCGTTGTTCCTTGGATAAAACACATCTCACGCTTCTTTTTATCCTCCTGTTTTTCTCCAAACATCTTCCAACGCAGCTACTGCTTTTTTAGAGCTGTGGGCAACAGAACTTCACACAGGATTCACCATCTGGATGTACCTGGGATTTCCACAGGAGCTTAGAGAGATCCCCTGGCTTATTCTCTCATTTTCATTGCTAATGTTCCCTTTGTCTTCATGACGACTGCCACATACCAAGCTGACACTTGCACAGAGCAGTCTGTTACAGTCACAAGACACACTTGTGGCAATGGGCAAACCAGAGCCTATCGCCGAATGCGAAGAAATGAGTGATTCCCCACGTTCTCCTTAGGTGTTTGGTCTCATCAGGTTGTGCGATGATCCACAGATGAACCTTGTCTTCATTACTTCTAATTAGAACATGTGTTGGAAAGCTCTAGAACATTACCAAGCATTCCCACGTGCTCATCACGTGCTCATCAACACTTGGGAGAGCACAGCTACAGCACACACAGCTGTAGCCATGGGCTCCTTCCAAAGGGAAAATCCGCCAGTTATTCCTTCCACCTGCTTCTTACCTTCCAGTGATTATTTATCCAGGAGCCTCCTTCTTAACTCGTGCCTTAGTTTCCCTGGAAGTCTGTGCATTTGGGAATTCAGCCAGACCTGCCCAACTGATGCCTCTGTGGACTCCTTCACATCCACTCATAACACTCTGTGTTAAAATTTCTATCAACTTATCATTTTACAACACACTGCTCTGGGCTTTTGTGGATGAACTGGAGCTCAGAGAAAAACTGGAATCCCATCAGCCACCTTCCAGGGATTTTCAACAAGAGTTCATAGACAAGTTAATAGTTCAACGATTCCATCTTCCCCAATCCTTGGGTGAATACCACCTGATCCCAGCGACTGATAGTAGTAATTGTGTCTATCTCCATCACCATCTCATCTCCAGACATTTCAGCCTGAGACAGATGAAAGCACAAGAAGAATTGCATTCATTTTTTTTCTGGGAGTTTAGTTGCCCTAAGCACAGCTTTTAGACTTTAATTTTTTATAGATCCTACCAGTTGTCATGTGAGCTTTTTGCCTGCAACTGAAGAGAACCTAGCATTAGGTTTTTTACCATTTCCAAGTTATTTCTCTTCTCTTTTCACTGTCTTAATGAATTTTTTAATTGTTCTTCTTTTATCTAATTTTGCCACATTTCTTGCTTTTCCAGGATGCTTTTATGTACTTTCTTACTCTTACGTTTAGGTATCCTAATATGCTTTTATCATTTTTCAAGTATTTCTTGAGAGGTACACTTTATCTTAATTCTTACTGTAGTGCCCTCAAACACTTTGATGCAAAGGATGTAACTCTTAGTTGCCCTCTCAGACTCTTCTGAATGACCTTATTTGATTTCATGTCATCCTTTTCTTAATTAAAACACAACTGTGGATGATTTTTGGCCTTTTAACATCTCAGCAGGAATAAAGTACTTGATTGTCACTGTCCCAGAGTTGCTTTTCAGAAGCAGGATTTTGAATGAGGGCATGGAAAAGGCCAAGGCCAGCACGGCATTCCCCAGCCTTTGTTTTGCAGAGAAAGCAACCACGAAAGAGGCAGCCAGAGAAGGAGAATGAAGACAAGAGCTGCCACCAACTCAGGCCACAGCCAGGTGCAGCTGCCAGAAATGGCGAAATGGTGGTTTCTCAACCAAAAACCAACACAAATTGTTTGATGATCTTTTTTAACATAAGGGCTGCGTGCTATACAAGCACGTGGGGCTTGCCCATCACTCACATCTGACATGCTTCTCTCATGCAGAAGTTGTGCAAAGTTTACAAACAGCAGCTTTTGGTCCCCTGGAGTGACAAAACAGAGAACAGAGGTCCTCTGAAGGAGGCAGTGGAAGGACCAGATTATCTCTCTGAGGAGAGCAAGGTGTTGGAAGCAAATGCTGACTGGCAACAGCCTAAACCCTTCTGTGAACTGCTACTGAACAGGAACAGCACATGCAGAAAAGCAATGAGAACAACCATTGTTCTGAGCAAGATGAAAATCAGAGAAGATTTTAAAAAGACACCTGGGAGAGCAGATGAGGACAAAAAAACAGCTGAGTGGGACTAAATGACCTGGGGCATGTTATGTGAATGAGACCAGGTATAACAGAGGGTAATGGGGAGGACAGTGGCATTTTGGTGGTCCCAGGGAAATGTTCGGAGGGGAGTCTCGGGCACTGACACTCGGGGACAATGTGCACCCTTAGCACGGCTGCAGGCAGGAGCACCATCCCAACGGGACACTTGGGGAACAAAGGAACAGCTGAGGGACAGCGTCACAAGCAGAAGGGGAATTCCTGTCTCTCCAGGATCTTGGGGAGGTTCCACTTATTTTGGAATAGAACGGTCTTGGTAAATAAAAAGTTATTCAGATCATTCATTTTGCAAGGAACAGGACTCAGGACTGAAGCAGTAACACAAACACAAACACCATCTCTCTCACTACTTCAAAAAGTAGTCAAGACTGGGTTTCTGGAGCAGTATCTCTACACTGGATGGTGGTGTAAACAGACCAACTTGCCAAGATTTAACTTCTGATTCAAACTGACACACAGGAAGCTACAGGAATTACCACAATTCACTCTCTTAGTTGACTTTCATATCCTTAGAGACATTCCCTGTATTTAAAAAATCTGAAAACAACATTTTGGTGCAGGATCCTGCACAAAATTCAACTAATGGAAGTGTTCTCCACTCACTCCCTAGACCTCCCCAGCTCGTCTCTTCTGCTCTGCCACGTAGCCATCATCCCATATCCTCTTGTGATCACTGTGTCTGCCCTGCTCTGTTTTTTGGCTTTTTGGCCTTTGTAGGGAGAACTGTTTCACATCTCTCACAGGACTGGAGTGCTGCTCATTTTTTACATCTGGATCCAACTCAATCCCAGGGTCATTCTCCCCAAGTTTCTGCAACGGACCTGTCCCTCCTATAGTTCTGCACCAACAGTGCTGCCCAACACAGACCCCACGGAACCACCACTGCTGAGGAGCTTTGGAAGGAGGAAGTTGAAATCTATCCTTTCATGTAATTTTGAACTAGAATTCACATACCTTTTACCAAAACAAAGCAAACTTAATCCCCAAACTGCTTTACTTACATTCAGAAGTAACATGTCATAACCAAACTTGGTCAAAAGCTTTTAATTTGTTTCACAGAGTTTGTGGCCAGAGGAATTTATTCAACTCCCCAGTCAGAACTGCTGTGTTTGACAATCCAGTACATCTCTGCCACTACCCCGATGCTGAGCACAGTAATAAGCATTAGATTAACCCAGAGACCAAATTACTGAGATGGAGAACAAAAGAGAGATCAAAGGGCCACTAATGCCCTTAACCAGCCCCTTCAGGGATGGGGAAGTGACGAGGTGAGAATACATCCGTTGATTTAGGCAGATGATTCAGATCTCAACATGCACAGGAAGAGGCTACACACCCAAAATTTCAGATAATTTGAACGGGGTGGCTGCAGGGGGGAAGAGAGTCTTCCACAGAAATCTGGCAGCACAGGAGTAACCCATACAACATAAGCACATCCAAACCAATCTTCTCTCTACTACCTTTGAACACTGACCTACATCTTTGAGTGCCTTGTTCTGAGGCAAGGCCAACCCTTGATGCTCCTAAAAACAAGATGAAAAGGTCCCAAGACAACTCTTGGCCAACTCCCGCCTGAGCCGTGCTGGCAGCGGGCCCAAAGCTCCGAAGCATGAGATGTGATTACAATTCCTTAATGCAGCCTGAAAGTGTTGTGGGCAAATGAAAGGCTGCGCAGCGCTTCCTGTTCTTTACAGCCAGGGAAATACGGGGAAAAATAAATAGGTATTAAAACTAAGTAATAAATCACAGAATCAAAGACAGAAGAGACCACCATGACCATCCACACCACTTCTACTTTACACCTGTCCTGCTGCGGCCAAGCTCAAGACCTTGAATGGAGGGAAAGCCAAAAGATTAATAAAATATGAATGTGCATTACTCAAGTGTGATATATTCCCTTGTACTGAGATTCCTCTTACATTTCTGCTTTGTTTATAACTCAAAATTTCATTTATTTGACCCTTGGCAACCCCTGCAACACAGACTGTTGTGATACTTAAGATGGCAGACCTGAAGGTCAAACTACACTGCACATTTCCCATTGTACTTACTTGTTACTTTTCTCAGTTTAGGTTAAAACTTGCTTGTTTTCGGACTATGATTTTTGGGCAAAGTCCACAAAAAGCTTTTAGGCAAGGTTGTGAACATCTTAGGCTTTTAGGCATGTTTCACTGGATGGAAAACCACAAAAATATATTAAATAAAAATGCATGTCAATTTTTTTCCAAAATCCAGCCTGATACAACAGAGCTCTCTTTGATCATACTGAGTTGGTGTTGTTTGTATTACTTTGACAATTCTGAAAGTTCTCATTAAAAAATAATGAATTCACACGCAGCTCAGAACAGCCGTCCCCAATCCATAGGAAATGCCCACCAAAGCTTTTGCTTGATGGAGGCACAGAAAAAAAGTCATTTCTCTAATGGTTCAGAACCGTTCCACCACAAATCCAGCCTGGCTGCAGTGCAAGCACAAGAGGGGCCTGTTTCCCTTCTCCTGTAATCTCACCCCTCTGCCAGCTTATCTTTGGGAAATGTCCACTTGTTCCCTGGATGTATTCCAGGGCCTGTGCACGGCCAGACGTCCTCTATTGACTGTCACTCACTCCAGCCCTGCGGGTTCAGTCTCCTGACCACAGATCTGTGCTCTGCTCCAGTCGGGTTTGTGTCTCCCATTTGTGCCTGTCCCAAGTCATTGCTGGGGCCCCCAGATCTGTCACTGCTTTAGCACTGAAAATCTTCAGTTCAAGATGGGTCTGCACCCACCGCCATAAATAATTCAACTGCAACAACAACCAGCACCAGATGGTGCACTGGGAAGCTGGGAGATTTAGGTTTAAAGCCCTTTCAACTCCTTAAACAGGGAACAGTTTCCTGTCACATGTCTTCTGGATGAGGAAAGGAGAAGACACACCATGGAAAGCTCCAGCTCAGCCTCTGTATATGCTCAAGAGAGGGGTGGAGGTTCAGAAACAGCCTCTGAGCTCAAACTTTTCTAGCAGCCAGCTCTAACCGAGGTTCCTACTCTGCATCTGGATTTTAATGGCTCTCCTTCCAGTTACACTTAAATCCTGCACCAGTGCTGAACTAACCCACACTGTGAGTTACACTAGACACTGCCAACACTACAATCACGCTCTCTGTCCAATTTTCTAAGAGATCTGTTTGGGCCAAAGGGTTTCTTTAACACTACCAATGTCCCTGTGCTGGTTGACTACAGCCTTTTCGAGGCACTTCTTTGTGTGTTCCCCAAGACAGCTTCTACTTTCATAGAATCCCAGAATGGTTTGGGTTGGGAGGGACCTCATCCCATTGATGACCATTGATGCCTATCCAGTGCCACCCCTGCCATGGGCAGGGACACCTTCCACTGTCCCAGGCTGCTCCCAGCCCTGTCCAGCCTGGCCTTGGGCACTGCCAGGGATCCAGGGGCAGCCACAGCTTCTCTGGGCACCCTGTGCCAGGGCCTCCCCACCCTCACAGGGAAGAATTTTCTCCTAATATCTAATCTAAACCTCCTGTCTTTTGGGTTGAATCCATTCCCCCTTGTCCTGTCACTCCAGGCCCTCGGAAACAGTCTCTCTCCATCTTCCTTGTCAGCTCCTTCAGGTACTGGAAGGCCACGATCAGGTAACCCTGGAGCTCCTCTTTTCCAGGCTAAACAATTCCAAATCTCTGAGCCTTTCCTGAGCAGTATCTATGTCCCATGTAAAAATGTGGGGCTTTTTTACTCTGTAGGAGCCATTTGTCTCAGTGTTTCTGTGCAATCTCCCGTTCTAAAGGCTGGTGTCAGTCACACTTTCTGGTGCTTAGGCACCCATTTTTATTGTGCTGCAGTCAGGCCAAGTGGCTCCATTATTGCTGCTTCTGAGGCAGTTCTTGCACATTACTTAACGCCAAGTCAAGTCTGTGTACTCGAGTACGAGCTGTTCCAAGAGGCAGAAACTGCTTCTTTGAACTGCCTCGTATTGTGCTATCTGACCAGTTTATTCACAGGTAATTTAAGTCCCCATTATCATTTGGTTCGACTTTCCCACTTCTTTGATCTCTGTCAACATTATGCACTCAACATCCTTTTGTTGATCCAGGAGCTGGGAGTATAGAAGACTCCTGAGGTATTTACTTTGGTATGGGCTGGGAGTGTAAACCTCTGAGAGCACTGAAGGAGGTGATTCCAACTCCGACTGCATGTGCCTTGCAACACTGGGAACACTCTCCATTGTCCAGGGTGATCCCATTGGGTTCACTGCAGCAATTCCAAGGGATAATTATCACACTTCTCCTCCGACTGCATCTGTGTTTGATTTTCTCCTTCTGAATTGTACAGGCCACCTAAAAAAATGGTGATTCAGGCTCCCCCTCCAATTCTCACTCAATCCATCCTAAATAGACAAACTTGCATGTTTTTAAAATAATTTATTTTCCTGAGGAGAGAGGAGGAAGGAAGACAATCCTTGGTTTGGGGGTTCCGAGCCTTTAGGGAGCTTGTTCTGCGGGTTTTTTCAAGTTTGTTTTTATGTTCTTCACAGTGTTTTCCTACAGTGATAAGTTAAAACAATGCACTCTGGGGTGAGTGAAAGTTGCCTTTCTCCTACAATCCATCATTATGAAACTGCTGAGTTTGTACAGAAATGGAATAAAATATTGTGAGACTTGCAATGAAATAATGGATGTTGGGAAAACTAGTTCTACACACTGCCTGCTCAGTGAGACTGTGCCACTGTCCCACACACCCACTGGAATTTTCTAGGTGTCAGCATGTGAAGGGATTGAGACTGCTGATCACTTTGCCCTCCCTGTAATAATGTGAGGTTATCCATCTCTTTTAAAATATCATTAACAGGGACTTTTCCCAAACTTTTAATGCTTTTTCCCAAATACGCTAGAACTAGAGACTGTACCAATCCCTGCCACTCTGCACAGACTAAAGGAATCATCCTTTCCCCTCTGTAGAAGACTGGGGTTATACACACTCAAAGAGATATTAAAGCTCAGTTTTAATAATGCATCCTTGAATCTTGATCATCCTTGAACTGTCCTAAACAAGACTGTAAGTGATGAACTATTTCTCAAATAAAATGGGGTTTTTTTCCCTTCCACAATTGGACTTGCATGTGTTGTAATTCAAATTAGAAAAATCTCCTCTCAGCTCTCTCCAGTGACTCTTTCTTTCCAAGACATTCCTTATTTTCCTATCTACCTTCAAACCAACATCAACTCTCTTCAGTACCAAATGGAGACTGAGTCAAGGGCAAGAAGGAAACTGAGACTTATTCCTCAAAAGTCAGCCAATAGAGCAGCAGAAGTATCAAAAAGAGAGGCTGAAAAATCTCTATAGCAATCCTGTGAACGGGAGTTCATCTGCAAACAGCCACAGGAACTGCAATTCCAAGGCCACATCGACTCCTGAGCTGCTCATGGATTGTCCATTGTCAGTAAGTTCCAAACATGTTCCTTCCAACCTACTTGTCTAAAAGGTTTCATTCCTCCATCTGTAATAAAGGGCCAGTTTTTGGCTCCCATGGGACTTTTAACAGCAGTTCAGGCTCCTGCAGCAGCCCAACAGAGACCACAGAATCTCAAAATGGTTTGGGTTGGAAGGGACCTTAAAACTCATCCACATCACCCCTGCCATGGCAGGGACACCTCCCAATGTCCCAGGCTGCTCCCAGCCCCAATGTCCAGCCTGGCCTTGGGCACTGCCAGGGATCCAGGGGCAGCCACAGCTGCTCTGGGCACCCTGTGCCAGGGCCTCCCCACCCTCCCAGGGAACAATTCCTTCCCGATTTAAACTTCCAAACCTAAACTTCCAGTTTGGAAACTGCCAGTGAGTTCCCCGGATGCTTCCCTTGTCCACCAAGAGTTAATGCTCAGAGCAGGTGCTCCCTGAACAAGCTGGAGCACTGCACAAGCCTGGAGATGATTTCTGCAAGAAGTCTGAGGTGTTGGTTTTTTGACCTATAAAGGCTTAAGTGGCTCTGTCTGCTTGAGAAATTCCTCTCCCTTTGCATCACACGGCAGCGGCAGCAGCGCTGGAGCGCCAGAGGAAGCACTGCTGGGGTTACACTGGCAGGGGTGGGCGGCTCCCTGGCATCTTCCTGCTCACCCACTGGGCAACAATGGAAATACAGAGATTTCCCACAAAACCGCTCACAGGGGCAAAGGCTGTGAGGGGGAATTCAACCCTGGGGCTATTTTATTGTAGGTAAGGAGGATATTGCTAAAGCTGGCTTCTAAGATGTAACACGCCACAATCAAAGTCCATTTCTGTAGATGATCCTGGAAAATAGGGCAGGGAGAAACGAAACCAGGAAAACATTCTGGTAGAAGTACCCTTGGTGAGGCTCCATCACTTACATGCAGGATTTTTTGTATTAGATTAAGAATGCCTTTCTAAAAATATATTGACCAGAGCACTGTGAAGATAATTATAAGTCATAATAAAGAGAACCTGACTTGACTACAGGGCCAACTCTGCACCACTGATCCTTGAGCAATCCTATTCTACCTCTGAAGGAAGAGAGCATTGCTTTGGAAACAGGACTGGGCCATCCATGCCTCTCTTCCAAGCTAATCTCTGCAGTTTGTGTTCTCCTGGACAGGCTGACTGCACCTTACAGGGTCTGACATAACCAAGACCTATCCAAAAATGCTATAAAAACCCTGCTCCTTGACTCATTAACTGTAAATGTGACCATGTTATGTCCCTAAACTACATTTGAAGAAGCAATTGTGCAGGTATGTGTGCACAGCCATGAGTTTATTTAAGTAGGAGTTCCAGTGACATCAAATTTAAGCATGTGACCTAAAGTTTTTGCAAGATTGGGATGTTGACAACCATGTGCAAAACGAGATGTCCCAATAAAGCCTAATTCTGGTGTATTTAATATCCCACTATCAAAAAGCAAACTGAAAAGAACTCCTCCCACTAATTTCTTACTTATTTTGTACCTGAAGAGTTACGTCCCCATTTCCCATTTTCTCTTTCCAGAGGTAAGAACCCACTGCAGGATCAGGACCCAAACAATTCTAAATGTCATCTTATATGCCAAGTTTCAATATTTAGCAGCGGAATTAAAAACTACACCATGAGATCTGCAGGACAGGTCACAGGTACACCTGGCTGAGCCTTCCCAGAGCACAGTGCCTGGCACCAGGCAAACATCCTGCTGCAGAAGGCACAGCCTGACCCCCTGTCCCAGCTGAAACCAGGACTTCCCGCACTGGATTCAGTGGGATGTGGAACAGGAGCTCACCTGAGCACACAGAGCGGCAGAGTCAAGGCCTGGAAACACACCCAGGGCAGGTCGGTGTCTGTGTGCCCAAACCCAACAGGCTGGATTAGGGTTTCCCCAGCCCTCTCCATTTGGAGGGTGATTTTTAAAGGATGAAATTGGACACTATTCACAGCTTTTTATTCCAAACACCTGGTTGTTGCTGCTGTGATGGCACAAAATTCCCACTTGGTATTGTTGCATTAGAAAGCTCCACACATCCCTCAGGAGAGGTTATCATCCTCCCTTTTCCAAAAGGTCCCCCTCTATACTTTGTGCTCGGTTGCAACATCACTGTAGTTTTTGTAAGGAATAAATATTGACTTTCCTGGACATTGCCACACAACAGAAGAGGACCTTGAGTACATTTGTCTCAGATATTTTTTTTAGCCTGGTAATATAATTTTATAGCAGAGCTTCCATTCTGAGGAGCTCAACAGGCATGGAAAAGCAGGCTTTATACATGTCACAAACTGTCCATGTTCACTTTCAGACAGGTGACCATGTTCTAAAGCTGGCTCAACTGTATTTCTCTTCTTTAAAAAACTACACAAAATTTATCACTTTAATTTAAATTTCCAAACTACAAATTTAATTAAGATTTCAACATACCCCATTTGGAAAGTCCTGGAAAAATCCAGGAGAAAATAAGTCTTAATATTAATGCAGGCTATTTTGTCGGGTTTTTTTTTTGTTTGTTTTGTTCTCAAAAATAAAGCACACAATTGCCAGGCAGATTACCCACAGAATGGAGAGACTGCACACCAGGTCTCAGGAAACTGAGCTCCAAACTCGGTGTGTACAGGAGATGGGTCTGTTCAGTGAACGGCTCAGCTCTGGCTGTGCAGCACCTGCACCTCCTGCCCAGGTGTGGAGATACTCTCCCCTTAATAAAGGTCAGAGAACAGCATTAATTCATCTATAAAATACCTGGTGGTGACACCACCGGAGCTCCTGTGTAAGTAACATTCACCCTTCAGGCACAGGCAACAACAAACCGGGCCAGGGATTCTGGCGGGCACAGCCAGGATGGGTTTTGGAGCTGAAACAGAACCTCGACCTCGGCAGAGGGTGTGGAAATCCTCATGAATCTCAGAGAAAAAAGTACTAATCCTGTTTTCTGTCAGATGTTTCACATCCCGACATGTGACTCGACACACTCAGCTTTATAACATCAATTAAGATATGAAATAATCTCCATGGAATCAGCCGACCACATCCACAATTCAGCAGCAATAAGGCGCAGCCACAGCTCGGCCCCGAAGGAAGGCTCAGCCCTTTGCACGACGCCGTCCCCTCGGCCCCCTGCGAACCAAACCCACGGGGACAGCGCACGGAGCCCGGGACAAATCCACGCCGGGACGGGGAGCCCGGGGCACCGCTCGGGGAGCCGAGGCAGCCAGGAGGGGAAGCGGGGAGAGGCTGGAAGCGGTGGCGAGGCCGCCGGAGCGGGATCAAGCGCCGCTGCTCTTACCTGGAGCAGTTTCCCTTCGGCCGGAGTCACCTCGGCAACGTTGGCGAACTCCCCTTCCAGGATGATGGGTTCCACTTTGAGGGGGATGACCCTGATGATGGCTTTCTGCGCCGCCGCCCGCTCCGACTCCACGGCCGCCGCCAGCGCCAGCCCGGTCTGGCCCAGTCCTGCCTGCAGGGTCGCCATGAGCAGCCAAGGCCAGAGGACAGCCAGCTGCACCTGGGGGCCAGCACTCATGCTACCAGCAGCGGGCTCCGGCCGCTCATACCGCTCGGCAACGCGTCCTCACCGCGGCGGGCCCGGCCGGCGGCAAAGCTCCCGGGGCTCCGAGCCGCGCTCCGGACAGACCCCAGAGGCCGCAGAGAGGGGCTCGGTCACCGCCAGCGCGGCTCCCCGGCGACGCCGGCTCTCGCCATCGCCGCTCCTCTCGCCCCGTGCCACGTGCTCAGAGGCCGCCAGGAGCTCAGAGGCATATTTTAGACAAACAAACTAAACAAAAATATCCTAAATTGTGAGTCCGTCCTCCGGCAGATAAATCCAGAAGGATAAGCGAAACAGGTTGCAAGCAAGAAGTCAGTTTGGGTATAGAAGGAGCATTAGGAACTCCTCGGTCCCACGGAGATGAGGCACGGGGAGGTCTCCCCGCGGGTGTGGAGGCCTCCTGTCTCCAGGCCAAGAGTTAGGAAGATCCACAGGTTCAAAACATCCATCCCAAATACCCTCGAGAGACACCTCACCTTCTTGCTAGCACTTCCCACAGCATAAGCACAACCTCGAATGTTATCTGCACCGATTGGTATCCTTCCCAGAAATTAGGCAGGCGGTATTCCTTGAATTTATGGTGACAAGAAAGCTTGCTCCGGTACCGTTCCCTTCCAAACGGAGTTGATCCCTTCCATCTTCCTCATGCCAGAAGGGCTTCATTCAGGTTTGGAGATCAGCTTTACTTTCCCCTTAGAAATCCATGCTCAGAGTCTGACTCTGGGTAGAGTTCTCAAAGATAATTAATAAAACACACAGCTCCTCTTCATAGTTGCGAGTTCCCAGGAAATAAAAAGGCCCCCAAACACTTCCAAAGTTTAGACACGAAGCCCAACAGGTATCAGGCAGAAAGTTACGGCGTATCTGGTTTCTCTCGCACTATTTCTGTGCGCGCCCGAGTTCCGGTATGACCACTTCCAAGCACACGTTAAGAAGATCCCGACTCAAGGCCCCACAAAATAAAATAGAAAGTTCCATGGTCTGCCCAAAGGTCACATGAAACGTATCGAGGAGTCTTCATAACTGGCAGAATTAAGACAGAAGGTGTTTTCGATTAAAACCGAAGTTACAGTGATCGCACGGCTCTGGAGAGAAAAAGGGATTTACAAGAAAAAAAAAAAGCTTTGCAAACCTGTTAGGCAGTGAGCCTGCTGGAGTCCGCAGGGGCCGGGCCGGGAGGGAATGCTGCTGTAAATCCCAGGCAAAAGTTATTTCCAGTAGCTTAACAAACCCATGTGGCTCTGATGATGTTTGGGTTCAGTCTTAAAAAAAAAAAAAATAGAGTCGGTATTTATAATCAAAAAAAAGTACTAAAAAAAAGAGGAAAACTCTCTCGCGCACACACGCAGCAGGCAGGTAGGTGCAAGCGGAGCTCCACAGCCCGAAAGAGGATTCAGGGAGATCAAAGGGAGAAAATTACAGCAGACAGAGAGCTCCCGGGGCAGGCATGGCTGAAAGTGAAGTGTCCGCATGTAATCGCCCGACCTGCGCCAGCACCCCCGCGCGCTCCGGGAAGGCTTCCAAAGCCCGGCGTCTCCGCAGCGGAGGCGGGCACCGGCCGTGCCGGCAGCGANGTCAGAGGTCTGGAATTCAGCCGCTCGGGCTCCGCGGGGAGGTGGAGGATGCTGCGGGTCAGAGCCGCGGCCGCGGGCTCGGGACGGAGCGGGGATGCGGGAGGGCGCCGGGGAACCCACCGGGAGCACCGCGCCCGGGTCCCGCAGCGGGCCGGGGGTCGCTCCCGCTGCTGCTGGAGAAGGGGCCCCAGCACAGCGAGCTGGTCAGCGAGGGGGGATGTGACACCCCTGGAGTCACTCACAGAAGTGAATAAATGATGCAAACGAGGAATTGGTCCCCTCTTTTGTAAACTTGTCGCTGTGCTGAGGGTTATTTGTCGTGTCAGCAACAACTGCTGAAAGACGAAGCATGTTTTCAACTATGACACTCGATCACCTGCAATTTAAAACACAGCAAATGCAAATCAACACCCAATGCTGTTTAAAAACTTACTGCAGATTCGGTATGTCACGTTATCTATTTAAATATCCATACACCTATCTAAATATCAATAGAGCTATGAAATATCAATATACCTACAACTTTATACATATAACTATATATGTAAGTCTAACTATATTCACATATAACTATATGTAACTATACACATATATCACTATAACTATATATAAAAAGAGAACTGTATACTATAACTATATACATATAGAACTATAGCAATATACACATATATAAATATAGCTGTGCACACATATAAATATAACTATATACATAGGGAGCCCAGCTGGCAGCTGCTGCACATTTTCACATGCTCTCTCTTGTTCCTTCCTTTCCAAAGCACCCCCACTTGAAAGGCACATCTGCCAGCAGATGGAGATCTAGGAAGAAGCGGGAATGCTGAGTAAATATGGGGCCTTGTCTGCGTCCCCTGGCACACACATGGCGGGTGTGCTCCTGTCAGGGACTATAAAATACAGCTCCAACTCAGGAGTTTGAAGCCTGCAGTTGAAAGAATAGGAATCCTTCTAGTTCTTCAAACTTTAAATATAAAACAGCAACAACAAAACAGATTATCAGCAAAGTGCTCCCATGCTCCAGATCTTTGCCTTCACTTCCATGGATAGCAGCTGCCCACCGTTAATTCCTCTAAAGCCTGGCAGGACCTGCAGGAATGTTCCACTTGTGACATGCACGCACCTTCCCCTGTCCATGCAGGCCTTGACTGCCTCAATGCTGCCAGGGCTGGTGCCGAGATCCTACAGAAAACTCGAGGTGTGACAGAGAGCACAAACGAGAGGCTCCTTCTTTTTGTAAATTACCCTAATTTGGGGCAGTATGGGGATATTTCCAATGTCTGGTCAAGAAAGTGAACACACGCCCTGCTTAAGTCCCCACAGCAGCCCTGGGAATGGCACCCAGGAGAGCTTTAATCTCTCAGCAGAGACATTCACATCTGAGGCAAAGAACTGCAGCCCTTGTTGTTTCTCTGTACTGACAAAGCCACTTCATTCCTTCCTTAAATGTTTCAAACTGATGGGCGTTATGAGCTGAATTATTAACTAGCACCATTATCTGGAATCTGCAAATTCCCCTTTGAAGTGAGCAACAGCTCTTCCAACTCCGCCACCAGCTCCTGGATGAACAGCTGGGAGGAAAAGAGCTTCCTACAAGGCTGAAGGTGGCACCAACTTTGGCTCTAAAATGGATCCAGAGGGTTCTTGGTGTCCTCTTATGTCTCACTAACCTGTGGACATTTAGGTTTCTCCTTTCATTCCTAGATTAGAGGATTGTTTGGCCTCAGATGTTCTGCTGCTGGTTTTTCTCATGTGCTCCAGCATAGATATCAGCAGGCTGGTACAACATTTATTTTGTGATTTGAGATGAAATACTTGGACTTCTACATCAACTTCATCAGTTCAGTGGGTTTTTTCCCAGTTACTTCCAGAGTCACCTCATTACTCAGGGTTTCCTTTAGAGCACTGTCACCCTCAGCAAACACATCTGTGGACATCAGCTCCAAATTGTGACATCCAGGTTTCTGACAACTCCCAGAACTTCAGGTTTTAATTACTAATTTAATTAATACCTTTTCCGTGGAAGAGGAATTAGTGTAAGCATCTCTGTAGAAGCATGTTGGTAAGAACACTGAGAGGCTGTACGAGTGTAATATTTTAACTGTAATATTTGAGGATTCACACTGCCACCAATAACTAAACTATTCCTGTCTCCCCTTTCTTTAATAGTTTCAAAGTAATTTTCTTGGTAATCTCTAAAAAAAAGTCGAATCTCTTTTTACCAAGGGAGAGGAAATTGTTCCCATTAGGTTTTCCAGCTGAATCTAGAGATTCAGTCAGACACCGAGTTCCTGAAGATTCCCAGATCACACTAATGTTCTCCTTAAAANTTTCTCTAGTATCAGAGAAGGAAAGGAAGGAAGGAAGGAAGGAAGGAAGGAAGGAAGGAAGGAAGGAAGGAAGGAAGGAAGGCCAAAAATCACTCAATATTTTCCTGTAATCACTTTAGGATAAAATAATAACTATTCTTCTCCACCCCAAAAGGGCATCTAAGCTGAGATGAACGCTGCCTGGATGTATTACATTTGTAACTCAGAATTGAGGGTGCCAGATTAAAACTCAAGCTCTTACAAAATTAAGCAAAACACAAAATCAGAAGAGTAGAATACACGAAGTTAGAGTACGTGTCCTCGCAGTCTGAACTTTGCTCTCAGCTATCAAACTGGCCAGAAGAAATAAGCCAGAATCCCATAATGGGTCAAGCTGGAAGGGACCACAGTGGGTCATCGGGTGTCACCTCCCTGCTCAGGCAGGGCCATCCCAGAGCACAGGGCACAGGATTGTGTCCAGAGGGCTTTGGAATATCTCCTGTCAGTGCCTGCAGGGAGGGCTCAGGGC